>OX454527.1:201710023-202257523 GCA_949715645.1 Portevinia maculata
CTAAAATTCAAAAAGTTGAACTTTTTTGTTTGAATCTAGATACAAAATCTATAAATGCACGTTGTTAGATAATTTAATCTAGAATTCATGCAACTTAACTTTATTGCTCTAGGTCAACTGGTTTAGGAGATATCGAAGAAACCGTGCAGCATCTGGGAGCTAAAATTCAAAAAGTTGAACTTTTTTGTTTGTATCTAGATACAAAATCTATAAATGCACGTTGTTAGATAATTTAATCTAGAATTCAGGCAACTTAACTTTATTGATCTAGGTCAACTGGTTTAGGAGATATCGAAGAAACCGTGCAGCATCTGGGAGCTAAAATTCAAAAAGTTGAACTTTTTTGTTTGTATCTAGATACAAAATCTATAAATGCACGTTGTTAGATAATTTAATCTAGAATTCATGCAACTTAACTTTATTGCTCTAGGTCAATTGGTTTAGGAGATATCGAAGAAACCGTGCAGCATCTGGGAGCTAAAATTCAAAAAGTTGACCTTTTTCGTTTGTATCTAGATACAAAATCTATAAATGCACGTTGTTAGATAATTTAATCTAGAATTCAGGCAACTTAACTTTATTGCTCTAGGTCAACTGGTTTAGGAGATATCAAAGAAACCGTGCAGCATCTGGGAGCTAAAATTCAAAAAGTTGAACTTTTTTGTTTGTATCTAAATACAAAATCTATAAATGCACGTTGTTAGATAATTTAATCTAGAATTCAGGCAACTCAACTTTATTGCTCTAGGTCAACTGGTTTAGGAGATATCGAAGAAACCGTGCAGCATCTGGGAGCTAAAATTCAAAAAGTTGAACTTTTTTGTTTGTATCTAGATACAAAATCTATAAATGCACGTTGTTAGATAATTGAATCCAGAATTCAGGAAAATTAATTATATCGCTGTAGGTCAACTGGTTTGGGAGATATCGAAGAAACCGTGCAGCATCTGGGAGCTAAAATTCAAAAAGTTGAATTTTTTTGTTTGTACTCGTATCTAGATACAAAATCTATAAATGCACGTTGTTAGATAATTTAATCTAGAATTCAAGCAACTTAACTTTATTGCTCTAGGTCAACTGGTTTAGGAGATATCGAAGAAACCGTGCAGCATCTGGGAGCTAAAATTCAAAAAGTTGAACTTTTTTGTTTGTATCTAGATACAAAATCTATAAATGCACGTTGTTAGATAATTTAATCTAGAATTCAGGCAACTTAACTTTATTGCTCTAGGTCAACTGGTTTAGGAGATATCGAAGAAACCGTGCAGTGGGAGCTAAAATTCAAAAAGTTGAACTTTTTTGTTTGTATCTAGATACAAAATCTTTAAATGCACGTTGTTAGATAATTGAATCTAGAATTCAGGAAAATTAATTATATCGCTGTAGGTCAACTGGTTTGGGAGATATCGAAGAAACCGTGCAGCATCTGGGAGCTAAAATTCAAAAAGTTGAACTTTTTTGTTTGTATCTAGATACAAAATCTATAAATGCACGTTGTTAGATAATTTAATCTAGAATTCAGGCAACTTAACTTTATTGCTCTAGGTCAACTGGTTTAGGAGATATCGAAGAAACCGTGCAGCATCTGGGAGCTAAAATTCAAAAAGTTGAACTTTTTTGTTTGTATCTAGATACAAAATCTATAAATGCACGTTGTTAGATAATTTAATCTAGAATTCAGGCAACTTAACTTTATTGCTCTAGGTCAACTGGTTTAGGAGATATCAAAGAAACCGTGCAGCATCTGGGAGCTAAAATTCAAAAAGTTGAACTTTTTTGTTTGTATCTAGATACAAAATCTATAAATGCACGTTGTTAGATAATTGAATCCAGAATTCAGGAAAATTAATTATATCGCTGTAGGTCAACTGGTTTGGGAGATATCGAAGAAACCGTGCAGCATCTGGGAGCTAAAATTCAAAAAGTTGAATTTTTTTGTTTGTACTCGTATCTAGATACAAAATCTATAAATGCACGTTGTTAGATAATTTAATCTAGAATTCAGGCAACTTAACTTTATTGCTCTAGGTCAACTGGTTTAGGAGATATCGAAGAAACCGTGCAGCATCTGGGAGCTAAAATTCAAAAAGTTGAACTTTTTTGTTTGTATCTAGATACAAAATCTATAAATGCACGTTGTTAGATAATTTAATCTAGAATTCAGGCAACTTAACTTTATTGCTCTAGGTCAACTGGTTTAGGAGATATCGAAGAAACCGTGCAGCATCTGGGAGCTAAAATTCAAAAAGTTGAACTTTTTTGTTTGTATCTAGATACAAAATCTATAAATGCACGTTGTTAGATAATTTAATCTAGAATTCAGGCAACTTAACTTTATTGCTCTAGGTCAACTGGTTTAGGAGATATCGAAGAAACCGTGCAGCATCTGGGAGCTAAAATTCAAAAAGTTGAACTTTTTTGTTTGTATCTAGATACAAAATCTTTAAATGCACGTTGTTAGATAATTGAATCTAGAATTCAGGAAAATTAATTATATCGCTGTAGGTCAACTGGTTTGGGAGATATCGAAGAAACCGTGCAGCATCTGGGAGCTAAAATTCAAAAAGTTGAACTTTTTTGTTTGTATCTAGATACAAAATCTATAAATGCACGTTGTTAGATAATTTAATCTAGAATTCAGGCAACTTAACTTTATTGCTCTAGGTCAACTGGTTTAGGAGATATCGAAGAAACCGTGCAGCATCTGGGAGCTAAAATTCAAAAAGTTGAACTTTTTTGTTTGTATCTAGATACAAAATCTATAAATGCACGTTGTTAGATAATTTAATCTAGAATTCAGGCAACTTAACTTTATTGCTCTAGGTCAACTGGTTTAGGAGATATCAAAGAAACCGTGCAGCATCTGGGAGCTAAAATTCAAAAAGTTGAACTTTTTTGTTTGTATCTAGATACAAAATCTATAAATGCACGTTGTTAGATAATTGAATCCAGAATTCAGGAAAATTAATTATATCGCTGTAGGTCAACTGGTTTGGGAGATATCGAAGAAACCGTGCAGCATCTGGGAGCTAAAATTCAAAAAGTTGAATTTTTTTGTTTGTACTCGTATCTAGATACAAAATCTATAAATGCACGTTGTTAGATAATTTAATCTAGAATTCAGGCAACTTAACTTTATTGCTCTAGGTCAACTGGTTTAGGAGATATCGAAGAAACCGTGCAGCATCTGGGAGCTAAAATTCAAAAAGTTGAACTTTTTTGTTTGTATCTAGATACAAAATCTATAAATGCACGTTGTTAGATAATTTAATCTAGAATTCAGGCAACTTAACTTTATTGCTCTAGGTCAACTGGTTTAGGAGATATCGAAGAAACCGTGCAGCATCTGGGAGCTAAAATTCAAAAAGTTGAACTTTTTTGTTTGTATCTAGATACAAAATCTATAAATGCACGTTGTTAGATAATTTAATCTAGAATTCAGGCAACTTAACTTTATTGCTCTAGGTCAACTGGTTTAGGAGATATCGAAGAAACCGTGCAGCATCTGGGAGCTAAAATTCAAAAAGTTGAACTTTTTTGTTTGTATCTAGATACAAAATCTTTAAATGCACGTTGTTAGATAATTGAATCTAGAATTCAGGAAAATTAATTATATCGCTGTAGGTCAACTGGTTTGGGAGATATCGAAGAAACCGTGCAGCATCTGGGAGCTAAAATTCAAAAAGTTGAACTTTTTTGTTTGTATCTAGATACAAAATCTATAAATGCACGTTGTTAGATAATTTAATCTAGAATTCAGGCAACTTAACTTTATTGCTCTAGGTCAACTGGTTTAGGAGATATCGAAGAAACCGTGCAGCATCTGGGAGCTAAAATTCAAAAAGTTGAACTTTTTTGTTTGTATCTAGATACAAAATCTATAAATGCACGTTGTTAGATAATTTAATCTAGAATTCAGGCAACTTAACTTTATTGCTCTAGGTCAACTGGTTTAGGAGATATCAAAGAAACCGTGCAGCATCTGGGAGCTAAAATTCAAAAAGTTGAACTTTTTTGTTTGTATCTAGATACAAAATCTATAAATGCACGTTGTTAGATAATTGAATCCAGAATTCAGGAAAATTAATTATATCGCTGTAGGTCAACTGGTTTGGGAGATATCGAAGAAACCGTGCAGCATCTGGGAGCTAAAATTCAAAAAGTTGAATTTTTTTGTTTGTACTCGTATCTAGATACAAAATCTATAAATGCACGTTGTTAGATAATTTAATCTAGAATTCAAGCAACTTAACTTTATTGCTCTAGGTCAACTGGTTTAGGAGATATCGAAGAAACCGTGCAGCATCTGGGAGCTAAAATTCAAAAAGTTGAACTTTTTTGTTTGTATCTAGATACAAAATCTATAAATGCACGTTGTTAGATAATTTAATCTAGAATTCAGGCAACTTAACTTTATTGCTCTAGGTCAACTGGTTTAGGAGATATCGAAGAAACCGTGCAGCATCTGGGAGCTAAAATTCAAAAAGTTGAACTTTTTTGTTTGTATCTAGATACAAAATCTTTAAATGCACGTTGTTAGATAATTGAATCTAGAATTCAGGAAAATTAATTATATCGCTGTAGGTCAACTGGTTTGGAGATATCGAAGAAACCGTGCAGCATCTGGGAGCTAAAATTCAAAAAGTTGAACTTTTTTGTTTGTATCTAGATACAAAATCTATAAATGCACGTTGTTAGATAATTTAATCTAGAATTCAGGCAACTTAACTTTATTGCTCTAGGTCAACTGGTTTAGGAGATATCGAAGAAACCGTGCAGCATCTGGGAGCTAAAATTCAAAAAGTTGAACTTTTTTGTTTGTATCTAGATACAAAATCTATAAATGCACGTTGTTAGATAATTTAATCTAGAATTCAGGCAACTTAACTTTATTGCTCTAGGTCAACTGGTTTAGGAGATATCAAAGAAACCGTGCAGCATCTGGGAGCTAAAATTCAAAAAGTTGAACTTTTTTGTTTGTATCTAGATACAAAATCTATAAATGCACGTTGTTAGATAATTGAATCCAGAATTCAGGAAAATTAATTATATCGCTGTAGGTCAACTGGTTTGGGAGATATCGAAGAAACCGTGCAGCATCTGGGAGCTAAAATTCAAAAAGTTGAATTTTTTTGTTTGTACTCGTATCTAGATACAAAATCTATAAATGCACGTTGTTAGATAATTTAATCTAGAATTCAGGCAACTTAACTTTATTGCTCTAGGTCAACTGGTTTAGGAGATATCGAAGAAACCGTGCAGCATCTGGGAGCTAAAATTCAAAAAGTTGAACTTTTTTGTTTGTATCTAGATACAAAATCTATAAATGCACGTTGTTAGATAATTTAATCTAGAATTCAGGCAACTTAACTTTATTGCTCTAGGTCAACTGGTTTAGGAGATATCGAAGAAACCGTGCAGCATCTGGGAGCTAAAATTCAAAAGTTGAACTTTTTTGTTTGTATCTAGATACAAAATCTATAAATGCACGTTGTTAGATAATTTAATCTAGAATTCAGGCAACTTAACTTTATTGCTCTAGGTCAACTGGTTTAGGAGATATCGAAGAAACCGTGCAGCATCTGGGAGCTAAAATTCAAAAAGTTGAACTTTTTTGTTTGTATCTAGATACAAAATCTTTAAATGCACGTTGTTAGATAATTGAATCTAGAATTCAGGAAAATTAATTATATCGCTGTAGGTCAACTGGTTTGGGAGATATCGAAGAAACCGTGCAGCATCTGGGAGCTAAAATTCAAAAAGTTGAACTTTTTTGTTTGTATCTAGATACAAAATCTATAAATGCACGTTGTTAGATAATTTAATCTAGAATTCAGGCAACTTAACTTTATTGCTCTAGGTCAACTGGTTTAGGAGATATCGAAGAAACCGTGCAGCATCTGGGAGCTAAAATTCAAAAAGTTGAACTTTTTTGTTTGTATCTAGATACAAAATCTATAAATGCACGTTGTTAGATAATTTAATCTAGAATTCAGGCAACTTAACTTTATTGCTCTAGGTCAACTGGTTTAGGAGATATCAAAGAAACCGTGCAGCATCTGGGAGCTAAAATTCAAAAAGTTGAACTTTTTTGTTTGTATCTAGATACAAAATCTATAAATGCACGTTGTTAGATAATTGAATCCAGAATTCAGGAAAATTAATTATATCGCTGTAGGTCAACTGGTTTGGGAGATATCGAAGAAACCGTGCAGCATCTGGGAGCTAAAATTCAAAAAGTTGAATTTTTTTGTTTGTACTCGTATCTAGATACAAAATCTATAAATGCACGTTGTTAGATAATTTAATCTAGAATTCAAGCAACTTAACTTTATTGCTCTAGGTCAACTGGTTTAGGAGATATCGAAGAAACCGTGCAGCATCTGGGAGCTAAAATTCAAAAAGTTGAACTTTTTTGTTTGTATCTAGATACAAAATCTATAAATGCACGTTGTTAGATAATTTAATCTAGAATTCAGGCAACTTAACTTTATTGCTCTAGGTCAACTGGTTTAGGAGATATCGAAGAAACCGTGCAGCATCTGGGAGCTAAAATTCAAAAAGTTGAACTTTTTTGTTTGTATCTAGATACAAAATCTTTAAATGCACGTTGTTAGATAATTGAATCTAGAATTCAGGAAAATTAATTATATCGCTGTAGGTCAACTGGTTTGGGAGATATCGAAGAAACCGTGCAGCATCTGGGAGCTAAAATTCAAAAAGTTGAACTTTTTTGTTTGTATCTAGATACAAAATCTATAAATGCACGTTGTTAGATAATTTAATCTAGAATTCAGGCAACTTAACTTTATTGCTCTAGGTCAACTGGTTTAGGAGATATCGAAGAAACCGTGCAGCATCTGGGAGCTAAAATTCAAAAAGTTGAACTTTTTTGTTTGTATCTAGATACAAAATCTATAAATGCACGTTGTTAGATAATTTAATCTAGAATTCAGGCAACTTAACTTTATTGCTCTAGGTCAACTGGTTTAGGAGATATCGAAGAAACCGTGCAGCATCTGGGAGCTAAAATTCAAAAAGTTGAACTTTTTTGTTTGTATCTAGATACAAAATCTTTAAATGCACGTTGTTAGATAATTGAATCTAGAATTCAGGAAAATTAATTATATCGCTGTAGGTCAACTGGTTTGGGAGATATCGAAGAAACCGTGCAGCATCTGGGAGCTAAAATTCAAAAAGTTGAACTTTTTTGTTTGTATCTAGATACAAAATCTATAAATGCACGTTGTTAGATAATTTAATCTAGAATTCAGGCAACTTAACTTTATTGCTCTAGGTCAACTGGTTTAGGAGATATCGAAGAAACCGTGCAGCATCTGGGAGCTAAAATTCAAAAAGTTGAACTTTTTTGTTTGTATCTAGATACAAAATCTTTAAATGCACGTTGTTAGATAATTGAATCTAGAATTCAGGAAAATTAATTATATCGCTGTAGGTCAACTGGTTTGGGAGATATCGAAGAAACCGTGCAGCATCTGGGAGCTAAAATTCAAAAAGTTGAACTTTTTTGTTTGTATCTAGATACAAAATCTATAAATGCACGTTGTTAGATAATTTAATCTAGAATTCAGGCAACTTAACTTTATTGCTCTAGGTCAACTGGTTTAGGAGATATCGAAGAAACCGTGCAGCATCTGGGAGCTAAAATTCAAAAAGTTGAACTTTTTTGTTTGTATCTAGATACAAAATCTATAAATGCACGTTGTTAGATAATTTAATCTAGAATTCAGGCAACTTAACTTTATTGCTCTAGGTCAACTGGTTTAGGAGATATCGAAGAAACCGTGCAGCATCTGGGAGCTAAAATTCAAAAAGTTGAACTTTTTTGTTTGTACTCGTATCTAGATACAAAATCTATAAATGCACGTTGTTAGATAATTTAATCTAGAATTCAAGCAACTTAACTTTATTGCTCTAGGTCAACTGGTTTAGGAGATATCGAAGAAACCGTGCAGCATCTGGGAGCTAAAATTCAAAAAGTTGAACTTTTTTGTTTGTATCTAGATACAAAATCTATAAATGCACGTTGTTAGATAATTTAATCTAGAATTCAGGCAACTTAACTTTATTGCTCTAGGTCAACTGGTTTAGGAGATATCGAAGAAACCGTGCAGCATCTGGGAGCTAAAATTCAAAAAGTTGAACTTTTTTGTTTGTATCTAGATACAAAATCTTTAAATGCACGTTGTTAGATAATTGAATCTAGAATTCAGGAAAATTAATTATATCGCTGTAGGTCAACTGGTTTGGGAGATATCGAAGAAACCGTGCAGCATCTGGGAGCTAAAATTCAAAAAGTTGAACTTTTTTGTTTGTATCTAGATACAAAATCTATAAATGCACGTTGTTAGATAATTTAATCTAGAATTCAGGCAACTTAACTTTATTGCTCTAGGTCAACTGGTTTAGGAGATATCGAAGAAACCGTGCAGCATCTGGGAGCTAAAATTCAAAAAGTTGAACTTTTTTGTTTGTATCTAGATACAAAATCTATAAATGCACGTTGTTAGATAATTTAATCTAGAATTCAGGCAACTTAACTTTATTGCTCTAGGTCAACTGGTTTAGGAGATATCGAAGAAACCGTGCAGCATCTGGGAGCTAAAATTCAAAAAGTTGAACTTTTTTGTTTGTATCTAGATACAAAATCTTTAAATGCACGTTGTTAGATAATTGAATCTAGAATTCAGGAAAATTAATTATATCGCTGTAGGTCAACTGGTTTGGGAGATATCGAAGAAACCGTGCAGCATCTGGGAGCTAAAATTCAAAAAGTTGAACTTTTTTGTTTGTATCTAGATACAAAATCTATAAATGCACGTTGTTAGATAATTTAATCTAGAATTCAGGCAACTTAACTTTATTGCTCTAGGTCAACTGGTTTAGGAGATATCGAAGAAACCGTGCAGCATCTGGGAGCTAAAATTCAAAAAGTTGAACTTTTTTGTTTGTATCTAGATACAAAATCTATAAATGCACGTTGTTAGATAATTTAATCTAGAATTCAGGCAACTTAACTTTATTGCTCTAGGTCAACTGGTTTAGGAGATATCAAAGAAACCGTGCAGCATCTGGGAGCTAAAATTCAAAAAGTTGAACTTTTTTGTTTGTATCTAGATACAAAATCTATAAATGCACGTTGTTAGATAATTGAATCCAGAATTCAGGAAAATTAATTATATCGCTGTAGGTCAACTGGTTTGGGAGATATCGAAGAAACCGTGCAGCATCTGGGAGCTAAAATTCAAAAAGTTGAATTTTTTTGTTTGTACTCGTATCTAGATACAAAATCTATAAATGCACGTTGTTAGATAATTTAATCTAGAATTCAAGCAACTTAACTTTATTGCTCTAGGTCAACTGGTTTAGGAGATATCGAAGAAACCGTGCAGCATCTGGGAGCTAAAATTCAAAAAGTTGAACTTTTTTGTTTGTATCTAGATACAAAATCTATAAATGCACGTTGTTAGATAATTTAATCTAGAATTCAGGCAACTTAACTTTATTGCTCTAGGTCAACTGGTTTAGGAGATATCGAAGAAACCGTGCAGCATCTGGGAGCTAAAATTCAAAAAGTTGAACTTTTTTGTTTGTATCTAGATACAAAATCTTTAAATGCACGTTGTTAGATAATTGAATCTAGAATTCAGGAAAATTAATTATATCGCTGTAGGTCAACTGGTTTGGGAGATATCGAAGAAACCGTGCAGCATCTGGGAGCTAAAATTCAAAAAGTTGAACTTTTTTGTTTGTATCTAGATACAAAATCTATAAATGCACGTTGTTAGATAATTTAATCTAGAATTCAGGCAACTTAACTTTATTGCTCTAGGTCAACTGGTTTAGGAGATATCGAAGAAACCGTGCAGCATCTGGGAGCTAAAATTCAAAAAGTTGAACTTTTTTGTTTGTATCTAGATACAAAATCTATAAATGCACGTTGTTAGATAATTTAATCTAGAATTCAGGCAACTTAACTTTATTGCTCTAGGTCAACTGGTTTAGGAGATATCGAAGAAACCGTGCAGCATCTGGGAGCTAAAATTCAAAAAGTTGAACTTTTTTGTTTGTATCTAGATACAAAATCTTTAAATGCACGTTGTTAGATAATTGAATCTAGAATTCAGGAAAATTAATTATATCGCTGTAGGTCAACTGGTTTGGGAGATATCGAAGAAACCGTGCAGCATCTGGGAGCTAAAATTCAAAAAGTTGAACTTTTTTGTTTGTATCTAGATACAAAATCTATAAATGCACGTTGTTAGATAATTTAATCTAGAATTCAGGCAACTTAACTTTATTGCTCTAGGTCAACTGGTTTAGGAGATATCGAAGAAACCGTGCAGCATCTGGGAGCTAAAATTCAAAAAGTTGAACTTTTTTGTTTGTATCTAGATACAAAATCTTTAAATGCACGTTGTTAGATAATTGAATCTAGAATTCAGGAAAATTAATTATATCGCTGTAGGTCAACTGGTTTGGGAGATATCGAAGAAACCGTGCAGCATCTGGGAGCTAAAATTCAAAAAGTTGAACTTTTTTGTTTGTATCTAGATACAAAATCTATAAATGCACGTTGTTAGATAATTTAATCTAGAATTCAGGCAACTTAACTTTATTGCTCTAGGTCAACTGGTTTAGGAGATATCGAAGAAACCGTGCAGCATCTGGGAGCTAAAATTCAAAAAGTTGAACTTTTTTTTTGTATCTAGATACAAAATCTTTAAATGCACGTTGTTAGATAATTGAATCTAGAATTCAGGAAAATTAATTATATCGCTGTAGGTCAACTGGTTTGGGAGATATCGAAGAAACCGTGCAGCATCTGGGAGCTAAAATTCAAAAAGTTGAACTTTTTTGTTTGTATCTAGATACAAAATCTATAAATGCACGTTGTTAGATAATTTAATCTAGAATTCAGGCAACTTAACTTTATTGCTCTAGGTCAACTGGTTTAGGAGATATCGAAGAAACCGTGCAGCATCTGGGAGCTAAAATTCAAAAAGTTGAACTTTTTTGTTTGTATCTAGATACAAAATCTATAAATGCACGTTGTTAGATAATTTAATCTAGAATTCAGGCAACTTAACTTTATTGCTCTAGGTCAACTGGTTTAGGAGATATCGAAGAAACCGTGCAGCATCTGGGAGCTAAAATTCAAAAAGTTGAACTTTTTTGTTTGTATCTAGATACAAAATCTTTAAATGCACGTTGTTAGATAATTGAATCTAGAATTCAGGAAAATTAATTATATCGCTGTAGGTCAACTGGTTTGGGAGATATCGAAGAAACCGTGCAGCATCTGGGAGCTAAAATTCAAAAAGTTGAACTTTTTTGTTTGTATCTAGATACAAAATCTATAAATGCACGTTGTTAGATAATTTAATCTAGAATTCAGGCAACTTAACTTTATTGCTCTAGGTCAACTGGTTTAGGAGATATCGAAGAAACCGTGCAGCATCTGGGAGCTAAAATTCAAAAAGTTGAACTTTTTTGTTTGTATCTAGATACAAAATCTATAAATGCACGTTGTTAGATAATTTAATCTAGAATTCAGGCAACTTAACTTTATTGCTCTAGGTCAACTGGTTTAGGAGATATCAAAGAAACCGTGCAGCATCTGGGAGCTAAAATTCAAAAAGTTGAACTTTTTTGTTTGTATCTAGATACAAAATCTATAAATGCACGTTGTTAGATAATTGAATCCAGAATTCAGGAAAATTAATTATATCGCTGTAGGTCAACTGGTTTGGGAGATATCGAAGAAACCGTGCAGCATCTGGGAGCTAAAATTCAAAAAGTTGAATTTTTTTGTTTGTACTCGTATCTAGATACAAAATCTATAAATGCACGTTGTTAGATAATTTAATCTAGAATTCAAGCAACTTAACTTTATTGCTCTAGGTCAACTGGTTTAGGAGATATCGAAGAAACCGTGCAGCATCTGGGAGCTAAAATTCAAAAAGTTGAACTTTTTTGTTTGTATCTAGATACAAAATCTATAAATGCACGTTGTTAGATAATTTAATCTAGAATTCAGGCAACTTAACTTTATTGCTCTAGGTCAACTGGTTTAGGAGATATCGAAGAAACCGTGCAGCATCTGGGAGCTAAAATTCAAAAAGTTGAACTTTTTTGTTTGTATCTAGATACAAAATCTTTAAATGCACGTTGTTAGATAATTGAATCTAGAATTCAGGAAAATTAATTATATCGCTGTAGGTCAACTGGTTTGGGAGATATCGAAGAAACCGTGCAGCATCTGGGAGCTAAAATTCAAAAAGTTGAACTTTTTTGTTTGTATCTAGATACAAAATCTATAAATGCACGTTGTTAGATAATTTAATCTAGAATTCAGGCAACTTAACTTTATTGCTCTAGGTCAACTGGTTTAGGAGATATCGAAGAAACCGTGCAGCATCTGGGAGCTAAAATTCAAAAAGTTGAACTTTTTTGTTTGTATCTAGATACAAAATCTATAAATGCACGTTGTTAGATAATTTAATCTAGAATTCAGGCAACTTAACTTTATTGCTCTAGGTCAACTGGTTTAGGAGATATCAAAGAAACCGTGCAGCATCTGGGAGCTAAAATTCAAAAAGTTGAACTTTTTTGTTTGTATCTAGATACAAAATCTATAAATGCACGTTGTTAGATAATTGAATCCAGAATTCAGGAAAATTAATTATATCGCTGTAGGTCAACTGGTTTGGGAGATATCGAAGAAACCGTGCAGCATCTGGGAGCTAAAATTCAAAAAGTTGAATTTTTTTGTTTGTACTCGTATCTAGATACAAAATCTATAAATGCACGTTGTTAGATAATTTAATCTAGAATTCAAGCAACTTAACTTTATTGCTCTAGGTCAACTGGTTTAGGAGATATCGAAGAAACCGTGCAGCATCTGGGAGCTAAAATTCAAAAAGTTGAACTTTTTTGTTTGTATCTAGATACAAAATCTATAAATGCACGTTGTTAGATAATTTAATCTAGAATTCAGGCAACTTAACTTTATTGCTCTAGGTCAACTGGTTTAGGAGATATCGAAGAAACCGTGCAGCATCTGGGAGCTAAAATTCAAAAAGTTGAACTTTTTTGTTTGTATCTAGATACAAAATCTTTAAATGCACGTTGTTAGATAATTGAATCTAGAATTCAGGAAAATTAATTATATCGCTGTAGGTCAACTGGTTTGGGAGATATCGAAGAAACCGTGCAGCATCTGGGAGCTAAAATTCAAAAAGTTGAACTTTTTTGTTTGTATCTAGATACAAAATCTATAAATGCACGTTGTTAGATAATTTAATCTAGAATTCAGGCAACTTAACTTTATTGCTCTAGGTCAACTGGTTTAGGAGATATCGAAGAAACCGTGCAGCATCTGGGAGCTAAAATTCAAAAAGTTGAACTTTTTTGTTTGTATCTAGATACAAAATCTATAAATGCACGTTGTTAGATAATTTAATCTAGAATTCAGGCAACTTAACTTTATTGCTCTAGGTCAACTGGTTTAGGAGATATCGAAGAAACCGTGCAGCATCTGGGAGCTAAAATTCAAAAAGTTGAACTTTTTTGTTTGTATCTAGATACAAAATCTTTAAATGCACGTTGTTAGATAATTGAATCTAGAATTCAGGAAAATTAATTATATCGCTGTAGGTCAACTGGTTTGGGAGATATCGAAGAAACCGTGCAGCATCTGGGAGCTAAAATTCAAAAAGTTGAACTTTTTTGTTTGTATCTAGATACAAAATCTATAAATGCACGTTGTTAGATAATTTAATCTAGAATTCAGGCAACTTAACTTTATTGCTCTAGGTCAACTGGTTTAGGAGATATCGAAGAAACCGTGCAGCATCTGGGAGCTAAAATTCAAAAAGTTGAACTTTTTTGTTTGTATCTAGATACAAAATCTATAAATGCACGTTGTTAGATAATTTAATCTAGAATTCAGGCAACTTAACTTTATTGCTCTAGGTCAACTGGTTTAGGAGATATCGAAGAAACCGTGCAGCATCTGGGAGCTAAAATTCAAAAAGTTGAACTTTTTTGTTTGTATCTAGATACAAAATCTTTAAATGCACGTTGTTAGATAATTGAATCTAGAATTCAGGAAAATTAATTATATCGCTGTAGGTCAACTGGTTTGGGAGATATCGAAGAAACCGTGCAGCATCTGGGAGCTAAAATTCAAAAAGTTGAACTTTTTTGTTTGTATCTAGATACAAAATCTATAAATGCACGTTGTTAGATAATTTAATCTAGAATTCAGGCAACTTAACTTTATTGCTCTAGGTCAACTGGTTTAGGAGATATCGAAGAAACCGTGCAGCATCTGGGAGCTAAAATTCAAAAAGTTGAACTTTTTTGTTTGTATCTAGATACAAAATCTTTAAATGCACGTTGTTAGATAATTGAATCTAGAATTCAGGAAAATTAATTATATCGCTGTAGGTCAACTGGTTTGGGAGATATCGAAGAAACCGTGCAGCATCTGGGAGCTAAAATTCAAAAAGTTGAACTTTTTTGTTTGTATCTAGATACAAAATCTATAAATGCACGTTGTTAGATAATTTAATCTAGAATTCAGGCAACTTAACTTTATTGCTCTAGGTCAACTGGTTTAGGAGATATCGAAGAAACCGTGCAGCATCTGGGAGCTAAAATTCAAAAAGTTGAACTTTTTTGTTTGTATCTAGATACAAAATCTATAAATGCACGTTGTTAGATAATTTAATCTAGAATTCAGGCAACTTAACTTTATTGCTCTAGGTCAACTGGTTTAGGAGATATCGAAGAAACCGTGCAGCATCTGGGAGCTAAAATTCAAAAAGTTGAACTTTTTTGTTTGTACTCGTATCTAGATACAAAATCTATAAATGCACGTTGTTAGATAATTTAATCTAGAATTCAAGCAACTTAACTTTATTGCTCTAGGTCAACTGGTTTAGGAGATATCGAAGAAACCGTGCAGCATCTGGGAGCTAAAATTCAAAAAGTTGAACTTTTTTGTTTGTATCTAGATACAAAATCTATAAATGCACGTTGTTAGATAATTTAATCTAGAATTCAGGCAACTTAACTTTATTGCTCTAGGTCAACTGGTTTAGGAGATATCGAAGAAACCGTGCAGCATCTGGGAGCTAAAATTCAAAAAGTTGAACTTTTTTGTTTGTATCTAGATACAAAATCTTTAAATGCACGTTGTTAGATAATTGAATCTAGAATTCAGGAAAATTAATTATATCGCTGTAGGTCAACTGGTTTGGGAGATATCGAAGAAACCGTGCAGCATCTGGGAGCTAAAATTCAAAAAGTTGAACTTTTTTGTTTGTATCTAGATACAAAATCTATAAATGCACGTTGTTAGATAATTTAATCTAGAATTCAGGCAACTTAACTTTATTGCTCTAGGTCAACTGGTTTAGGAGATATCGAAGAAACCGTGCAGCATCTGGGAGCTAAAATTCAAAAAGTTGAACTTTTTTGTTTGTATCTAGATACAAAATCTATAAATGCACGTTGTTAGATAATTTAATCTAGAATTCAGGCAACTTAACTTTATTGCTCTAGGTCAACTGGTTTAGGAGATATCGAAGAAACCGTGCAGCATCTGGGAGCTAAAATTCAAAAAGTTGAACTTTTTTGTTTGTATCTAGATACAAAATCTTTAAATGCACGTTGTTAGATAATTGAATCTAGAATTCAGGAAAATTAATTATATCGCTGTAGGTCAACTGGTTTGGGAGATATCGAAGAAACCGTGCAGCATCTGGGAGCTAAAATTCAAAAAGTTGAACTTTTTTGTTTGTATCTAGATACAAAATCTATAAATGCACGTTGTTAGATAATTTAATCTAGAATTCAGGCAACTTAACTTTATTGCTCTAGGTCAACTGGTTTAGGAGATATCAAAGAAACCGTGCAGCATCTGGGAGCTAAAATTCAAAAAGTTGAACTTTTTTGTTTGTATCTAGATACAAAATCTATAAATGCACGTTGTTAGATAATTGAATCCAGAATTCAGGAAAATTAATTATATCGCTGTAGGTCAACTGGTTTGGGAGATATCGAAGAAACCGTGCAGCATCTGGGAGCTAAAATTCAAAAAGTTGAATTTTTTTGTTTGTACTCGTATCTAGATACAAAATCTATAAATGCACGTTGTTAGATAATTTAATCTAGAATTCAAGCAACTTAACTTTATTGCTCTAGGTCAACTGGTTTAGGAGATATCGAAGAAACCGTGCAGCATCTGGGAGCTAAAATTCAAAAAGTTGAACTTTTTTGTTTGTATCTAGATACAAAATCTATAAATGCACGTTGTTAGATAATTTAATCTAGAATTCAGGCAAGTTAACTTTATTGCTCTAGGTCAACTGGTTTAGGAGATATCGAAGAAACCGTGCAGCATCTGGGAGCTAAAATTCAAAAAGTTGAACTTTTTTGTTTGTATCTAGATACAAAATCTTTAAATGCACGTTGTTAGATAATTGAATCTAGAATTCAGGAAAATTAATTATATCGCTGTAGGTCAACTGGTTTGGGAGATATCGAAGAAACCGTGCAGCATCTGGGAGCTAAAATTCAAAAAGTTGAACTTTTTTGTTTGTATCTAGATACAAAATCTATAAATGCACGTTGTTAGATAATTTAATCTAGAATTCAGGCAACTTAACTTTATTGCTCTAGGTCAACTGGTTTAGGAGATATCGAAGAAACCGTGCAGCATCTGGGAGCTAAAATTCAAAAAGTTGAACTTTTTTGTTTGTATCTAGATACAAAATCTATAAATGCACGTTGTTAGATAATTTAATCTAGAATTCAGGCAACTTAACTTTATTGCTCTAGGTCAACTGGTTTAGGAGATATCGAAGAAACCGTGCAGCATCTGGGAGCTAAAATTCAAAAAGTTGAACTTTTTTGTTTGTATCTAGATACAAAATCTTTAAATGCACGTTGTTAGATAATTGAATCTAGAATTCAGGAAAATTAATTATATCGCTGTAGGTCAACTGGTTTGGGAGATATCGAAGAAACCGTGCAGCATCTGGGAGCTAAAATTCAAAAAGTTGAACTTTTTTGTTTGTATCTAGATACAAAATCTATAAATGCACGTTGTTAGATAATTTAATCTAGAATTCAGGCAACTTAACTTTATTGCTCTAGGTCAACTGGTTTAGGAGATATCGAAGAAACCGTGCAGCATCTGGGAGCTAAAATTCAAAAAGTTGAACTTTTTTGTTTGTATCTAGATACAAAATCTTTAAATGCACGTTGTTAGATAATTGAATCTAGAATTCAGGAAAATTAATTATATCGCTGTAGGTCAACTGGTTTGGGAGATATCGAAGAAACCGTGCAGCATCTGGGAGCTAAAATTCAAAAAGTTGAACTTTTTTGTTTGTATCTAGATACAAAATCTATAAATGCACGTTGTTAGATAATTTAATCTAGAATTCAGGCAACTTAACTTTATTGCTCTAGGTCAACTGGTTTAGGAGATATCGAAGAAACCGTGCAGCATCTGGGAGCTAAAATTCAAAAAGTTGAACTTTTTTGTTTGTATCTAGATACAAAATCTATAAATGCACGTTGTTAGATAATTTAATCTAGAATTCAGGCAACTTAACTTTATTGCTCTAGGTCAACTGGTTTAGGAGATATCGAAGAAACCGTGCAGCATCTGGGAGCTAAAATTCAAAAAGTTGAACTTTTTTGTTTGTACTCGTATCTAGATACAAAATCTATAAATGCACGTTGTTAGATAATTTAATCTAGAATTCAAGCAACTTAACTTTATTGCTCTAGGTCAACTGGTTTAGGAGATATCGAAGAAACCGTGCAGCATCTGGGAGCTAAAATTCAAAAAGTTGAACTTTTTTGTTTGTATCTAGATACAAAATCTATAAATGCACGTTGTTAGATAATTTAATCTAGAATTCAGGCAACTTAACTTTATTGCTCTAGGTCAACTGGTTTAGGAGATATCGAAGAAACCGTGCAGCATCTGGGAGCTAAAATTCAAAAAGTTGAACTTTTTTGTTTGTATCTAGGATACAAAATCTTTAAATGCACGTTGTTAGATAATTGAATCTAGAATTCAGGAAAATTAATTATATCGCTGTAGGTCAACTGGTTTGGGAGATATCGAAGAAACCGTGCAGCATCTGGGAGCTAAAATTCAAAAAGTTGAACTTTTTTGTTTGTATCTAGATACAAAATCTATAAATGCACGTTGTTAGATAATTTAATCTAGAATTCAGGCAACTTAACTTTATTGCTCTAGGTCAACTGGTTTAGGAGATATCGAAGAAACCGTGCAGCATCTGGGAGCTAAAATTCAAAAAGTTGAACTTTTTTGTTTTGTATCTAGATACAAAATCTATAAATGCACGTTGTTAGATAATTTAATCTAGATTCAGGCAACTTAACTTTATTGCTCTAGGTCAACTGGTTTAGGAGATATCGAAGAAACCGTGCAGCATCTGGGAGCTAAAATTCAAAAGTTGAACTTTTTTGTTTGTATCTAGATACAAAATCTTTAAATGCACGTTGTTAGATAATTGAATCTAGAATTCAGGAAAATTAATTATATCGCTGTAGGTCAACTGGTTTGGGAGATATCGAAGAAACCGTGCAGCATCTGGGAGCTAAAATTCAAAAAGTTGAACTTTTTTTGTTTGTATCTAGATACAAAATCTATAAATGCACGTTGTTAGATAATTTAATCTAGAATTCAGGCAACTTAACTTTATTGCTCTAGGTCAACTGGTTTAGGAGATATCGAAGAAACCGTGCAGCATCTGGGAGCTAAAATTCAAAAAGTTGAACTTTTTTGTTTGTATCTAGATACAAAATCTATAAATGCACGTTGTTAGATAATTTAATCTAGAATTCAGGCAACTTAACTTTATTGCTCTAGGTCAACTGGTTTAGGAGATATCAAAGAAACCGTGCAGCATCTGGAGCTAAAATTCAAAAGTTGAACTTTTTTGTTTGTATCTAGATACAAAATCTATAAATGCACGTTGTTAGATAATTTAATCCAGAATTCAGGAAAATTAATTATATCGCTGTAGGTCAACTGGTTTGGGTAGATATCGAAGAAACCGTGCAGCATCTGGGAGCTAAAATTCAAAAAGTTGAATTTTTTTGTTTGTACTCGTATCTAGATACAAAATCTATAAATGCACGTTGTTAGATAATTTAATCTAGAATTCAAGCAACTTAACTTTATTGCTCTAGGTCAACTGGTTTAGGAGATATCGAAGAAACCGTGCAGCATCTGGGAGCTAAAATTCAAAAAGTTGAACTTTTTTGTTTGTATCTAGATACAAAATCTATAAATGCACGTTGTTAGATAATTTAATCTAGAATTCAGGCAACTTAACTTTATTGCTCTAGGTCAACTGGTTTAGGAGATATCGAAGAAACCGTGCAGCATCTGGGAGCTAAAATTCAAAAAGTTGAACTTTTTTGTTTGTATCTAGATACAAAATCTTTAAATGCACGTTGTTAGATAATTGAATCTAGGAATTCAGGAAAATTAATTATATCGCTGTAGGTCAACTGGTTTGGGAGATATCGAAGAAACCGTGCAGCATCTGGGGAGCTAAAATTCAAAAAGTTGAACTTTTTTGTTTGTATCTAGATACAAAATCTATAAATGCACGTTGTTAGATAATTTAATCTAGAATTCAGGCAACTTAACTTTATTGCTCTAGGTCAACTGGTTTAGGAGATATCGAAGAAACCGTGCAGCATCTGGGAGCTAAAATTCAAAAAGTTGAACTTTTTTGTTTGTATCTAGATACAAAATCTATAAATGCACGTTGTTAGATAATTTAATCTAGAATTCAGGCAACTTAACTTTATTGCTCTAGGTCAACTGGTTTAGGAGATATCGAAGAAACCGTGCAGCATCTGGGAGCTAAAATTCAAAAAGTTGAACTTTTTTGTTTGTATCTAGATACAAAATCTTTAAATGCACGTTGTTAGATAATTGAATCTAGAATTCAGGAAAATTAATTATATCGCTGTAGGTCAACTGGTTTGGGAGATATCGAAGAAACCGTGCAGCATCTGGGAGCTAAAATTCAAAAAGTTGAACTTTTTTGTTTGTATCTAGATACAAAATCTATAAATGCACGTTGTTAGATAATTTAATCTAGAATTCAGGCAACTTAACTTTATTGCTCTAGGTCAACTGGTTTAGGAGATATCGAAGAAACCGTGCAGCATCTGGGAGCTAAAATTCAAAAAGTTGAACTTTTTTGTTTGTATCTAGATACAAAATCTATAAATGCACGTTGTTAGATAATTTAATCTAGAATTCAGGCAACTTAACTTTATTGCTCTAGGTCAACTGGTTTAGGAGATATCGAAGAAACCGTGCAGCATCTGGGAGCTAAAATTCAAAAAGTTGAACTTTTTTGTTTGTATCTAGATACAAAATCTTTAAATGCACGTTGTTAGATAATTGAATCTAGAATTCAGGAAAATTAATTATATCGCTGTAGGTCAACTGGTTTGGGAGATATCGAAGAAACCGTGCAGTATCTGGGAGCTAAAATTCAAAAAGTTGAACTTTTTTGTTTGTATCTAGATACAAAATCTATAAATGCACGTTGTTAGATAATTTAATCTAGAATTCAGGCAACTTAACTTTATTGCTCTAGGTCAACTGGTTTAGGAGATTATCGAAGAAACCGTGCAGCATCTGGGAGCTAAATTCAAAAAGTTGAAACTTTTTTGTTTGTATCTAGATACAAAATCTATAAATGCACGTTGTTAGATAATTTAATCTAGAATTCAGGCAACTTAACTTTATTGCTCTAGGTCAACTAGTTTAGGAGATATCAAAGAAACCGTGCAGCATCTGGGAGCTAAAATTTAAAAAGTTGAACTTTTTTGTTTGTATCTAGATACAAAATCTATAAATGCACGTTGTTAGATAATTTAATCTAGAATTCAGGCAACTTAACTTTATTGCTCTAGGTCAACTGGTTTAGGAGATATCAAAGAAACCGTGCAGCATCTGGGAGCTAAAATTCAAAAAGTTGAACTTTTTTGTTTGTATCTAAATACAAAATCTATAAATGCACGTTGTTAGATAATTTAATCTAGAATTCAGGCAACTCAACTTTATTGCTCTAGGTCAACTGGTTTAGGAGATATCGAAGAAACCGTGCAGCATCTGGGAGCTAAAATTCAAAAAGTTGAACTTTTTTGTTTGTATCTAGATACAAAATCTATAAATGCACGTTGTTAGATAATTGAATCCAGAATTCAGGAAAATTAATTATATCGCTGTAGGTCAACTGGTTTGGGAGATATCGAAGAAACCGTGCAGCATCTGGGAGCTAAAATTCAAAAAAGTTGAATTTTTTTGTTTGTACCCGTATCTAGATACAAAATCTATAAATGCACGTTGTTAGATAATTTAATCTAGAATTATTGCTCTAGGTCAACTGGTTTAGGAGATATCGAAGAAACCGTGCAGCATCTGGGAGGCTAAAATTCAAAAAGTTGAACTTTTTTGTTTGTATCTAGATACAAAATCTATAAATGCACGTTGTTAGATAATTTAATCTAGAATTCAGGCAACTTAACTTTATTGCTCTAGGTCAACTGGTTTAGGAGATATCGAAGAAACCGTGCAGCATCTGGGAGCTAAAATTCAAAAAGTTGAACTTTTTTGTTTGTATCTAGATACAAAATCTATAAATGCACGTTGTTAGATAATTGAATCCAGAATTCAGGAAAATTAATTATATCGCTGTAGGTCAACTGGTTTGGGAGATATCGAAGAAACCGTGCAGCATCTGGGAGCTAAAATTCAAAAAGTTGAATTTTTTTGTTTGTACTCGTATCTAGATACAAAATCTATAAATACACGTTGTTAGATAATTTAATCTAGAATTCAGGCAACTTAACTTTATTGCTCTAGGTCAACTGGTTTAGGAGATATCGAAAAAACCGTGCAGCATCTGGGAGCTAAAATTCAAAAAGTTGAACTTTTTTGTTTGTATCTAGATACAAAATCTATAAATGCACGTTGTTAGATAATTGAATCTAGAATTCAGTAAAATTAATTATATCGCTGTAGGTCAACTGGTTTGGGAGATATCGAAGAAACCGTGCAGCATCTGGGAGCTAAAATTCAAAAAGTTGAACTTTTTTGTTTGTATCTAGATACAAAATCTATAAATGCACGTTGTTAGATAATTGAATCTAGAATTCAGGAAAATTAATTATATCGCTGTAGGTCAACTGGTTTGGGAGATATCGAAGAAACCGTGCAGCATCTGGGAGCTAAAATTCAAAAAGTTGAACTTTTTTGTTTGTATCTAGATACAAAATCTATAAATGCACGTTGTTAGATAATTGAATCTAGAATTCAGGAAAATTAATTATATCACTGTAGGTTAACTGGTTTGGGAGATATCGAAGAAACCGTGCAGCATCTGGGAGCTAAAATTCAAAAAGTTGAACTTTTTTGTTTGTATCTAGATACAAAATCTATAAATGCACGTTGTTAGATAATTTAATCTAGAATTCAGGCAACTTAACTTTATTGCTCTAGGTCAACTGGTTAAGGAGATATCGAAGAAACCGTGCAGCATCTGGGAGCTAAAATTCAAAAAGTTGAACTTTTTTGTTTGTATCTAGATACAAAATCTATAAATGCACGTTGTTAGATAATTTAATCTAGAATTCAGGCAACTTAACTTTATTGCTCTAGGTCAACTGGTTAAGGAGATATCGAAGAAACCGTGCAGCATCTGGGAGCTAAAATTCAAAAAGTTGAACTTTTTTGTTTGTATCTAGATACAAAATCTATAAATGCACGTTGTTAGATAATTTAATCTAGAATTCAGGCAACTTAACTTTATTGCTCTAGGTCAACTGGTTTAGGAGATATCGAAGAAACCGTGCAGCATCTGGGAGCTAAAATTCAAAAAGTTGAACTTTTTTGTTTGTATCTAGATACAAAATCTATAAATGCACGTTGTTAGATAATTTAATCTAGAATTCAGGCAACTTAACTTTATTGCTCTAGGTCAACTGGCTTAGGAGATATCGAAGAAATCGTGCAGCATCTGGGAGCTAAAATTCAAAAAGTTGAACTTTTTTGTTTGTATCTAGATACAAAATCTATAAATGCACGTTGTTAGATAATTGAATCTAGAATTCAGGAAAATTAATTATATCGCTGTAGGTCAACTGGTTTGGGAGATATCGAAGAAACCGTGCAGCATCTGGGAGCTAAAATTCAAAATGTTGAACTTTTTTGTTTGTATCTAGATACAAAATCTATAAATGCAAGTTGTTAAATACTTGAATCTAGAATTCAGGAAAATTAATTATATCGCTGTAGGTCAACTGGTTTGGGAGATATCGAAGAAACCGTGCAGCATCTGGGAGCTAAAATTCAAAAAGTTGAACTTTTTTGTTTGTATCTAGATACAAAATCTATAAATGCACGTTGTTAGATAATTGAATCTAGAATTCAGCAAAAATTAATTATATCGCTGTAGGTCAACTGGTTTGGGAGATATCGAAGAAACCGTGCAGCATCTGGGAGCTAAAATTCAAAAAGTTGAACTTTTTTGTTTGTATCTAGATACAAAATCTATAAATGCACGTTGTTAGATAATTTAATCTAGAATTCAGCCACTTAACTTTATTGCTCTAGGTCAACTGGTTTAGGAGATATCGAAGAAACCGTGCAGCATCTGGGAGCTAAAATTCAAAAAGTTGAACTTTTTTGTTTGTATCTAGATACAAAATCTATAAATGCACGTTGTTAGATAATTTAATCTAGAATTCAGGCAACTTAACTCTATTGCTCTAGGTCAACTGGTTAAGGAGATATCGAAGAAACCGTGCAGCATCTGGGAGCTAAAATTCAAAAAGTTGAACTTTTTTGTTTGTATCCTAGATACAAAATCTATAAATGCACGTTGTTAGATAATTTAATCTAGAATTCAGGCAACTTAACTTTATTGCTCTAGGTCAACTGGCTTAGGAGATATCGAAGAAACCGTGCAGCATCTGGGAGCTAAAATTCAAAAAGTTGAACTTTTTTGTTTGTATCTAGATACAAAATCTATAAATGCACGTTGTTAGATAATTGAATCTAGAACTCAGGAAAATTAATTATATCGCTGTAGGTCAACTGGTTTGGGAGATATCGAAGAAACCGTGCAGCATCTGGGAGCTAAAATTCAAAAAGTTGAACTTTTTTGTTTGTATCTAGATACAAAATCTATAAATGCACGTTGTTAGATAATTTAATCTAGAATTCAGGCAACTTAACTTTATTGCTCTAGGTCAACTGGTTTAGGAGATATCGAAGAAACCGTGCAGCATCTGGGAGCTAAAATTCAAAAACTTGAACTTTTTTGTTTGTATCTAGATACAAAATCTATAAATGCACGTTGTTAGATAATTTAATCTAGAATTCAGGCAACTTAACTCTATTGCTCTAGGTCAACTGGTTTAGGAGATATCGAAGAAACCGTGCAGCATCTGGGAGCTAAAATTCAAAAAGTTGAACTTTTTTGTTTGTATCTAGATACAAAATCTATAAATGCACGTTGTTAGATAATTTAATCTAGAACTCAGGCATCTTAACTTTGTTGCTCTAGGTCAACTGGTTTAGGAGATATCGAAGAAACCGTGCTGCATCTGGCAGCTAAAATTCAAAAAGTTGAACTTTTTTGTTTGTATCTAGATACAAAATCTATAAATGCACGTTGTTAGATAATTGAATCTAGAATTCAGGAAAATTAATTATATCGCTGTAGGTCAACTGGTTTGGGAGATATCGAAGAAACCGTGCAGCATCTGGGAGCTAAAATTCAAAAAGTTGAACTTTTTTGTTTGTATCTAGATACAAAATCTATAAATGCACGTTGTTAGATAATTTAATCTAGAATTCAGGCAACTTAACTTTATTGCTCTAGGTCAACTGTTTTAGGAGATATCGAAGAAACCGTGCAGCATCTGGGAGCTAAAATTCAAAAACTTGAACTTTTTTGTTTGTATCTAGATACAAAATCTATAAATGCACGTTGTTAGATAATTTAATCTAGAACTCAGGCATCTTAACTTTGTTGCTCTAGGTCAACTGGTTTAGGAGATATCGAAGAAACCGTGCTGCATCTGGGAGCTAAAATTCAAAAAGTTGAACTTTTTTGTTTGTATCTAGATACAAAATCTATAAATGCACGTTGTTAGATAATTGAATCTAGAATTCAGGAAAATTAATCTCCTAAACCAGTTGACCTAGAGCAATAAAGTTAAGTTGCCTGAGTTCTAGATTAAATTATCTAACAACGTGCATTTATAGATTTTGTATCTAGATACAAACAAAAAAGTTCAACTTTTTGAATTTTAGCTCCCAGATGCTTCACGGTTTCTTCGATATCTCCCAAACCAGTTGACCTACAGCGATATAATTAATTTTCCTGAATTCTAGATTCAAGTATCTAACAACTTGCATTTATAGATTTTGTATCTAGATACAAACAAAAAAGTTCAACTTTTTGAATTTTAGCTCCCAGATGCTGCACGGTTTGTTCCATATCTTCCAAACCAGTTGACATAGAGCAATAAAGTTAAGTTGCCTGAATTCTAGATTCAATTATCTAACAACGTGCATTTATAGATTTTGTATCTAGATACAAACAAAAAAGATCAACATTGTGAATTTTAGCTCCCAGATACTGCACGGTTTCTTCGATATCTCCCAAACCAGTTGACCTACAGCGATATAATTAATTTTTCTGAATTCTAGATTCAATTATCTAACAACGTGCATTTATAGATTTTGTATCTAGATACAAACAAAAAAGTTCAACATTTCGAATTTTAGCTCCCTGATGCTGCACGGTTTCTCCGATATCTCCCAAACCAGTTGACCTACAGCGATATAATTAATTTTTCCTGAATTCTAGATTCAATTATCTAACAACGTGCATTTATAGATTTTGTATCTAGATACAAACAAAAAAGTTCAACATTTCGAATTTTAGCTCCCTGATGCTGCACGGTTTCTCCGATATCTCCCAAACCAGTTGACCTACAGCGATATAATTAATTTTTCCTGAATTCCAGATTCAATTATCTAACAACGTGCATTTATAGATTTTGTATCTAGATACAAACAAAAAAGTTCAACTTTTTGAATTTTAGCTCCCAGATGCTGCACGGTTTCTTCGATATCTCCCAAACCAGTTGACCTACAGCGATATAATTAATTTTCCTGAATTCTAGATTCAAGTATTTAACAACGTGCATTTATAGATTTTGTATCTAGATACAAACAAAAAAGTTCAACTTTTTGAATTTTAGCTCCCAGATGCTGCACGGTTTCTTCGATATCTCCCAAACCAGTTGACCTACAGCGATATAATTAATTTTCCTGAATTCTAGATTCAAGTATTTAACAACTTGCATTTATAGATTTTGTATCTAGATACAAACAAAAAAGTTCAACATTTTGAATTTTAGCTCCCAGATGCTGCACGGTTTCTTCGATATCTCCCAAACCAGTTGACCTACAGCGATATAATTAATTTTCCTGAATTCTAGATTCAATTATCTAACAACGTGCATTTATAGATTTTGTATCTAGATACAAACAAAAAAGTTCAACTTTTTGAATTTTAGCTCCCAGATGCTGCACGGTTTCTTCGATATCTCCTAAACCAGTTGACCTACAGCGATATGATTAATTTTCCTGAATTCTAGATTCAATTATCTAACAACGTGCATTTATAGATTTTGTATCTAGATACAAACAAAAAAGTTCAACTTTTTGAATTTTAGCTCCCAGATGCTGCACGGTTTCTTCGATATCTCCTAAACCAGTTGACCTAGAGCAATAGAGTTAAGTTGCCTGAATTCTAGATTAAATTATCTAACAACGTGCATTTATAGATTTTGTATCTAGATACAAACAAAAAAGTTCAACTTTTTGAATTTTAGCTCCCAGATGCTGCACGGTTTCTTTGATATCTCCCAAACCAGTTGACCTACAGCAATAAACTTAATTTGCCTGATTTCTAGATTCAATTATCTAACAACGTGCATTTATAGATTTTGTATCTAGATACAAACAAAAAAGTTCAACTTTTTGAATTTTAGCTCCCAGATGCTGCACGGTTTCTTCCATATCTTCCAAACCAGTTGACCTAGAGCAATAAAGTTAAGTTGCCTGAATTCTAGATTCAATTATCTAACAACGTGCATTTATAGATTTTGTATCTAGATACAAACAAAAAAGTTCAACTTTTTGAATTTTAGCTCCCAGATGCTGCACGGTTTCTTCCATATCTCCCAAACCAGTTGACCTACAGCGATATAATTAATTTTCCTGAATTCTAGATTCAATTATCTAACAACGTGCATTTATAGATTTTGTATCTAGATACAAACAAGAAAGTTCAACTTTTTGAATTTTAGCTCCCAGATGCTGCACGGTTTCTTCGATATCTCCCAAACCAGTTGACCTACAGCGATATAATTAATTTTCCTGAATTCTAGATTCAATTATCTAACAACGTGCATTTATAGATTTTTATCTAGATACAAACAAAAAAGTTCAACTTTTTGAATTTTAGCTCCCAGATGCTGCACGGTTTCTTCCATATCTCCCAAACCAGTTGACCTAGAGCAATAAAGTTAGGTTGCCTGAATTCTAGATTCAATTATCTAACAACGTGCATTTATAGATTTTGTATCTAGATACAAACAAAAAAGTTCAACTTTTTGAATTTTAGCTCCCAGATGCTGCACGGTTTCTTCGATATCTCCCAAACCAGTTCACCTACAGCGATATAATTAATTTTCCTGAATTCTAGATTCAAGTATTTAACAACGTGCATTTATAGATTTTGTATCTAGATACAAACAAAAAAGTTCAACATTTCGAATTTTAGCTCCCAGATGCTGCACGGTTTCTTCGATATCTCCCAAACCAGTTCACCTACAGCGATATAATTAATTTTCCTGAATTCTAGATTCAAGTATTTAACAACGTGCATTTATAGATTTTGTATCTAGATACAAACAAAAAAGTTCAACTTTTTGAATTTTAGCTCCCAGATGCTGCACGGTTTCTTCCATATCTCCCAAACCAGTTGACCTACAGCGATATAATTAATTTTCCTGAATTCTAGATTCAATTATCTAACAACGTGCATTTATAGATTTTGTATCTAGATACAAACAAAAAAGTTCAACTTTTTGAATTTTAGCTCCCAGATGCTGCACGGTTTCTTCCATATCTCCCAAACCAGTTGACCTACAGCGATATAATTAATTTTCCTGAATTCTAGATTCAATTATCTAACAACGTGCATTTATAGATTTTGTATCTAGATACAAACAAGAAAGTTCAACTTTTTGAATTTTAGCTCCCAGATGCTGCACGGTTTCTTCGATATCTCCCAAACCAGTTGACCTACAGCGATATAATTAATTTTCCTGAATTCTAGATTCAATTATCTAACAACGTGCATTTATAGATTTTTATCTAGATACAAACAAAAAAGTTCAACTTTTTGAATTTTAGCTCCCAGATGCTGCACGGTTTCTTCCATATCTCCCAAACCAGTTGACCTAGAGCAATAAAGTTAGGTTGCCTGAATTCTAGATTCAATTATCTAACAACGTGCATTTATAGATTTTGTATCTAGATACAAACAAAAAAGTTCAACTTTTTGAATTTTAGCTCCCAGATGCTGCACGGTTTCTTCGATATCTCCCAAACCAGTTGACCTACAGCGATATAATTAATTTTCCTGAATTCTAGATTCAATTATCTAACAACGTGCATTTATAGATTTTGTATCTAGATACAAACAAAAAAGTTCAACATTTTGAATTTTAGCTCCCAGATGCTACACGGTTTCTTCGATATCTCCCAAACCAGTTGACCTACAGCGATATAATTAATTTTCCTGAATTCTAGATTCAATTATCTAACAACGTGCATTTATAGATTTTGTATCTAGGATACAAACAAAAAAGTTCAACTTTTTGAATTTTAGCTCCCAGATGCTGCACGGTTTCTTCGATATCTCCTTAACCAGTTGACCTAGAGCAATAGAGTTAAGTTGCCTGAATTCTAGATTAAATTATCTAACAACGTGCATTTATAGATTTTGTATCTAGATACAAACAAAAAAGTTCAACTTTTTGAATTTTAGATCCCAGATGCTGCACGGTTTCTTCGATATCTCCTAAACCAGTTGACCTAGAGCAATAAAGTTAAGTTGCCTGAATTCTAGATTAAATTATCTAACAACGTGCATTTATAGGTTTTGTATCTAGATACAAACAAAAAAGTTCAACTTTTTGAATTTTAGCTCCCAGATGCTGCACGGTTTCTTCGATATCTCCCAAACCAGTTGACCTACAGCGATATAATTAATTTTCCTGAATTCTAGATTCAATTATCTAACAACGTGCATTTATAGATTTTGTATCTAGATACAAACAAAAAAGTTCAACTTTTTGAATTTTAGCTCCCAGATGCTGCACGGTTTCTCCGATATCTCCCAAACCAGTTGACCTACAGCGATATAATTAATTTTCCTGAATTCTAGATTCAAGTATTTATCAACGTGCATTTATAGATTTTGTATCTAGATACAAACAAAAAAGTTCAACTTTTTGAATTTTAGCTCCCAGATGCTGCACGGTTTCTTCGATATCTCCCAAACCAGTTGACCTACAGCGATATAATTAATTTTCCTGAATTCTAGATTCAAGTATTTAACAACTTGCATTTATAGATTTTGTATCTAGATACAAACAAAAAAGTTCAACATTTTGAATTTTAGCTCCCAGATGCTGCACGGTATCTTCGATATCTCACAAACCAGTTGACCTACAGCGATATAATTAATTTTCCTGAATTCTAGATTCAATTATCTAACAACGTGCATTTATAGATTTTGTATCTAGATACAAACAAAAAAGTTCAACTTTTTGAATTTTAGCTCCCAGATGCTGCACGGTTTCTTCGATATCTCCTAAACCAGTTGACCTACAGCGATATAATTAATTTTCCTGAATTCTAGATTCAATTATCTAACAACGTGCATTTATAGATTTTGTATCTAGATACAAACAAAAAAGTTCAACTTTTTGAATTTTAGCTCCCAGATGCTGCACGGTTTCTTCGATATCTCCTAAACCAGTTGACCTAGAGCAATAGGGTTAAGTTGCCTGAATTCTAGATTAAATTATCTAACAACGTGCATTTATAGATTTTGTATCTAGATACAAACAAAAAAGTTCAACATTTCGAATTTTAGCTCCCAGATGCTGCACGGTTTCATCGATATCTCAAAAACCAGTTGACCTACAGCAATAAACTTAATTTGCCTGATTTCTAGATTCAATTATCTAACAACGTGCATTTATAGATTTTGTATCTAGATACAAACAAAAAAGTTCAACTTTTTGAATTTTAGCTCCCAGATGCTGCACGGTTTCTTCCATATCTTCCAAACCAGTTGACCTAGAGCAATAAAGTTAAGTTGCCTGAATTCTAGATTAAATTATCTAACAACGTGCATTTATAGGTTTTGTATCTAGATACAAACAAAAAAGTTCAACTTTTTGAATTTTAGCTCCCAGATGCTGCACGGTTTCTTCGATATCTCCCAAACCAGTTCACCTACAGCGATATAATTAATTTTCCTGAATTCTAGATTCAAGTATTTAACAACGTGCATTTATAGATTTTGTATCTAGATACAAACAAAAAATTTCAACATTTCGAATTTTAGCTCCCAGATGCTGTACGGTTTCTCCGATATCTCCCAAACCAGTTGACCTACAGCGATATAATTAATTTTCCTGAATTCTAGATTCAATTATCTAACAACGTGCATTTATAGATTTTGTATCTAGATACAAACAAAAAAGTTCAACATTTTGAATTTTAGCTCCCAGATGCTACACGGTTTCTTCGATATCTCCCAAACCAGTTGACCTACAGCGATATAATTAATTTTCCTGAATTCTAGATTCAATTATCTAACAACGTGCATTTATAGATTTTGTATCTAGATACAAACATAAAAGTTCAACTTTTTGAATTTTAGCTCCCAGATGCTGCACGGTTTCTTCGATATCTCCTTAACCAGTTGACCTAGAGCAATAGAGTTAAGTTGCCTGAATTCTAGATTCAATTATCTAACAACGTGCATTTATAGATTTTGTATCTAGATACAAACAAGAAAGTTCAACTTTTTGAATTTTAGCTCCCAGATGCTGCACGGTTTCTTCGATATCTCCCAAACCAGTTGACCTACAGCGATATAATTAATTTTCCTGAATTCTAGATTCAATTATCTAACAACGTGCATTTATAGATTTTTATCTAGATACAAACAAAAAAGTTCAACTTTTTGAATTTTAGCTCCCAGATGCTGCACGGTTTCTTCCATATCTCCCAAACCAGTTGACCTAGAGCAATAAAGTTAGGTTGCCTGAATTCTAGATTCAATTATCTAACAACGTGCATTTATAGATTTTGTATCTAGATACAAACAAAAAAGTTCAACTTTTTGAATTTTAGCTCCCAGATGCTGCACGGTTTCTTCGATATCTCCCAAACCAGTTGACCTACAGCGATATAATTAATTTTCCTGAATTCTAGATTCAATTATCTAACAACGTGCATTTATAGATTTTGTATCTAGATACAAACAAAAAAGTTCAACATTTTGAATTTTAGCTCCCAGATGCTACACGGTTTCTTCGATATCTCCCAAACCAGTTGACCTACAGCGATATAATTAATTTTCCTGAATTCTAGATTCAATTATCTAACAACGTGCATTTATAGATTTTGTATCTAGGATACAAACAAAAAAGTTCAACTTTTTGAATTTTAGCTCCCAGATGCTGCACGGTTTCTTCGATATCTCCTTAACCAGTTGACCTAGAGCAATAGAGTTAAGTTGCCTGAATTCTAGATTAAATTATCTAACAACGTGCATTTATAGATTTTGTATCTAGATACAAACAAAAAAGTTCAACTTTTTGAATTTTAGATCCCAGATGCTGCACGGTTTCTTCGATATCTCCTAAACCAGTTGACCTAGAGCAATAAAGTTAAGTTGCCTGAATTCTAGATTAAATTATCTAACAACGTGCATTTATAGGTTTTGTATCTAGATACAAACAAAAAAGTTCAACTTTTTGAATTTTAGCTCCCAGATGCTGCACGGTTTCTTCGATATCTCCCAAACCAGTTGACCTACAGCGATATAATTAATTTTCCTGAATTCTAGATTCAATTATCTAACAACGTGCATTTATAGATTTTGTATCTAGATACAAACAAAAAAGTTCAACTTTTTGAATTTTAGCTCCCAGATGCTGCACGGTTTCTCCGATATCTCCCAAACCAGTTGACCTACAGCGATATAATTAATTTTCCTGAATTCTAGATTCAAGTATTTATCAACGTGCATTTATAGATTTTGTATCTAGATACAAACAAAAAAGTTCAACTTTTTGAATTTTAGCTCCCAGATGCTGCACGGTTTCTTCGATATCTCCCAAACCAGTTGACCTACAGCGATATAATTAATTTTCCTGAATTCTAGATTCAAGTATTTAACAACTTGCATTTATAGATTTTGTATCTAGATACAAACAAAAAAGTTCAACATTTTGAATTTTAGCTCCCAGATGCTGCACGGTATCTTCGATATCTCACAAACCAGTTGACCTACAGCGATATAATTAATTTTCCTGAATTCTAGATTCAATTATCTAACAACGTGCATTTATAGATTTTGTATCTAGATACAAACAAAAAAGTTCAACTTTTTGAATTTTAGCTCCCAGATGCTGCACGGTTTCTTCGATATCTCCTAAACCAGTTGACCTACAGCGATATAATTAATTTTCCTGAATTCTAGATTCAATTATCTAACAACGTGCATTTATAGATTTTGTATCTAGATACAAACAAAAAAGTTCAACTTTTTGAATTTTAGCTCCCAGATGCTGCACGGTTTCTTCGATATCTCCTAAACCAGTTGACCTAGAGCAATAGGGTTAAGTTGCCTGAATTCTAGATTAAATTATCTAACAACGTGCATTTATAGATTTTGTATCTAGATACAAACAAAAAAGTTCAACATTTCGAATTTTAGCTCCCAGATGCTGCACGGTTTCATCGATATCTCAAAAACCAGTTGACCTACAGCAATAAACTTAATTTGCCTGATTTCTAGATTCAATTATCTAACAACGTGCATTTATAGATTTTGTATCTAGATACAAACAAAAAAGTTCAACTTTTTGAATTTTAGCTCCCAGATGCTGCACGGTTTCTTCCATATCTTCCAAACCAGTTGACCTAGAGCAATAAAGTTAAGTTGCCTGAATTCTAGATTAAATTATCTAACAACGTGCATTTATAGGTTTTGTATCTAGATACAAACAAAAAAGTTCAACTTTTTGAATTTTAGCTCCCAGATGCTGCACGGTTTCTTCGATATCTCCCAAACCAGTTCACCTACAGCGATATAATTAATTTTCCTGAATTCTAGATTCAAGTATTTAACAACGTGCATTTATAGATTTTGTATCTAGATACAAACAAAAAATTTCAACATTTCGAATTTTAGCTCCCAGATGCTGTACGGTTTCTCCGATATCTCCCAAACCAGTTGACCTACAGCGATATAATTAATTTTCCTGAATTCTAGATTCAATTATCTAACAACGTGCATTTATAGATTTTGTATCTAGATACAAACAAAAAAGTTCAACATTTTGAATTTTAGCTCCCAGATGCTACACGGTTTCTTCGATATCTCCCAAACCAGTTGACCTACAGCGATATAATTAATTTTCCTGAATTCTAGATTCAATTATCTAACAACGTGCATTTATAGATTTTGTATCTAGGATACAAACATAAAAGTTCAACTTTTTGAATTTTAGCTCCCAGATGCTGCACGGTTTCTTCGATATCTCCTTAACCAGTTGACCTAGAGCAATAGAGTTAAGTTGCCTGAATTCTAGATTAAATTATCTAACAACGTGCATTTATAGATTTTGTATCTAGATACAAACAAAAAAGTTCAACTTTTTGAATTTTAGCTCCCAGATGCTGCACGGTTTCTTCGATATCTCCTAAACCAGTTGACCTAGAGCAATAAAGTTAAGTTGCCTGAATTCTAGATTAAATTATCTAACAACGTGCATTTATAGGTTTTGTATCTAGATACAAACAAAAAAGTTCAACTTTTTGAATTTTAGCTCCCAGATGCTGCACGGTTTCTTCGATATCTCCCAAACCAGTTGACCTACAGCGTTATAATTAATTTTCCTGAATTCTAGATTCAATTATCTAACAACGTGCATTTATAGATTTTGTATCTAGATACAAACAAAAAAGTTCAACTCTTTGAATTTTAGCTCCCAGATGCTGCACGGTTTCTTCGATATCTTTCAAACCAGTTGACCTACAGCGATATAATTAATTTTCCTGAATTCTAGATTCAAGTATTTAACAACTTGCATTTATAGATTTTGTATCTAGATACAAACAAAAAAGTTCAACATTTTGAATTTTAGCTCCCAGATGCTGCACGGTTTCTTCGATATCTCCCAAACCAGTTGACCTACAGCGATATAATTAATTTTCCTGAATTCTAGATTCAATTATCTAACAACGTGCATTTATAGATTTTGTATCTAGATACAAACAAAAAAGTTCAACATTTCGAATTTTAGCTCCCAGATGCTGCACGGTTTCTTCGATATCTCCTAAACCAGTTGACCTACAGCGATATAATTAATTTTCCTGAATTCTAGATTCAATTATCTAACAACGTGCATTTATAGATTTTGTATCTAGATACAAACAAAAAAGTTCAACTTTTTGAATTTTAGCTCCCAGATGCTGCACGGTTTCTTCGATATCTCCTAAACCAGTTGACCTAGAGCAATAGAGTTAAGTTGCCTGAATTCTAGATTAAATTATCTAACAACGTGCATTTATAGATTTTGTATCTAGATACAAACAAAAAAGTTCAACATTTCGAATTTTAGCTCCCAGATGCTGCACGGTTTCTTCCATATCTCCAAACCAGTTGACCTACAGCGATATAATTAATTTTCCTGAATTCTAGATTCAATTATCTAACAACGTGCATTTATAGATTTTGTATCTAGATACAAACAAGAAAGTTCAACTTTTTGAATTTTAGCTCCCAGATGCTGCACGGTTTCTTCGATATCTCCCAAACCAGTTGACCTACAGCGATATAATTAATTTTCCTGAATTCTAGATTCAATTATCTAACAACGTGCATTTATAGATTTTTATCTAGATACAAACAAAAAAGTTCAACTTTTTGAATTTTAGCTCCCAGATGCTGCACGGTTTCTTCCATATCTCCCAAACCAGTTGACCTAGAGCAATAAAGTTAGGTTGCCTGAATTCTAGATTCAATTATCTAACAACGTGCATTTATAGATTTTGTATCTAGATACAAACAAAAAAGTTCAACTTTTTGAATTTTAGCTCCCAGATGCAGCACGGTTTCTTCGATATCTCCCAAACCAGTTGACCTACAGCGATATAATTAATTTTCCTGAATTCTAGATTCAAGTATCTAACAACTTGCATTTATAGATTTTGTATCTAGATACAAACAAAAAAGTTCAACATTTCGAATTTTAGCTCCCAGATGCTGCACGGTTTCTTCGATATCTCCCAAACCAGTTGACCTACAGCGATATAATTAATTTTCCTGAATTCTAGATTCAATTATCTAACAACGTGCATTTATAGATTTTTATCCAGATACAAACAAAAAAGTTCAACTTTTTGAATTTTAGCTCCCAGATGCTGCACGGTTTCTTCGATATCTCCCAAACCAGTTGACCTACAGCGATATAATTAATTTTCCTGAATTCTAGATTCAATTATCTAACAACGTGCATTTATAGATTTTGTATCTAGATACAAACAAAAAAGTTCAACATTTCGAATTTTAGCTCCCAGATGCTGCACGGTTTCTCCGATATCTCCCAAACCAGTTGACCTACAGCGATATAATTAATTTTCCTGAATTCTAGATTCAAGTATCTAACAACTTGCATTTATAGATTTTGTATCTAGATACAAACAAAAAAGTTCAACATTTTGAATTTTAGCTCCCAGATGCTGCACGGTTTCTTCGATATCTCCCAAACCAGTTGACCTACAGCGATATAATTAATTTTCCTGAATTCTAGATTCAATTATCTAACAACGTGCATTTATAGATTTTGTATCTAGATACAAACAAAAAAGTTCAACTTTTTGAATTTTAGCTCCCAGATGCTGCACGGTTTCTTCGATATCTCCTAAACCAGTTGACCTACAGCGATATAATTAATTTTCCTGAATTCTAGATTCAATTATCTAACAACGTGCATTTATAGATTTTGTATCTAGATACAAACAAAAAAGTTCAACTTTTTGAATTTTAGCTCCCAGATGCTGCACGGTTTCTTCGATATCTCCTAAACCAGTTGACCTAGAGCAATAAAGTTAAGTTGCCTGAATTCTAGATTAAATTATCTAACAACGTGTATTTATAGATTTTGTATCTAGATACAAACAAAAAAGTTCAACATTTCGAATTTTAGCTCCCAGATGCTGCACGGTTTCTTCGATATCTCCCAAACCAGTTGACCTACAGCAATAAACTTAATTTGCCTGATTTGTATCTAGATACAAAACTTTTTGAATTTTAGCTCCCAGATGCTGCACGGTTTCTTCGATATCTCCCAAACCAGTTGACCTACAGCGATATAATTAATTTTCCTGAATTCTAGATTCAATTATCTAACAACGTGCATTTATAGATTTTGTATCTAGATACAAACAAGAAAGTTCAACTTTTTGAATTTTAGCTCCCAGATGCTGCACGGTTTCTTCGATATCTCCCAAACCAGTTGACCTACAGCGATATAATTAATTTTCCTGAATTCTAGATTCAATTATCTAACAACGTGCATTTATAGATTTTTATCTAGATACAAACAAAAAAGTTCAACTTTTTGAATTTTAGCTCCCAGATGCTGCACGGTTTCTTCCATATCTCCCAAACCAGTTGACCTAGAGCAATAAAGTTAGGTTGCCTGAATTCTAGATTCAATTATCTAACAACGTGCATTTATAGATTTTGTATCTAGATACAAACAAAAAAGTTCAACTTTTTGAATTTTAGCTCCCAGATGCAGCACGGTTTCTTCGATATCTCCCAAACCAGTTGACCTACAGCGATATAATTAATTTTCCTGAATTCTAGATTCAAGTATCTAACAACTTGCATTTATAGATTTTGTATCTAGATACAAACAAAAAAGTTCAACATTTCGAATTTTAGCTCCCAGATGCTGCACGGTTTCTTCGATATCTCCCAAACCAGTTGACCTACAGCGATATAATTAATTTTCCTGAAATCTAGATTCAATTATCTAACAACGTGCATTTATAGATTTTTATCTAGATACAAACAAAAAAATTCAACTTTTTGAATTTTAGCTCCCAGATGCTGCACGGTTTCTTCCATATCTCCCAAACCAGTTGACCTACAGCGATATAATTAATTTTCCTGAATTCTAGATTCATTTATCTAACAACGTGCATTTATAGATTTTGTATCTAGATACAAACAAAAAAGTTCAACATTTCGAATTTTAGCTCCCAGATGCTGCACGGTTTCTCCGATATCTCCCAAACCAGTTGACCTACAGCGATATAATTAATTTTCCTGAATTCTAGATTCAAGTATCTAACAACTTGCATTTATAGATTTTGTATCTAGATACAAACAAAAAAGTTCAACATTTCGAATTTTAGCTCCCAGATGCTGCACGGTTTCTTCGATATCTCCCAAACCAGTTGACCTACAGCGATATAATTAATTTTCCTGAATTCTAGATTCAAGTATTTAACAACGTGCATTTATAGATTTTGTATCTAGATACAAACAAAAAAGTTCAACATTTTGAATTTTAGCTCCCAGATGCTGCACGGTTTCTTCGATATCTCCCAAACCAGTTGACCTACAGCGATATAATTAATTTTCCTGAATTCTAGATTTAATTATCTAACAACGCGCATTTATAGATTTTTATCTAGATACAAACAAAAAAGTTCAACTTTTTGAATTTTAGCTCCCAGATGCTGCACGGTTTCTTCCATATCTCCCAAACCAGTTGACCTAGAGCAATAAAGTTAGGTTGCCTGAATTCTAGATTCAATTATCTAACAACGTGCATTTATAGATTTTGTATCTAGATACAAACAAAAAAGTTCAACTTTTTGAATTTTAGCTCCCAGATGCAGCACGGTTTCTTCGATATCTCCCAAACCAGTTGACCTACAGCGATATAATTAATTTTCCTGAATTCTGGATTCAAGTATCTAACAACTTGCATTTATAGATTTTGTATCTAGATACAAACAAAAAAGTTCAACATTTCGAATTTTAGCTCCCAGATGCTGCACGGTTTCTTCGATATCTCCCAAACCAGTTGACCTACAGCAATAAACTTAATTTGCCTGAATTCTAGATTCAATTATCTAACAACGTGCATTTATAGATTTTGTATCTAGATACAAACAAAAAAGTTCAACTTTTTGAATTTTAGCTCCCAGATGCTGCACGGTTTCTTCGATATCTCCTAAACCAGTTGACCTACAGCGATATAATTAATTTTCCTGAATTCTAGATTCAAGTATCTGACAACTTGCATTTATAGATTTTGTATCTAGATACAAACAAAAAAGTTCAACTTTTTGAATTTTAGCTCCCAGATGCTGCACGGTTTCTTCGATATCTCCCAAACCAGTTGACCTACAGCGATATAATTAATTTTCCTGAATTCTAGATTCAAGTATCTAACAACTTGCATTTATAGATTTTGTATCTAGATACAAACAAAAGAGTTCAACTTTTTGAATTTTAGCTCCCAGATGCTGCACGGTTTCTTCGATATCTCCCAAACCAGTTGACCTACAGCGATATAATTAATTTCCCTGAATTCTAGATTCGATTATCTAACAACGTGCATTTATAGATTTTGTATCTAGATACAAACAAAAAAGTTCAACTTTTTGAATTTTAGCTCCCAGATGCTGCACGGTTTCTTCGATATCTCCTAAACCAGTTGACCTACAGCGATATAATTAATTTTCCTGAATTCTAGATTCAAGTATCTGACAACTTGCATTTATAGATTTTGTATCTAGATACAAACAAAAAAGTTCAACTTTTTGAATTTTAGCTCCCAGATGCTGCACGGTTTCTTCGATATCTCCCAAACCAGTTGACCTACAGCGATATAATTAATTTTCCTGAATTCTAGATTCAAGTATCTAACAACTTGCATTTATAGATTTTGTATCTAGATACAAACAAAAGAGTTCAACTTTTTGAATTTTAGCTCCCAGATGCTGCACGGTTTCTTCCATATCTTCCAAACCAGTTGACCTAGAGCAATAAAGTTAAGATGCCTGAATTCTAGATTCAATTATCTAACAACGTGCATTTATAGATTTTGTATCTAGATACAAACAAAACAGTTCAACATTTTGAATTTTAGCTCCCAGATGCTGCACGGTTTCTTCGATATCTCCCAAACCAGTTGACCTACAGCGATATAATTAATTTTCCTGAATTCTAGATTCAATTATCTAACAACGTGCATTTATAGATTTTGTATCTAGATACAAACAAAAAAGTTCAACTTTTTGAATTTTAGCTCCCAGATGCTGCACGGTTTCTTCGATATCTCCTAAACCAGTTGACCTACAGCGATATAATTAATTTTCCTGAATTCTAGATTCAATTATCTAACAACGTGCATTTATAGATTTTGTATCTAGATACAAACAAAAAAGTTCAACTTTTTGAATTTTAGCTCCCAGATGCTGCACGGTTTCTTCGATATCTCCTAAACCAGTTGACCTAGAGCAATAAAGTTAAGTTGCCTGAATTCTAGATTAAATTATCTAACAACGTGTATTTATAGATTTTGTATCTAGATACAAACAAAAAAGTTCAACATTTCGAATTTTAGCTCCCAGATGCTGCACGGTTTCTTCGATATCTCCCAAACCAGTTGACCTACAGCAATAAACTTAATTTGCCTGATTTGTATCTAGATACAAAACTTTTTGAATTTTAGCTCCCAGATGCTGCACGGTTTCTTCGATATCTCCCAAACCAGTTGACCTACAGCGATATAATTAATTTTCCTGAATTCTAGATTCAATTATCTAACAACGTGCATTTATAGATTTTGTATCTAGATACAAACAAGAAAGTTCAACTTTTTGAATTTTAGCTCCCAGATGCTGCACGGTTTCTTCGATATCTCCCAAACCAGTTGACCTACAGCGATATAATTAATTTTCCTGAATTCTAGATTCAATTATCTAACAACGTGCATTTATAGATTTTTATCTAGATACAAACAAAAAAGTTCAACTTTTTGAATTTTAGCTCCCAGATGCTGCACGGTTTCTTCCATATCTCCCAAACCAGTTGACCTAGAGCAATAAAGTTAGGTTGCCTGAATTCTAGATTCAATTATCTAACAACGTGCATTTATAGATTTTGTATCTAGATACAAACAAAAAAGTTCAACTTTTTGAATTTTAGCTCCCAGATGCAGCACGGTTTCTTCGATATCTCCCAAACCAGTTGACCTACAGCGATATAATTAATTTTCCTGAATTCTAGATTCAAGTATCTAACAACTTGCATTTATAGATTTTGTATCTAGATACAAACAAAAAAGTTCAACATTTCGAATTTTAGCTCCCAGATGCTGCACGGTTTCTTCGATATCTCCCAAACCAGTTGACCTACAGCGATATAATTAATTTTCCTGAAATCTAGATTCAATTATCTAACAACGTGCATTTATAGATTTTTATCTAGATACAAACAAAAAAGTTCAACTTTTTGAATTTTAGCTCCCAGATGCTGCACGGTTTCTTCCATATCTCCCAAACCAGTTGACCTACAGCGATATAATTAATTTTCCTGAATTCTAGATTCATTTATCTAACAACGTGCATTTATAGATTTTGTATCTAGATACAAACAAAAAAGTTCAACATTTCGAATTTTAGCTCCCAGATGCTGCACGGTTTCTCCGATATCTCCCAAACCAGTTGACCTACAGCGATATAATTAATTTTCCTGAATTCTAGATTCAAGTATCTAACAACTTGCATTTATAGATTTTGTATCTAGATACAAACAAAAAAGTTCAACATTTCGAATTTTAGCTCCCAGATGCTGCACGGTTTCTTCGATATCTCCCAAACCAGTTGACCTACAGCGATATAATTAATTTTCCTGAATTCTAGATTCAAGTATTTAACAACGTGCATTTATAGATTTTGTATCTAGATACAAACAAAAAAGTTCAACATTTTGAATTTTAGCTCCCAGATGCTGCACGGTTTCTTCGATATCTCCCAAACCAGTTGACCTACAGCGATATAATTAATTTTCCTGAATTCTAGATTTAATTATCTAACAACGCGCATTTATAGATTTTTATCTAGATACAAACAAAAAAGTTCAACTTTTTGAATTTTAGCTCCCAGATGCTGCACGGTTTCTTCCATATCTCCCAAACCAGTTGACCTAGAGCAATAAAGTTAGGTTGCCTGAATTCTAGATTCAATTATCTAACAACGTGCATTTATAGATTTTGTATCTAGATACAAACAAAAAAGTTCAACTTTTTGAATTTTAGCTCCCAGATGCAGCACGGTTTCTTCGATATCTCCCAAACCAGTTGACCTACAGCGATACAATTAATTTTCCTGAATTCTGGATTCAAGTATCTAACAACTTGCATTTATAGATTTTGTATCTAGATACAAACAAAAAAGTTCAACATTTCGAATTTTAGCTCCCAGATGCTGCACGGTTTCTTCGATATCTCCCAAACCAGTTGACCTACAGCAATAAACTTAATTTGCCTGAATTCTAGATTCAATTATCTAACAACGTGCATTTATAGATTTTGTATCTAGATACAAACAAAAAAGTTCAACTTTTTGAATTTTAGCTCCCAGATGCTGCACGGTTTCTTCGATATCTCCCAAACCAGTTGACCTACAGCGATATAATTAATTTCCCTGAATTCTAGATTCAATTATCTAACAACGTGCATTTATAGATTTTGTATCTAGATACAAACAAAAAAGTTCAACTTTTTGAATTTTAGCTCCCAGATGCTGCACGGTTTCTTCGATATCTCCCAAACCAGTTGACCTACAGCGATATAATTAATTTTCCTGAATTCTAGATTCAATTATCTAACAACGTGCATTTATAGATTTTGTATCTAGATACAAACAAAAAAGTTCAACTTTTTGAATTTTAGCTCCCAGATGCTGCACGGTTTCTTCGATATCTCCTAAACCAGTTGACCTACAGCGATATAATTAATTTTCCTGAATTCTAGATTCAAGTATCTGACAACTTGCATTTATAGATTTTGTATCTAGATACAAACAAAAAAGTTCAACTTTTTGAATTTTAGCTCCCAGATGCTGCACGGTTTCTTCGATATCTCCCAAACCAGTTGACCTACAGCGATATAATTAATTTTCCTGAATTCTAGATTCAAGTATCTAACAACTTGCATTTATAGATTTTGTATCTAGATACAAACAAAAGAGTTCAACTTTTTGAATTTTAGCTCCCAGATGCTGCACGGTTTCTTCGATATCTCCCAAACCAGTTGACCTACAGCGATATAATTAATTTCCCTGAATTCTAGATTCAATTATCTAACAACGTGCATTTATAGATTTTGTATCTAGATACAAACAAAAAAGTTCAACTTTTTGAATTTTAGCTCCCAGATGCTGCACGGTTTCTTCGATATCTCCTAAACCAGTTGACCTACAGCGATATAATTAATTTTCCTGAATTCTAGATTCAAGTATCTGACAACTTGCATTTATAGATTTTGTATCTAGATACAAACAAAAAAGTTCAACTTTTTGAATTTTAGCTCCCAGATGCTGCACGGTTTCTTCGATATCTCCCAAACCAGTTGACCTACAGCGATATAATTAATTTTCCTGAATTCTAGATTCAAGTATCTAACAACTTGCATTTATAGATTTTGTATCTAGATACAAACAAAAGAGTTCAACTTTTTGAATTTTAGCTCCCAGATGCTGCACGGTTTCTTCCATATCTTCCAAACCAGTTGACCTAGAGCAATAAAGTTAAGATGCCTGAATTCTAGATTCAATTATCTAACAACGTGCATTTATAGATTTTGTATCTAGTGTGGTGGGAAGGGGCATTCTACGACCTATGCGTGAGCATGGGTCAGATAGGATACAGGACATGATGATTGGAGTCCTTGCTATAGCAGCGGTTGGCACGCTTGCGGTGCACGGCATCAGCTCGTCGGAGGGGTGGGTTGTTGCTGCTTTTCCCTTGCGCACAAAATATCGTGCCAAAAAAAACAGGAGAAATGGAATGGGTAAGGGGACTTATGACCTCGCGCATCAGAGGATATCAATGATCACAACCATTGATGCTATTGCAGAAAAAAAAATGTTGGTATGAAATGAAGCAAAGGGGGTAGTATATGAACTTTATCAGCGGTTGCGTCGTGGGTGGTTGGACGCCTGGAGGGACCCTCCCCTTGCAACTGGCAAGTGCAATTGCTCCGTGACTATTCTCTCGTCGATATTTTGAGAATAATCCCTTTTTCACGATCACATGCACATCACTATGAACTAACACATCTCAACAACTTTAAGTTAAACTAGCACATATTTATTTTTGGAAATTCAGGGTTTCAAAGACATATTTGTTGTACTTAATAGCAAAAGTATTTAAAAAGGTAAGGTAAGATGCATATATATAATGTTTATTTAAGGTAATATTAAGATATATCAAGTAAGAGAAATATTCAGAAAAGGAAGGTGTTAGGTATAAGCAAAAGATTACGTTAAAATAGTTAAGAAAAAAAAATATAAATAAAAATGCAAGCCAATGAAAAGTTATGTATATATAGGTATGTTTGTGTATATAGTATGTACTCACTTTGATCTCCATGCCGCGCCGAAATTTGTGCACAAAGTTCCCGCTGAATGACTTGATGTTTAGGTACACTTTATGTTATGAAAAAAAAACTTTTCTGTGGCTTTCTAGTATTAAGGTATAAGCATTAAGCATGTATGTATCATGCAAAAGAAAATTAAATGATAAACAAACAACATTTTTTTTTGTTAGACTAAGATTAAGGTAGCAAATTAAGATGTTAGATATAAGGGTTAGGTAGATCTTTAAGTATTTAATTAGAAAATGTTACACCACGTTTAGTATTATGCATATATGCATGTAGCGAGATATCACTTTTTTATATATATTATGCAGGTATTCCTTGATAATTTTGCTTTTGGTTTGGCGATGATGCACACAAAGATGGCTTGAAAAGTATTTTGATGAAGGGATAGCTTTGATTGATGATTTCTTGATTGATGGGTGGTTATGTTTGATGGCTTGGCACGTTTTTTCTTCAGGTTACAGCTCTGCACATGCTTTTCGGGGTTAGGGACTACGTTGGGATAGCTTGGCGTCGCAGGTTTTACAGATTCCTCTTGGTCTGGAGCGAAAATAGCTCTACAGATTGGGAGTTTTTGTAGGCGTCAGTAAAATGCAGGTTGCGGACGCTTTTGGCGCTAGTTGGTTGGTCGAGTTTTGCCCAAGGATGTGCCTTTCAGTGCTTATATATATATATTATTTATATATCTGTTATGCACACTAAGCACGCTGGAACGCTCTTCAACTGCCCAAAAAATGTCCGCGCTATTAAGAAAACTAAATGAGTTCAGGGGACAATAATTGGTTTGCACAGCCTTACCTCAATTAAAAGCAAAGTACATTTACTATGCCACGTGCCTTGTGAAAGCACGAGTATTCAACCCAAAATTCCAATAACCAAGAAAATTTTAATGCGCTTTTTTTTTCTTGGATATTGTAGGCAAAATCTTCACTGTTCCTGACAATAAAAACTTAAAATTTGTTGGAAACTAAGAAAAATTATAAGCACACGCACAGTGGTTGTTTAAAAAAATATCCAACTGATATGTTTTTCGCACGAAGCGATCAGTATAAAGTGCAGCCAAGAAAAAGGGCGCGCTATGCTTTTGCCACTAGTATAAGTACTAAGCAATCTTCTTTGTATTAGGCAAAAATATAAGTCTTGTGTGGATGGCGAAGAATAAAAAAAAAATACTGGTTTTTTGAAATGCTTATTGCACAGCTGGTCCGAATGTTCGAAAAGCAGTGTTCGTCGAAAGTATCCGGTTTGTGTCCGGAAATGTGTTGTTTGCAGTTATAAATTTGAATATTTTCCTTTTATTATTTTTATTTTTATTTGTTGAGTATGCCATACTAGATACAAACAAAAAAGTTGAACTTTTTTAATTTTAGCTCCAAGATGCTGCACGGTTTCTTCGATATCTCCCAAACCAGTTGACCTACAGCGATATAATTAATTTTCCTGAATTCTAGATTCAAGTATCTAACAACTTGCATTTATAGATTTTGTATCTAGATACAAACAAAAAAGTTCAACATTTCGAATTTTAGCTCCCAGATGCTGCACGGTTTCTTCGATATCTCCCAAACCAGTTGACCTACAGCGATATAATTAATTTTCCTGCATTCTAGATTCAATTATCTAACAACGTGCATTTATAGATTTTGTATCTAGATACAAACAAAAAAGTTCAACATTTCGAATTTTAGCTCCCAGATGCTGCACGGTTTCTTCGATATCTCCCAAACCAGTTGACCTACAGCGATATAAATAATTTTCTTGAATTCTAGATTCAAGTATCTAACAACTTGCATTTATAGATTTTGTATCTAGATACAAACAAAAAAGTTCAACATTTCGAATTTTAGCTCCCAGATGCTGCACGGTTTCTTCGATATCTCCCAAACCAGTTGACCTACAGCAATAAACTTAATTTGCCTGAATTCTAGATTAAATTATCTAACAACGTGCAGTTATAGATTTTGTATCTAGATACAAACAAAAAAGTTCAACTTTTTGAATTTTAGCTCCCAGATGCTGCACGGTTTCTTCGATATCTCCCAAACCAGTTGACCTACAGCAATAAACTTAATTTGCCTGAATTCTAGATTCAATTATCTAACAACGTGCAGTTATAGATTTTGTATCTAGATACAAACAAAAAAGTTCAACTTTTTGAATTTTAGCTCCCAGTTGCTGCACGGTTTCTTCCATATCTCCCAAACCAGTTGACCTACAGCGATATAAATAATTTTCTTGAATTCTAGATTCAATTATCTAACAACGTGCATTTATAGATTTTCTATCTAGATACAAACAAAAAAGTTCAACTTTTTGAATTTTAGCTCCCAGATGCTGCACGGTTTCTTCGATATCTCCCAATCCAGTTGACCTACAGCAATAAACTTAATTTGCCTAAATTCTAGATTCAATTATCTAACAACGTGCATTTATAGATTTTGTATCTAGATACAAACAAAAAAGTTCAACTTTTTGAATTTTAGCTCCCAGATGCTGCACGGTTTCTTCCATATCTCCCAAACCAGTTGACCTAGAGCAATAAAGTTAAGTTGCCTGAATTCTAGATTCAATTATCTAACAACGTGCATTTATAGATTTTGTATCTAGATACAAACAAAAAAGTTCAACATTTTGAATCTTAGCTCCCAGATGCTGCACGGTTTCTTCCATATCTCCCAAACCAGTTGACCTAGAGCAATAAAGTTAAGTTGCCTGAATTCTAGATCGCCCAAACCAGTTGACCTACAGCGATCTAACGAATGTGCTGAATTCTTGATTCAAGTATCTAAAAACTGGCATTAATAGATTTTGGTTCCAGTTACAAATAAAAAAATTCAACTTTTTGAATTTTTGTATCCAGATGCTGCACGATTTCTTCGATATCTCCCAAACCAGTTGACCTACAGCGATATAATTAATTTCCCTGAATTCTAGATTCAATTATCTTACAACGTGCATTTATAGATTTTGTATCTAGATACAAACAAAAAAGTTCAACTTTTTGAATTTTAGCTCCCAGATGCTACACGGTTTCTTCGATATCTCCCAAACCAGTTGACCTACAGCGATATAATTAATTTTCCTGAATTCTAGATTCAAGTATTTAACAACCTGCATTTATAGATTTTGTATCTAGATACAAACAAAAAAGGTTCAACTTTTTGAATTTTAGCTCCCAGATGCTGCACGGTTTCTTCGATATCTCCCAAACCAGTTGACCTACAGCGATATAATTAATTTTCCTGAATTCTAGATTCAATTATCTAACAACGTGCATTTATAGATTTTGTATCTATATACAAACAAAAAAGGTCAACTTTTTGAATTTTAGCTCCCAGATGCTGCACGGTTTCTTCGTTATCTCCCAAACCAGTTGACCTACAGCGATATAATTAATTTTCCTGAATTCTAGATTCAATTATCTAACAACGTGCATTTATAGATTTTGTATCTAGATACAAACAAAAAAGTTCAACATTTTGAATTTTAGCTCCCAGATGCTGCACGGTTTCTTCGATATCTCCCAAACCAGTTGACCTACAGCAATATAAATAATTTTCTTGAATTCTAGATTCAAGTATCTAACAACTTGCATTTATAGATTTTGTATCTAGATACAAACAAAAAAGTTCAACATTTTGAATTTTAGCTCCCAGATGCTGCACGGTTTCTTCGATATCTCCCAAACCAGTTGACCTACAGCGATATAATTAATTTTCCTGCATTCTAGATTCAATTATCTAACGACGTGCATTTATAGATTTTGTATCTAGATACAAACAAAAAAGTTCAACTTTTTTGAATTTTAGCTCCCAGATGCTGCACGGTTTCTTCGATATCTCCCAAACCAGTTGACCTACAGCGATATAAATAATTTTCTTGAATTCTAGATTCAAGTATCTAACAACTTGCATTTATAGATTTTGTATCTAGATACAAACAAAAAAGTTCAACATTTCGAATTTTAGCTCCCAGATGCTGCACGGTTTCTTCGATATCTCCCAAACCAGTTGACCTACAGCAATAAACTTAATTTGCCTGAATTCTAGATTCAATTATCTAACAACTTGCATTTATAGATTTTGTATCTAGATACAAACAAAAAAGTTCAACATTTTGAATTTTAGCTCCCAGATGCTGCACGGTTTCTTCGATATCTCCCAAACCAGTTGACCTAGAGCAATAAAGTTAAGTTGCCTGAATTCTAGATTCAATTATCTAACAACGTGCATTTATAGATTTTGTATCTATATACAAACAAAAAAGGTCAACTTTTTGAATTTTAGCTCCCAGATGCTGCACGGTTTCTTCGTTATCTCTTAAACCAGTTGACCTACAGCGATATAATTAATTTTCCTGAATTCTAGATTCAATTATCTAACAACGTGCATTTATAGATTTTGTATCTAGATACAAACAAAAAAGTTCAACATTTTGAATTTTAGCTCCCAGATGCTGCACGGTTTCTTCGATATCTCCCAAACCAGTTGACCTACAGCGATATAAATAATTTTCTTGAATTCTAGATTCAAGTATCTAACAACTTGCATTTATAGATTTTGTATCTAGATACAAACAAAAAAGTTCAACATTTTGAGTTTTAGCTCCCAGATGCTGCACGGTTTCTTCGATATCTCCCAAACCAGTTGACCTACAGCGATATAATTAATTCCTGCATTCTAGATTCAATTATCTAACGACGTGCATTTATAGATTTTGTATCTAGATACAAACAAAAAAGTTCAACTTTTTTGAATTTTAGCTCCCAGATGCTGCACGGTTTCTTCGATATCTCCCAAACCAGTTGACCTACAGCGATATAAATAATTTTCTTGAATTCTAGATTCAAGTATCTAACAACTTGCATTTATAGATTTTGTATCTAGATACAAACAAAAAAGTTCAACATTTCGAATTTTAGCTCCCAGATGCTGCACGGTTTCTTCGATATCTCCCAAACCAGTTGACCTACAGCAATAAACTTAATTTGCCTGAATTCTAGATTCAATTATCTAACAACTTGCATTTATAGATTTTGTATCTAGATACAAACAAAAAAGTTCAACATTTTGAATTTTAGCTCCAGGATGCTGCACGGTTTCTTCGATATCTCCCAAACCAGTTGACCTAGAGCAATAAAGTTAAGTTGCCTGAATTCTAGATTCAATTATCTAACAACGTGCATTTATAGATTTTGTATCTATATACAAACAAAAAAGGTCAACTTTTTGAATTTTAGCTCCCAGATGCTGCACGGTTTCTTCGTTATCTCTTAAACCAGTTGACCTACAGCGATATAATTAATTTTCCTGAATTCTAGATTCAATTATCTAACAACGTGCATTTATAGATTTTGTATCTAGATACAAACAAAAAAGTTCAACATTTTGAATTTTAGCTCCCAGATGCTGCACGGTTTCTTCGATATCTCCCAAACCAGTTGACCTACAGCGATATAAATAATTTTCTTGAATTCTAGATTCAAGTATCTAACAACTTGCATTTATAGATTTTGTATCTAGATACAAACAAAAAAGTTCAACATTTTGAGTTTTAGCTCCCAGATGCTGCACGGTTTCTTCGATATCTCCCAAACCAGTTGACCTACAGCGATATAATTAATTTTCCTGCATTCTAGATTCAATTATCTAACGACGTGCATTTATAGATTTTGTATCTAGATACAAACAAAAAAGTTCAACTTTTTTGAATTTTAGCTCCCAGATGCTGCACGGTTTCTTCGATATCTCCCAAACCAGTTGACCTACAGCGATATAAATAATTTTCTTGAATTCTAGATTCAAGTATCTAACAACTTGCATTTATAGATTTTGTATCTAGATACAAACAAAAAAGTTCAACATTTCGAATTTTAGCTCCCAGATGCTGCACGGTTTCTTCGATATCTCCCAAACCAGTTGACCTACAGCAATAAACTTAATTTGCCTGAATTCTAGATTCAATTATCTAACAACGTGCAGTTATAGATTTTGTATCTAGATACAAACAAAAAAGTTCAACTTTTTGAATTTTAGCTCCCAGATGCTGCACGGTTTCTTCCATATCTCCCAAACCAGTTGACCTAGAGCAATAAAGTTAAGTTGCCTGAATTCTAGATTCAATTATCTAACAAAGTGCATTTATAGATTTTGTATCTAGATACAAACAAAAAAGTTCAACATTTTGAATCTTAGCTCCCAGATGCTGCACGGTTTCTTCCATATCTCCCAAACCAGTTGACCTAGAGCAATAAAGTTAAGTTGCCTGAATTCTAGATCGCCCAAACCAGTTGACCTACAGCAATAAACTTAATTTGCCTAAATTCTAGATTCAATTATCTAACAACGTGCATTTATAGATTTTGTATCTAGATACAAACAAAAAAGTTCAACTTTTTGAATTTTAGCTCCCAGATGCTGCACGGTTTCTTCCATATCTCCCAAACCAGTTGACCTAGAGCAATAAAGTTAAGTTGCCTGAATTCTAGATTCAATTATCTAACAAAGTGCATTTATAGATTTTGTATCTAGATACAAACAAAAAAGTTCAACATTTTGAATCTTAGCTCCCAGATGCTGCACGGTTTCTTCCATATCTCCCAAACCAGTTGACCTAGAGCAATAAAGTTAAGTTGCCTGAATTCTAGATCGCCCAAACCAGTTGACCTACAGCGATCTAACGAATGTGCTGAATTCTTGATTCAAGTATCTAAAAACTGGCATTAATAGATTTTGGTTCCAGATACAAATAAAAAAATTCAACTTTTTGAATTTTTGTATCCAGATGCTGCACGATTTCTTCGATATCTCCCAAACCAGTTGACCTACAGCGATCTAACGAATATGCTGAATTCTTGATTCAAGTATCTAAAAACTGGCATTAATAGATTTTGGTTCTAGATACAAATAAAAAAGTTCAACTTTTTGAATTTTAGTATCCAGATGCTGCACGGTTTCTTCGACATCTCCCAAACCAGTTGACCTACAGCGATCTAACGAATATGCTGAATAGATTCAATTATCTAACAACGTGCATTTATAGAAGTTCAACTTTTTGAATTTTAGCTACCAGATGCTGCACGGTTTCTTCGATATCTCCCAAACCAGTTGACCTACAGCGATATAATTAATTTTCCTGAATTCTAGATTCAATTATCTAACAACGTGCATTTATAGATTTTGTATCTAGATACAAACAAAAAAGTTCAACTTTTTGAATTTTAGCTCCCAGATGCTGCACGGTTTCTTCGTTATCTCCCAAACCAGTTGACCTACAGCGATATAATTAATTTTCCTGAATTCTAGATTCAATTATCTAACAACGTGCATTTATAGATTTTGTATCTAGATACAAACAAAAAAGTTCAACTTTTTGAATTTTAATTCCCAGATGCTGCACGGTTTCTTCGTTATCTCCCAAACCAGTTGACCTACAGCGATATAATTAATTTTCCTGAATTCTAGATTCAAGTATCTAACAACTTGCATTTATAGATTTTGTATCTAGATACAAACAAAAAAGTTCAACATTTTGAATCTTAGCTCCCAGATGCTGCACGGTTTCTTCCATATCTCCCAAACCAGTTGACCTAGAGCAATAAAGTTAAGTTGCCTGAATTCTAGATCGCCCAAACCAGTTGACCTACAGCGATCTAACGATTGTGCTGAATTCTTGATTCAAGTATCTAAAAACTGGCATTAATAGATTTTGGCTCCAGATACAAATAAAAAAATTCAACTTTTTGAATTTTTGTATCCAGATGCTGCACGATTTCTTCGATATCTCCCAAACCAGTTGACCTACAGCGATCTAACGAATATGCTGAATTCTTGATTCAAGTATCTAAAAACTGGCATTAATAGATTTTGGTTCTAGATACAAATAAAAAAGTTCAACTTTTTGAATTTTTGTATCCAGATGCTGCACGGTTTCTTCGACATCTCCCAAACCAGTTGACCTACAGCGATCTAACGAATATGCTGAATAGATTCAATTATCTAACAACGTGCATTTATAGAAGTTCAACTTTTTGAATTTTAGCTACCAGATGCTGCACGGTTTCTTCGATATCTCCCAAACCAGTTGACCTACAGCGATATAATTAATTTTCCTGAATTCTAGATTCAATTATCTAACAACGTGCATTTATAGATTTTGTATCTAGATACAAACAAAAAAGTTCAACTTTTTGAATTTTAGCTCCCAGATGCTGCACGGTTTCTTCGATATCTCCCAAACCAGTTGACCTACAGCGATATAATTAATTTTCCTGAATTCTAGATTCAAGTATTTAACAACTTGCATTTATAGATTTTGTATCTAGATACAAACAAAAAAGTTCAACATTTTGAATTTTAGCTCCCAGATGCTGCACGGTTTCTTCGATATCTCCCAAACCAGTTGACCTACAGCGATATAATTAATTTTCCTGAATTCTAGATTCAATTATCTAACAACGTGCATTTATAGATTTTGTATCTAGATACAAACAAAAAAGTTCAACTTTTTGAATTTTAGCTCCCAGATGCTGCACGGTTTCTTCGTTATCTCCCAAACCAGTTGACCTACAGCGATATAATTAATTTTCCTGAATTCTAGATTCAATTATCTAACAACGTGCATTTATAGATTTTGTATCTAGATACAAACAAAAAAGTTCAACTTTTTGAATTTTAATTCCCAGATGCTGCACGGTTTCTTCGTTATCTCCCAAACCAGTTGACCTACAGCGATATAATTAATTTTCCTGAATTCTAGATTCAAGTATCTAACAACTTGCATTTATAGATTTTGTATCTAGATACAAACAAAAAAGTTCAACATTTTGAATCTTAGCTCCCAGATGCTGCACGGTTTCTTCCATATCTCCCAAACCAGTTGACCAAGAGCAATAAAGTTAAGTTGCCTGAATTCTAGATCGCCCAAACCAGTTGACCTACAGCGATCTAACGAATGTGCTGAATAGATTCAATTATCTAACAACGTGCATTTATAGAAGTTCAACTTTTTGAATTTTAGCTACCAGATGCTGCACGGTTTCTTCGATATCTCCCAAACCAGTTGACCTACAGCGATATAATTAATTTTCCTGAATTCTAGATTCAATTATCTAACAACGTGCATTTATAGATTTTGTATCTAGATACAAACAAAAAAGTTCAACTTTTTGAATTTTAGCTCCCAGATGCTGCACGGTTTCTTCGTTATCTCCCAAAACAGTTGACCTACAGCGATATAATTAATTTTCCTGAATTCTAGATTCAATTATCTAACAACGTGCATTTATAGATTTTGTATCTAGATACAAACAAAAAAGTTCAACTTTTTGAATTTTAATTCCCAGATGCTGCACGGTTTCTTCGTTATCTCCCAAACCAGTTGACCTACAGCGATATAATTAATTTTCCTGAATTCTAGATTCAAGTATCTAACAACTTGCATTTATAGATTTTGTATCTAGATACAAACAAAAAAGTTCAACATTTTGAATCTTAGCTCCCAGATGCTGCACGGTTTCTTCCATATCTCCCAAACCAGTTGACCAAGAGCAATAAAGTTAAGTTGCCTGAATTCTAGATCGCCCAAACCAGTTGACCTACAGCGATCTAACGAATGTGCTGAATAGATTCAATTATCTAACAACGTGCATTTATAGAAGTTCAACTTTTTGAATTTTAGCTACCAGATGCTGCACGGTTTCTTCGATATCTCCCAAACCAGTTGACCTACAGCGATATAATTAATTTTCCTGAATTCTAGATTCAATTATCTAACAACGTGCATTTATAGATTTTGTATCTAGATACAAACAAAAAAGTTCAACTTTTTGAATTTTAGCTCCCAGATGCTGCACGGTTTCTTCGTTATCTCCCAAAACAGTTGACCTACAGCGATATAATTAATTTTCCTGAATTCTAGATTCAATTATCTAACAACGTGCATTTATAGATTTTGTATCTAGATACAAACAAAAAAGTTCAACTTTTTGAATTTTAATTCCCAGATGCTGCACGGTTTCTTCGTTATCTCCCAAACCAGTTGACCTACAGCGATATAATTAATTTTCCTGAATTCTAGATTCAAGTATCTAACAACTTGCATTTATAGATTTTGTATCTAGATACAAACAAAAAAGTTCAACATTTTGAATCTTAGCTCCCAGATGCTGCACGGTTTCTTCCATATCTCCCAAACCAGTTGACCTAGAGCAATAAAGTTAAGTTGCCTGAATTCTAGATCGCCCAAACCAGTTGACCTACAGCGATCTAACGAATGTGCTGAATTCTTGATTCAAGTATCTAAAAACTGGCATTAATAGATTTTGGTTCCAGATACAAATAAAAAAATTCAACTTTTTGAATTTTTGTATCCAGATGCTGCACGATTTCTTCGATATCTCCCAAACCAGTTGACCTACAGCGATCTAACGAATATGCTGAATTCTTGATTCAAGTATCTAAAAACTGGCATTAATAGATTTTGGTTCTAGATACAAATAAAAAAGTTCAACTTTTTGAATTTTAGTATCCAGATGCTGCACGGTTTCTTCGACATCTCCCAAACCAGTTGACCTACAGCGATCTAACGAATATGCTGAATAGATTCAATTATCTAACAACGTGCATTTATAGAAGTTCAACTTTTTGAATTTTAGCTACCAGATGCTGCACGGTTTCTTCGATATCTCCCAAACCAGTTGACCTACAGCGATATAATTAATTTTCCTGAATTCTAGATTCAATTATCTAACAACGTGCATTTATAGATTTTGTATCTAGATACAAACAAAAAAGTTCAACTTTTTGAATTTTAGCTCCCAGATGCTGCACGGTTTCTTCGTTATCTCCCAAACCAGTTGACCTACAGCGATATAATTAATTTTCCTGAATTCTAGATTCAATTATCTAACAACGTGCATTTATAGATTTTGTATCTAGATACAAACAAAAAAGTTCAACTTTTTGAATTTTAATTCCCAGATGCTGCACGGTTTCTTCGTTATCTCCCAAACCAGTTGACCTACAGCGATATAATTAATTTTCCTGAATTCTAGATTCAAGTATCTAACAACTTGCATTTATAGATTTTGTATCTAGATACAAACAAAAAAGTTCAACATTTTGAATCTTAGCTCCCAGATGCTGCACGGTTTCTTCCATATCTCCCAAACCAGTTGACCTAGAGCAATAAAGTTAAGTTGCCTGAATTCTAGATCGCCCAAACCAGTTGACCTACAGCGATCTAACGAATGTGCTGAATTCTTGATTCAAGTATCTAAAAACTGGCATTAATAGATTTTGGTTCCAGATACAAATAAAAAAATTCAACTTTTTGAATTTTTGTATCCAGATGCTGCACGGTTTCTTCGATATCTCCCAAACCAGTTGACCTACAGCGATATAATTAATTTTCCTGAATTCTAGATTCAATTATCTAACAACGTGCATTTATAGATTTTGTATCTAGATACAAACAAAAAAGTTCAACTTTTTGAATTTTAGCTCCCAGATGCTGCACGGTTTCTTCGTTATCTCCCAAACCAGTTGACCTACAGCGATATAATTAATTTTCCTGAATTCTAGATTCAAGTATCTAACAACTTGCATTTATAGATTTTGTATCTAGATACAAACAAAAAAGTTCAACATTTTGAATTTTAGCTCCCAGATGCTGCACGGTTTCTTCGATATCTCCCAAACCAGTTGACCTACAGCGATATAAATAATTTTCTTGAATTCTAGATTCAAGTATCTAACAACTTGCATTTATAGATTTTGTATCTAGATACAAACAAAAAAGTTCAACATTTTGAATTTTAGCTCCCAGATGCTGCACGGTTTCTTCGATATCTCCCAAACCAGTTGACCTACAGCGATATAATTAATTTTCCTGCATTCTAGATTCAATTATCTAACAACGTGCATTTATAGATTTTGTATCTAGATACAAACAAAAAAGTTCAACTTTTTTGAATTTTAGCTCCCAGATGCTGCACGGTTTCTTCGATATCTCCCAAACCAGTTGACCTACAGCGATATAAATAATTTTCTTGAATTCTAGATTCAAGTATCTAACAACTTGCATTTATAGATTTTGTATCTAGATACAAACAAAAAAGTTCAACATTTTGAATTTTAGCTCCCAGATGCTGCACGGTTTCTTCGATATCCCCCAAACCAGTTGACCTACAGCGATATAATCAATTTTCCTGCATTCTAGATTCAATTATCTAACAACGTGCATTTATAGATTTTGTATCTAGATACAAACAAAAAAGTTCAACTTTTTTGAATTTTAGCTCCCAGATGCTGCACGGTTTCTTCGATATCTCCCAAACCAGTTGACCTACAGCGATATAAATAATTTTCTTGAATTCTAGATTCAAGTATCTAACAACTTGCATTTATAGATTTTGTATCTAGATACAAACAAAAAAGTTCAACTTTTTGAATTTTAGCTCCCAGATGCTGCACGGTTTCTTCGTTATCTCCCAAACCAGTTGACCTACAGCGATATAATTAATTTTCCTGAATTCTAGATTCAAGTATCTAACAACTTGCATTTATAGATTTTGTATCTAGATACAAACAAAAAAGTTCAACATTTCGAATTTTAGCTCCCAGATGCTGCACGGTTTCTTCGATATCTCCCAAACCAGTTGACCTACAGCAATAAACTTAATTTGCCTGAATTCTAGATTCAATTATCTAACAACGGGCATTTATAGATTTTGTATCTAGATACAAACAAAAAAGTTCAACTTTTTGAACTTTAGCTCCCAGATGCTGCACGGTTTCTTCGATATCTCCCAAACCAGTTGACCTAAAGCGATATAATTAATTTCCCTGAATTCTAGATTCAATTATCTAACAACGTGCATTTATAGATTTTGTATCTAGATACAAACAAAAAAGTTCAACATTTTGAATTTTAGCTCCCAGATGCTGCACGGTTTCTTCGATATCTCCCAAACCAGTTGACCTACAGCGATATAATTAATTTTCCTGAATTCTAGATTCAAGTATCTAACAACGTGCATTTATAGATTTTGTATCTAGATACAAACAAAAAAGTTCAACATTTCGAATTTTAGCTCCCAGATGCTGCACGGTTTCTTCGATATCTCCCAAACCAGTTGACCTACAGCAATAAACTTAATTTGCCTGAATTCTAGATTCAATTATCTAACAACGTGCATTTATAGATTTTGTATCTAGATACAAACAAAAAAGTTCAACTTTTTGAATTTTAGCTCCCAGATGCAGCACGGTTTCTTCGATATCTCCCAAACCAGTTGACTTACAGCAATAAACTTAATTTGCCTGAATTCTAGATTCAATTATCTAACAACGTGCAATTATAGATTTTGTATCTAGATACAAAGAAAAAAGTTCAACTTTTTGAATTTTAGCTCCCAGATGCTGCACGGTTTCTTCGATATCTCCCAAACCAGTTGACCTACAGCGATATAATTAAATTTCCTGAATTCTAGATTCAAGTATCTAACAACTTGCATTTATAGATTTTGTATCTAGATACAAACAAAAAAGTTCAACATTTCGAATTTTAGCTCCCAGATACTACACGGTTTCTTCGATATCTCCCAAACCAGTTGACCTACAGCGATATAATTAATTTTCCTGAATTCTAGATTCAAGTATCTAACAACGTGCATTTATAGATTTTGTAGCTAGATACAAACAAAAAAGTTCAACATTTCGAATTTTAGCTCCCAGATGCTGCACGGTTTCTTCGATATCTCCCAAACCAGTTGACCTACAGCAATAAACTTAATTTGCCTGAATTCTAGATTCAATTATCTAACAACGTGCATTTATAGATTTTGTATCTAGATACAAACAAAAAAGTTCAACTTTTTGAATTTTAGCTCCCAGATGCTGCACGGTTTCTTCGATATCTCCCAAACCAGTAGACCTACAGCGATATAATTAATTTTCCTGAATTCTAGATTCAAGTATTTAACAACTTGCATTTATAGATTTTGTATCTAGATACAAACAAAAAAGTTCAACATTTTGAATTTTAGCTCCCAGATGCTGCACGGTTTCTTTGATATCTCCCAAACCAGTTGACCTACAGCGATATAATTAATTTTCCTGAATTCTAGATTCAAGTATCTAACAACGTGCATTTATAGATTTTGTATCTAGATACAAACAAAAAAGTTCAACATTTCGAATTTTAGCTCCCAGATGCTGCACGGTTTCTTCGATATCTCCCAAACCAGTTGACCTACGGCAATAAACTTAATTTGCCTGAATTCTAGATTCAATTATCTAACAACGTGCAATTATAGATTTTGTATCTAGATACAAAGAAAAAAGTTCAACTTTTTGAATTTTAGCTCCCAGATGCTGCACGGTTTCTTCGATATCTCCCAAACCAGTTGACCTACAGCGATATAATTAATTTTCCTGAATTCTAGATTCAAGTATCTAACAACGTGCATTTATAGATTTTGTATCTCGATACAAACAAAAAAGTTCAACATTTCGAATTTTAGCTCCCAGATGCTACACGGTTTCTTCGATATCTCCCAAACCAGTTGACCTACAGCGATATAATTAATTTTCCTGAATTCTAGATTCATTTATCTAACAACGTGCATTTATAGATTTTGTATCTAAATACAAACAAAAAAGTTCAACATTTCGAATTTTAGCTCCCAGATGCTGCACGGTTTCTTCGATATCTCCCAAACCAGTTGACCTACAGCAATAAACTTAATTTGCCTGAATTCTAGATTCAATTATCTAACAACGTGCATTTATAGATTTTGTATCTAGATACAAACAAAAAAGTTCAACTTTTTGAATTTTAGCTCCCAGATGCTGCACGGTTTCTTCGTTATCTACCAAACCAGTTGACCTACAGCGATAAAATTAATTTTCCTGAATTCTAGATTCAAGTATCTAACAACTTGCATTTATAGATTTTGTATCTAGATACAAACAAAAAAGTTCAACATTTCGAATTTTAGCTCCCAGATGCTGCACGGTTTCTTCGATATCTCCCAAACCAGTAGACCTACAGCGATATAATTAATTTTCCTGAATTCTAGATTCAAGTATTTAACAACTTGCATTTATAGATTTTGTATCTAGATACAAACAAAAAAGTTCAACATTTTGAATTTTAGCTCCCAGATGCTGCACGGTTTCTTCGATATCTCCCAAACCAGTTGACCTACAGCGATATAATTAATTTTCCTGAATTCTAGATTCAAGTATCTAACAACTTGCATTTATAGATTTTGTATCTAGATACAAACAAAAAAGTTCAACATTTCGAATTTTAGCTCCCAGATGCTGCACGGTTTCTTCGATATCTCCCAAACCAGTTGACCTACAGCAATAAACTTAATTTGCCTGAATTCTAGATTCAATTATCTAACAACGTGCATTTATAGATTTTGTATCTAGATACAAACAAAAAAGTTCAACATTTTGAATTTTAGCTCCCAGATGCTGCACGGTTTCTTCGATATCTCCCAAACCAGTTGACCTACAGCGATATAATTAATTTTCCTGCATTCTAAATTCAATTATCTAACAACGTGCATTTATAGATTTTGTATCTAGATACAAACAAAAAAGTTCAACTTTTTGAATTTTAGCTCCCAGATGCTGCACGGTTTCTTCGATATCTCCCAAACCAGTTGACCTACAGCGATATAATTAATTTTCCTGAATTCTAGATTCAAGTATCTAACAACGTGCATTTATAGATTTTGTATCTAGATACAAACAAAAAAGTTCAACTTTTTGAATTTTAGCTCCCAGATGCTGCACGGTTTCGTCGATATCTCCCAAACCAGTTGACCTACAGCGATATAATTAATTTTCCTGCATTCTAGATTCAAGTATCTAACAACGTGCATTTATAGATTTTGTATCTCGATACAAACAAAAAAGTTCAACATTTCGAATTTTAGCTCCCAGATGCTACACGGTTTCTTCGATATCTCCCAAACCAGTTGACCTACAGCGATATAATTAATTTTCCTGAATTCTAGATTCAAGTATCTAACAACGTGCATTTATAGATTTTGTATCTAGATACAAACAAAAAAGTTCAACTTTTTGAATTTTAGCTCCCAGATGCTGCACGGTTTCTTCCATATCTCCCAAACCAGTTGACCTAGAGCAATAAAGTTAAGTTGCCTGAATTCTAGATTCAATTATCTAACAACGTGCATTTATAGATTTTGTATCTAGATACAAACAAAAAAGTTCAACATTTTGAATTTTAGCTCCCAGATGCTGCACGGTTTCTTCGATATCTCCCAAACCAGTTGACCTACAGCGATATAATTAATTTTCCTGCATTCTAGATTCAATTATCTAACAACGTGCATTTATAGATTTTGTATCTAGATACAAACAAAAAAGTTCAACTTTTTGAATTTTAGCTCCCAGATGCTGCACGGTTTCTTCGTTATCTACCAAACCAGTTGACCTACAGCGATATAATTAATTTTCCTGAATTCTAGATTCAAGTATCTAACAACTTGCATTTATAGATTTTGTATCTAGATACAAACAAAAAAGTTCAACATTTCGAATTTTAGCTCCCAGATGCTGCACGGTTTCTTCGATATCTCCCAAACCAGTTGACCTACAGAAATAAACTTAATTTGCCTGAATTCTAGATTCAATTATCTAACAACGTGCATTTATAGATTTTGTATCTAGATACAAACAAAAAAGTTCAACTTTTTGAATTTTAGCTCCCAGATGCTGCACGGTTTCTTCGATATCTCCCAAACCAGTTGACCTACAGCGATATAAATAATTTCCCTGAATTCTAGATTCAATTATCTAACAACGTGCATTTATAGATTTTGTATCTAGATACAAACAAAAAAGTTCAACTTTTTGAATTTTAGCTCCCAGATGCTGCACGGTTTCTTCGATATCTCCCAAACCAGTAGACCTACAGCGATATAATTAATTTTCCTGAATTCTAGATTCAAGTATTTAACAACTTGCATTTATAGATTTTGTATCTAGATACAAACAAAAAAGTTCAACATTTTGAATTTTAGCTCCCAGATGCTGCACGGTTTCTTCGATATCTCCCAAACCAGTTGACCTACAGCGATATAATTAATTTTCCTGAATTCTAGATTCAAGTATCTAACAACTTACATTTATAGATTTTGTATCTAGATACAAACAAAAAAGTTCAACATTTCGAATTTTAGCTCCCAGATGCTGCACGGTTTCTTCGATATCTCCCAAACCAGTTGACCTACAGCAATAAACTTAATTTGCCTGAATTCTAGATTCAATTATCTAACAACGTGCATTTATAGATTTTGTATCTAGATACAAACAAAAAAGTTCAACATTTTGAATTTTAGCTCCCAGATGCTGCACGGTTTCTTCGATATCTCCCAAACCAGTTGACCTACAGCGATATAATTAATTTTCCTGCATTCTAGATTCAATTATCTAACAACGTGCATTTATAGATTTTGTATCTAGATACAAACAAAAAAGTTCAACTTTTTGAATTTTAGCTCCCAGATGCTGCACGGTTTCTTCGATATCTCCCAAACCAGTTGACCTACAGCGATATAATTAATTTTCCTGAATTCTAGATTCAAGTATCTAACAACGTGCATTTATAGATTTTGTATCTAGATACAAACAAAAAAGTTCAACTTTTTGAATTTTAGCTCCCAGATGCTGCACGGTTTCTTCGATATCTCCCAAACCAGTTGACCTACAGCGATATAATTAATTTCCCTGAATTCTAGATTCAATTATCTAACAACGTGCATTTATAGATTTTGTATCTAGATACAAACAAAAAAGTTCAACTTTTTGAATTTTAGCTCCCAGAAGCTGCACGGTTTCTTCGATATCTCCCAAACCAGTAGACCTACAGCGATATAATTAATTTTCCTGAATTCTAGATTCAAGTATTTAACAACTTGCATTTATAGATTTTGTATCTAGATACAAACAAAAAAGTTCAACTTTTTGAATTTTAGCTCCCAGATGCTGCACGGTTTCTTCCATATCTCCCAAACCAGTTGACCTAGAGCAATGAAGTTAAGTTGCCTGAATTCTAGATTCAATTATCTAACAACGTGCATTTATAGATTTTGTATCTAGATACAAAGAAAAAAGTTCAACTTTTTGAATTTTAGCTCCCAGATGCTGCACGGTTTCTTCGATATCTCCCAAACCAGTTGACCTACAGCGATATAATTAATTTTCCTGAATTCTAGATTCAAGTATCTAACAACTTGCATTTATAGATTTTGTATCTCGATACAAACAAAAAAGTTCAACATTTTGAATTTTAGCTCCCAGATGCTACACGATTTCTTCCATATCTCCCAAACCAGTTGACCTACAGCGATATAATTAATTTTCCTGAATTCTAGATTCAATTATCTAACAACGTGTATTTATAGATTTTGTATCTAGATACAAACAAAAAAGTTCAACTTTTTGAATTTTAGCTCCCAGATGCTGCACGGTTTCTTCCATATCTCCCAAACCAGTTGACCTAGAGCAATAAAGTTAAGTTGCCTGAATTCTAGATTCAATTATCTAACAACGTGCATTTATAGATTTTGTATCTAGATACAAACAAAAAAGTTCAACATTTTGAATTTTAGCTCCCAGATGCTGCACGGTTTCTTCGATATCTCCCAAACCAGTTGACCTACAGCGATATAATTAATTTTCCTGCATTCTAGATTCAATTATCTAACAACGTGCATTTATAGATTTTGTATCTAGATACAAACAAAAAAGTTCAACTTTTTGAATTTTAGCTCCCAGATGCTGCACGGTTTCTTCCATATCTCCCAAACCAGTTGACCTACGGCGATATAATTAATTTTCCTGAATTCTAGATTCAAGTATCTAACAACTTGCATTTATAGATTTTGTATCTCGATACAAACAAAAAAGTTCAACATTTCGAATTTTAGCTCCCAGATGCTACACGGTTTCTTCGATATCTCCCAAACCAGTTGACCTACAGCGATATAATTAATTTTCCTGAATTCTAGATTCAATTTTCTAACAACGTGCATTTATAGATTTTGTATCTAGATACAAACAAAAAAGTTCAACTTTTTGAATTTTAGCTCCCAGATGCTGCACGGTTTCTTCCATATCTCCCAAACCAGTTGACCTAGAGCAATAAAGTTAAGTTGCCTGAATTCTAGATTCAATTATCTAACAACGTGCATTTATAGATTTTGTATCTAGATACAAACAAAAAAGTTCAACATTTTGAATTTTAGCTCCCAGATGCTGCACGGTTTCTTCGATATCTCCCAAACCAGTTGACCTACAGCGATATAATTAATTTTCCTGAATTCTAGATTCAAGTATCTAACAACTTGCATTTATAGATTTTGTATCTAGATACAAACAAAAAAGTTCAACTTTTTGAATTTTAGCTCCCAGATGCTGCACGGTTTCTTCCATATCTTCCAAACCAGTTGACCTAGAGCAATAAAGTTAAGTTGCCTGAATTCTAGATTCAATTATCTAACAACGTGCATTTATAGATTTTGTATCTAGATACAAACAAAAAAGTTCAACTTTTTGAATTTTAGCTACCAGCTGCTGCACGGTTTCTTCGATATCTCCCAAACCAGTTGACCTACAGCGATATAATTAATTTTCCTGAATTCTAGATTCAATTATCTAACAACGTGCATTTACAGATTTTGTATCTAGATACAAACAAAAAAGTTCAACTTTTTGAATTTTAGCTCACAGATGCTGCACGGTTTCTTCCATATCTCCCAAACCAGTTGACCTAGAGCAATAAAGTTAAGTTGCCTGAATTCTAGATTCAATTATCTAACAACGTGCATTTATAGATTTTGTATCTAGATACAAACAAAAAAGTTCAACTTTTTGAATTTTAGCTCCCAGATGCTGCACGGTATCTTCGATATCTCCCAAACCAGTTGACCTACAGCAATAAACTTAATTTGCCTGAATTCTAGATTCAATTATCTAACAACGTGCATTTATAGATTTTGTATCTAGATACAAACAAAAAAGTTCAACTTTTTGAATTTTAGCTCCCAGATGCTGCACGGTTTCTTCCATATCTCCCAAACCAGTTGACCTAGAGCAATAAAGTTAAGTTGCCTGAATTCTAGATTCAATTATCTAACAACGTGCATTTATAGATTTTGTATCTAGATACAAACAAAAAAGTTGAACTTTTTTAATTTTAGCTCCCAGATGCTGCACGGTTTCTTCGATATCTCCCAAACCAGTTGACCTACAGCGATATAATTAATTTTCCTGAATTCTAGATTCAAGGATCTAACAACTTGCATTTATAGATTTTGTATCTAGATACAAACAAAAAAGTTCAACATTTCGAATTTTAGCTCCCAGATGCTGCACGGTTTCTTCGATATCTCCCAAACCAGTTGACCTACAGCAATAAAGTTAATTTGCCTGAATTCTAGATTCAATTATCTAACAACGTGCATTTATAGATTTTGTATCTAGATACAAACAAAAAAGTTCAACTTTTTGAATTTTAGCTCCCAGATGCAGCACGGTTTCTTCGATATCTCCCAAACCAGTTGACTTACAGCAATAAACTTAATTTGCCTGAATTATAGATTCAATTATCTAACAACGTGTATTTATAGATTTTGTATCTAGATACAAAGAAAAAAGTTCAACTTTTTGAATTTTAGCTCCCAGATGCTGCACGGTTTCTTCGATATCTCCCAAACCAGTTGACCTACAGCGATATAATTAATTTTCCTGAATTCTAGATTCAAGTATCTAACAACTTGCATTTATAGATTTTGTATCTCGATACAAACAAAAAAGTTCAACATTTCGAATTTTAGCTCCCAGATGCTACACGGTTTCTTCGATATCTCCCAAACCAGTTGACCTACAGCGATATAATTAATTTTCCTGAATTCTAGATTCAATTATCTAACAACGTGCATTTATAGATTTTGTATCTAGGTACAAACAAAAAAGTTCAACTTTTTGAATTTTAGCTCCCAGATGCTGCACGGTTTCTTCCATATCTCCCAAACCAGTTGACCTAGAGCAATAAAGTTAAGTTGCCTGAATTCTAGATTCAATTATCTAACAACGTGCATTTATAGATTTTGTATCTAGATACAAACAAAAAAGTTCAACATTTTGAATTTTAGCTCCCAGATGCTGCACGGTTTCTTCGATATCTCCCAAACCAGTTGACCTACAGCGATATAATTAATTTTCCTGAATTCTAGATTCAAGTATCTAACAACTTGCATTTATAGATTTTGTATCTAGATACAAACAAAAAAGTTCAACTTTTTGAATTTTAGCTCCCAGATGCTGCACGGTTTCTTCCATATCTTCCAAACCAGTTGACCTAGAGCAATAAAGTTAAGTTGCCTGAATTCTAGATTCAATTATCTAACAACGTGCATTTATAGATTTTGTATCTAGATACAAACAAAAAAGTTCAACTTTTTGAATTTTAGCTCCCAGATGCTGCACGGTTTCTTCCATATCTCCCAAACCAGTTGACCTAGAGCAATAAAGTTAAGTTGCCTGAATTCTAGATTCAATTATCTAACAACGTGCATTTATAGATTTTGTATCTAGATACAAACAAAAAAGTTCAACTTTTTGAATTTTAGCTCCCAGATGCTGCACGGTTTCTTCGATATCTCCCAAACCAGTTAAACTACAGCAATAAACTTAATTTGCCTGAATTCTAGATTCAATTATCTAACAACGTGCATTTATAGATTTTGTATCTAGATACAAACAAAAAAGTTCAACTTTTTGAATTTTAGCTCCCAGATGCTGCACGGTTTCTTCCATATCTCCCAAACCAGTTGACCTACAGCGATATAATTAATTTTCCTGAATTCTAGATTCAATTATCTAACAACGTGCATTTATAGATTTTGTATCTAGGTACAAACAAAAAAGTTCAACTTTTTGAATTTTAGCTCCCAGATGCTGCACGGTTTCTTCCATATCTCCCAAACCAGTTGACCTAGAGCAATAAAGTTAAGTTGCCTGAATTCTAGATTCAATTATCTAACAACGTGCATTTATAGATTTTGTATCTAGATACAAACAAAAAAGTTCAACATTTTGAATTTTAGCTCCCAGATGCTGCACGGTTTCTTCGATATCTCCCAAACCAGTTGACCTACAGCGATATAATTAATTTTCCTGAATTCTAGATTTAATTATCTAACAACGTGCATTTACAGATTTTGTATCTAGATACAAACAAAAAAGTTCAACTTTTTGAATTTTAGCTCCCAGATGCTGCACGGTTTCTTCCATATCTCCCAAACCAGTTGACCTAGAGCAATAAAGTTAAGTTGCCTGAATTCTAGATTCAATTATCTAACAACGTGCATTTATAGATTTTGTATCTAGATACAAACAAAAAAGTTCAACTTTTTGAATTTTAGCTCCCAGATGCTGCACGGTTTCTTCGATATCTCCCAAACCAGTTAAACTACAGCAATAAACTTAATTTGCCTGAATTCTAGATTCAATTATCTAACAACGTGCATTTATAGATTTTGTATCTAGATACAAACAAAAAAGTTCAACTTTTTGAATTTTAGCTCCCAGATGCTGCACGGTTTCTTCCATATCTCCCAAACCAGTTGACCTAGAGCAATAAAGTTAAGTTGCCTGAATTCTAGATTCAATTATCTAAGAACGTGCATTTATAGATTTTGTATCTAGATACAAACAAAAAAGTTCAACATTTTGAATTTTAGCTCCCAGATGCTGCACGGTTTCTTGGATATCTCCCAAACCAGTTGACCTACAGCGATATAAATAATTTTCTTGAATTCTAGATTCAAGTAACTAACAACTTGCATTTATAGATTTTGTATCTAGATACAAACAAAAAAGTTCAACATTTCGAATTTTAGCACCCAGATGCTGCACGGTTTCTTCGATATCTCCCAAACCAGTTGACCTACAGCAATAAACTTAATTTGCCTGAATTCTAGATTCAATTATCTAACAACGTGCAGTTATAGATTTTGTATCTAGATACAAACAAAAAAGTTCAACTTTTTGAATTTTAGCTCCCAGATGCTGCACGGTTTCTTCGATATCTCCCAAACCAGTTGACCTACAGCAATAAACTTAATTTGCCTAAATTCTAGATTCAATTATCTAACAACGTGCATTTATAGATTTTGTATCTAGATACAAACAAAAAAGTTCAACTTTTTGAATTTTAGCTCCCAGATGCTGCACGGTTTCTTCCATATCTCCCAAACCAGTTGACCTACAGCAATAAACTTAATTTGCCTAAATTCTAGATTCAATTATCTAACAACGTGCATTTATAGATTTTGTATCTAGATACAAACAAAAAAGTTCAACTTTTTGAATTTTAGCTCCCAGATGCTGCACGGTTTCTTCCATATCTCCCAAACCAGTTGACCTACAGCGATATAAATAATTTTCTTGAATTCTAGATTCAAGTATCTAACAACATGCAGTTATAGATTTTGTATCTAGATACAAACAAAAAAGTTAAACTTTTTGAATTTTAGCTCCCAGATGCTGCACGGTTTCTTCGATATCCCCCAATCCAGTTGACCTACAGCAATAAACTTAATTTGCCTAAATTCTAGATTCAATTATCTAACAACGTGCATTTATAGATTTTGTATCTAGATACAAACAAAAAAGTTCAACTTTTTGAATTTTAGCTCCCAGATGCTGCACGGTTTCTTCCATATCTCCCAAACCAGTTGACCTAGAGCAATAAAGTTAAGTTGCCTGAATTCTAGATTCAATTATCTAACAACGTGCATTTATAGATTTTGTATCTAGATACAAACAAAAAAGTTCAACATTTTGAATCTTAGCTCCCAGATGCTGCACGGTTTCTTCCATATCTCCCAAACCAGTTGACCTAGAGCAATAAAGTTAAGTTGCCTGAATTCTAGATCGCCCAAACCAGTTGACCTACAGCGATCTAACGAATGTGCTGAATTCTTGATTCAAGTATCTAAAAACTGGCATTAATAGATTTTGGTTCCAGATACAAATAAAAAAATTCAACTTTTTGAATTTTTGTATCCAGATGCTGCACGGTTTCTTCGATATCTCCCAAACCAGTTGACCTACAGCGATCTAACGAATATGCTGAATTCTTGATTCAAGTATCTAAAAACTGGCATTAATAGATTTTGGTTCTAGATACAAATAAAAAAGTTCAACTTTTTGAATTTTAATATCCAGATGCTGCACGGTTTCTTCTACATCTCCCAAACCAGTTGACTTACAGCGATCTAACGAATATGCTGAATAGATTCAATTATCTAACAACGTGCATTTATAGATTTTGTATCTAGATACAAACAAAAAAGTTCAACTTTTTGAATTTTAGCTCCCAGATGCTGCACGGTTTCTTCGATATCTCCCAAACCAGTTGACCTACAGCGATATAATTAATTTTCCTGAATTCTAGATTCAAGTATCTAACAACTTGCATTTATAGATTTTGTATCTAGATACAAACAAAAAAGTTCAACATTTCGAATTTTAGCTCCCAGATGCTGCACGGTTTCTTCGATATCTCCCAAACCAGTTGACCTACAGCAATAAACTTAATTTGCCTGAATTCTAGATTCAATTATCTAACAACGTGCAGTTATAGATTTTGTATCTACATACAAACAAAAAAGTTCAACTTTTTGAATTTTAGCTCCCAGATGCTGCACGGTGTCTTCGATATCTCCCAAACCAGTTGACCTACAGCAATAAACTTAATTTGCCTGAATTCTAGATTCAAGTATCTAACAACTTGCATTTATTGATTTTGTATTTAGGTACAAACAAAAAAGTTCAACATTTCGAATTTTAGCTCCCAGATGCTGCACGGTTTCTTCGATATCTCCCAAACCAGTTGACCTTCAGCAATAAACTTAATTTGCCTGAATTCTAGATTCAATTATCTAACAACGTGCATTTATAGATTTTGTATCTAGATACAAACAAAAAAGTTCAACATTTTGAATCTTAGCTCCCAGATGCTGCACGGTTTCTTCCATATCTCCCAAACCAGTTGACCTAGAGCAATAAAGTTAAGTTGCCTGAATTCTAGATCTCCCAAACCAGTTGACCTACAGCGATCTAACGAATGTGCTGAATTCTTGATTCAAGTATCTAAAAACTGGCATTAATAGATTTTGGTTCTAGATACAAATAAAAAAGTTCAACTTTTTGAATTTTTGTATCCAGATGCTGCACGGTTTCTTCGATATTTCCCAAACCAGTTGACCTACAGCGATCTAACGAATGTGCTGAATTCTTGATTCAAGTATCTAAAAACTGGCATTAATAGATTTTAGTTCTAGATACAAATAAAAAAGGTCAACTTTTTGAATTTTTGTATCCAGATGCTGCACGGTTTCTTCGATATTTCCCAAACCAGTTGACCTACAGCAATCTAACGAATGTGCTGAATTCTTGATTCAAGTATCTAAAAACTGGCATTAATAGATTTTGGTTCCAGATACAAATAAAAAATTTCAACTTTTTGAATTTTAGTATCCAGATGCTTCACGGTTTCTTCGATATCTCCCAAACCAGTTGACCTACAGCAATCTAATGAATATGCTGAATTCTTGATTCAAGTATCAAAAAACTGGCATTAATAGATTGTTGGTTCTAGATACAAATAAAATAGTTCAACTTTTTGAATTTTAGTATCCAGATGCTGCACGGTTTCTTCGATATCTCCCAAACCAGTTGACCTACAGCGACCTAACGAATATGCTGAATTCTTGATTCAAGTATCTAAAAACTGGCAATAATAGATTGTTGGTTCTAGATACAAATAAAATAGTTCAACTTTTTGAATTTTAGTATCCAGATGCTGCACGGTTTCTTCGATATCTCCCAAACCAGTTGACCTACAGCGACCTAACGAATATGCTGAATTCTTGATTCAAGTATCTAAAAACTGGCAATAATAGATTTTGGTTCTAGATACAAATATAAAAGTTCAACTTTTTGAATTTTAGTATCCAGATGCTGCACGGTTTCTTCGATATCTCCCAAACCAGTTGACCTACAGCGACCTAACGAATATGCTGAATTCTTGATTCAAGTATCTAAAAACTGGCATTAATAGATTTTGGTTCTAGATACAAATAAAAAAGTTCAACTTTTTGAATTTTTGTATCCAGATGCTGCACGGTTTCTTCGATATCTCCCAAACCAGTTGACCTACAGCGACCTAACGAATATGCTGAATTCTTGATTCAAGTATCTAAAAACTGGCATTAATAGATTTTGGTTCTAGATACAAATAAAAAAGTTCAACTTTTTGAATTTTAGTATCCAGATGCTGCACGGTTTCTTCCATATCTCCCAAACCAGTTGACCTAGAGCAATAAAGTTAAGTTGCCTGAATTCTAGATCTCCCAAACCAGTTGACCTACAGCGATCTAACGAATGTGCTGAATTCTTGATTCAAGTATCTAAAAACTGGAATTAATAGATTTTGGTTCCAGATACAAATAAAAAAAATCAACTTTTTGAATTTTTGTATCCAGATGCTGCACGGTTTCTTCGATATCTCCCAAACCAGTTGACCTACAGCGATCTAACGAATATGCTGAATTCTTGATTCAAGTATCTAAAAACTGGCATTAATAGATTTTGGTTCTAGATACAAATAAAAAAGTTAAACTTTTTGAATTTTTGTATCCAGATGCTGCACGGTTTCTTCGATATCTCCCAAACCAGTTGACCTACAGCGATCTAACGAATGTGCTGAATTCTTGATTCAAGTATCTAAAAACTGGCATTAATAGATTTTGGTTCCAGATACAAATAAAAAATTTCAACTTTTTGAATTTTAGTATCCAGATGCTGCATGGTTTCTTCGATATCTCCCAAACCAGTTGAGCTACAGCGATCTAACGAATATGCTGAATTCTTGATTCAAGTATCTAAAAACTGGCATTAATAGATTTTGGTTCTAGATACAAATAAAAAAGTTCAACTTTTTGAATTTTAGTATCCAGATGCTGCACGATTTCTTCGATATCTCCCAAACCAGTTGACGTACAGCGATCTAACGAATATGCTGAATTCTTGATTCAAGTATCTAAAAACTGGCATTAATAGATTTTGGTTCTAGATACAAATAAAAAAGTTCAACTTTTTGAATTTTAGTATCCAGATGCTGCACGGTTTCTTCGACATCTCCCAAACCAGTTGACCTACAGCGATCTAACGAATATGCTGAATTCTTGATTCAAGTATCTAAAAACTGGCATTAATAGATTTTGGTTCTAGATACAAATAAAAAAGTTCAACTTTTTGAATTTTTGTATCCAGATGCTGCACGGTTTCTTCGATATCTCCCAAACCAGTTGACCTACAGCGATCTAACGAATATGCTGAATTCTTGATTCAAGTATCTAAAAACTGGCATTAATAGATTTTGGTTCTAGATACAAATAAAATAGTTCAACTTTTTAAATTTTAGTAACCAGATGCTGCACGGTTTCGTCGATATCTCCAAAACCAATTGATCTACAGCGATCTAACGAATATGCTGAATTCTTGATTCAATTATCTAAAAACTGGCATTAATAGATTTTGGTTCTAGATACAAATAAAAAAGTTCAACTTTTTGAATTTTAGTATCCAGATGCTGCACGGTTTCTTCGATATCTCCCAAACCAGTTGACCTACAGCGATCTAACGAATATGCTGAATTCTTGATTCAAGTATCTAAAAACTGGCATTAATAGTTTTTGGTTCTAGATACAAATAAAAAAGTTAAACTTTTTGAATTTTAGTATCCAGATGCTGCACGGTTTCTTCGATATCTCCCAAACCAGTTGACCTACAGCGATCTAACGAATATGCTGAATTCTTGATTCAAGTATCTAAAAACTGGCATTAATAGATTTTGGTTCTAGATACAAATAAAAAAGTTAAACTTTTTGAATTTTAGTATCCAGATGCTGCACGGTTTCTTCGATATCTCCCAAACCAGTTGACCTACAGCGATCTAACGAATATGCTAAATTCTTGATTAAGGTATCTAAAAACTGGCATTAATAGATTTTGGTTCTAGATACAAATAAAAAAGTTCAACTTTTTGAATTTTTGTATCCAGAAGCTGCACGGTTTCTTCGATATCTCCCAAACCAGTTGACCTACAGCGATCTAACGAATATGCTGAATTCTTGATTCAAGTATCTAAAAACTGGCATTAATAGATTTTGGTTCTAGATACAAATAAAAAAGTTCAAGTTTTTGAATTTTAGTATCCAGATGCTGCACGGTTTCTTCGATATCTCCCAAACCAGTTGAGCTACAGCTATCTAACGAATATGCTGCATTCTTGATTCAAGTATCTAAAAACTGGCATTAATAGATTTTGGTTCTAGATACAAATAAAAAAGTTCAAATTTTTGAATTTTTGTATCCAGATGCTGCACGGTTTCTTCGATATCTCCCAAACCAATTGAGTGAATTAACGAATATTCTGAATTCTTGATTCAAGTATCTAAAAACTGGCATTAATAGATTTTGGTTCTAGATACAAATAAAAAAGTTCAACTTTTTGAATTTTAGTATCCAGATGCTGCACGGTTTCTTCGATATCTCCCAAACCAGTTGAGCTACAGCGATCTTACGAATATACTGAATTCTTGATTCAAGTATCTAAAAACTGGCATTAATAGATTTTGGTTCTAGATACAAATAAAAAAGTTCAACTTTTTGAATTTTAGTATCCAGATGCTGCACGGTTTCTTCGATATCTCCCAAACCAGTTGACCTACAGCGATCTAACGAATATGCTGAATTCTTGATTCAAGTATCTAAAAACTGGCATTAATAGATTTTGGTTCTAGATACAAATAAAAAAGTTCAACTTTTTGAATTTTAGTATCCAGATGCTGCACGGTTTCTTCGATATCTCCCAAACCAGTTGACCTACAGCGATCTAACGAATATGCTGAATTCTTGATTCAAGTATCTAAAAACTGGCATTAATAGATTTTGGTTCTAGATACAAATAGAAAAGTTCAACTTTTTGAATTTTAGTATCCAGATGCTGCACGGTTTCTTCGATATCTCCCAAACCAGTTGACCTACAGCGATCTAACGAATATGCTGAATTCTTGATTCAAGTATCTAAAAACTGGCATTAATAGATTTTGGTTCTAGATACAAATAAAAAAGTTAAACTTTTTGAATTTTTGTATCCAGATGCTGCACGGTTTCTTCGATATCTCCCAAACCAGTTGACCTACAGCGATCTAACGAATGTGCTGAATTCTTGATTCAAGTATCTAAAAACTGGCATTAATAGATTTTGGTTCCAGATACAAATAAAAAATTTCAACTTTTTGAATTTTAGTATCCAGATGCTGCATGGTTTCTTCGATATCTCCCAAACCAGTTGAGCTACAGCGATCTAACGAATATGCTGAATTCTTGATTCAAGTATCTAAAAACTGGCATTAATAGATTTTGGTTCTAGATACAAATAGAAAAGTTCAACTTTTTGAATTTTAGTATCCAGATGCTGCACCGTTTCTTCGATATCTCCCAAACCAGTTGACCTACAGCGATCTAACGAATATGCTGAATTCTTGATTCAAGTATCTAAAAACTGGCATTAATAGATTTTGGTTCTAGATACAAATAAAAAAGTTAAACTTTTTGAATTTTTGTATCCAGATGCTGCACGGTTTCTTCGATATCTCCCAAACCAGTTGACCTACAGCGATCTAACGAATGTGCTGAATTCTTGATTCAAGTATCTAACAACGTGCATTAATAGATTTTGGTTCCAGATACAAATAAAAAATTTCAACTTTTTGAATTTTAGTATCCAGATGCTGCATGGTTTCTTCGATATCTCCCAAACCAGTTGAGCTACAGCGATCTAACGAATATGCTGAATTCTTGATTCAAGTATCTTAAAACTGGAATTAATAGATTTTGGTTCTAGATACAAATAAAAAAGTTCAACTTTTTGAATTTTAGTATCCAGATGCTGCACGATTTCTTCGATATCTCCCAAACCAGTTGACGTACAGCGATCTAACGAATATGCTGAATTCTTGATTCAAGTATCTAAAAACTGGCATTAATAGATTTTGGTTCTAGATACAAATAAAAAAGTTCAACTTTTTGAATTTTAGTATCCAGATGCTGCACGGTTTCTTCGACATCTCCCAAACCAGTTGACCTACAGCGATCTAACGAATATGCTGAATTCTTGATTCAAGTATCTAAAAACTGGCATTAATAGATTTTGGTTCTAGATACAAATAAAAAAGTTCAACTTTTTGAATTTTTGTATCCAGATGCTGCACGGTTTCTTCGATATCTCCCAAACCAGTTGACCTACAGCGATCTAACGAATGTGCTGAATTCTTGATTCAAGTATCTAAAAACTGGCATTAATAGATTTTGGTTCCAGATACAAATAAAAAATTTCAACTTTTTGAATTTTAGTATCCAGATGCTGCATGGTTTCTTCGATATCTCCCAAACCAGTTGAGCTACAGCGATCTAACGAATATGCTGAATTCTTGATTCAAGTATCTAAAAACTGGCATTAATAGATTTTGGTTCTAGATACAAATAGAAAAGTTCAACTTTTTGAATTTTAGTATCCAGATGCTGCACGGTTTCTTCGATATCTCCCAAACCAGTTGACCTACAGCGATCTAACGAATATGCTGAATTCTTGATTCAAGTATCTAAAAACTGGCATTAATAGATTTTGGTTCTAGATACAAATAAAAAAAGTTCAACTTTTTGAATTTTTGTATCCAGATGCTGCACGGTTTCTTCGATATCTCCCAAACCAGTTGACCTACAGCGATCTAACGAATGTGCTGAATTCTTGATTCAAGTATCTAAAAACTGGCATTAATAGATTTTGGTTAAAGATACAAATAAAAAATTTCAACTTTTTGAATTTTAGTATCCAGATGCTGCATGGTTTCTTCGATATCTCCCAAACCAGTTGAGCTACAGCGATCTAACGAATATGCTGAATTCTTGATTCAAGTATCTAAAAACTGGCATTAATAGATTTTGGTTCTAGATACAAATAGAAAAGTTCAACTTTTTGAATTTTAGTATCCAGATGCTGCACGGTTTCTTCGATATCTCCCAAACCAGTTGACCTACAGCGATCTAACGAATATGCTGAATTCTTGATTCAAGTATCTAAAAACTGGCATTAATAGATTTTGGTTCTAGATACAAATAAAAAAGTTAAACTTTTTGAGTTTTTGTATCCAGATGCTGCACGGTTTCTTCGATATCTCCCAAACCAGTTGACCTACAGCGATCTAACGAATGTGCTGAATTCTTGATTCAAGTATCTAAAAACTGGCATTAATAGATTTTGGTTCCAGATACAAATAAAAAATTTCAACTTTTTGAATTTTAGTATCCAGATGCTGCATGGTTTCTTCGATATCTCCCAAACCAGTTGAGCTACAGCGATCTAACGAATATGCTGAATTCTTGATTCAAGTATCTAAAAACTGGCATTAATAGATTTTGGTTCTAGATACAAATAAAAAAGTTCAACTTTTTGAGTTTTAGTATCCAGATGCTGCACGATTTCTTCGATATCTCCCAAACCAGTTGACGTACAGCGATCTAACGAATATGCTGAATTCTTGATTCAAGTATCTAAAAACTGGCATTAATAGATTTTGGTTCTAGATACAAATAAAAAAGTTCAAATTTTTGAATTTTTGTATCCAGATGCTGCACGGTTTCTTCGATATCTCCCAAACCAATTGAGTGAATTAACGAATATTCTGAATTCTTGATTCAAGTATCTAAAAACTGGCATTAATAGATTTTGGTTCTAGATACAAATAAAAAAGTTCAACTTTTTGAATTTTAGTATCCAGATGCTGCACGGTTTCTTCGATATCTCCCAAACCAGTTGACCTACAGCGATCTAACGAATATGCTGAATTCTTGATTCAAGTATCTAAAAACTGGCATTAATAGATTTTGGTTCTAGATACAAATAAAAAAGTTCAACTTTTTGAATTTTAGTATCCAGATGCTGCACGGTTTCTTCGATATCTCCCAAACCAGTTGACCTACAGCGATCTAACGAATATGCTGAATTCTTGATTCAAGTATCTAAAAACTGGCATTAATAGATTTTGGTTCTAGATACAAATAGAAAAGTTCAACTTTTTGAATTTTAGTATCCAGATGCTGCACGGTTTCTTCGATATCTCCCAAACCAGTTGACCTACAGCGATCTAACGAATATGCTGAATTCTTGATTCAAGTATCTAAAAACTGGCATTAATAGATTTTGGTTCTAGATACAAATAAAAAAGTTCAACTTTTTGAATTTTAGTATCCAGATGCTGCACGATTTCTTCGATATCTCCCAAACCAGTTGACGTACAGTGATCTAACGAATATGCTGAATTCTTGATTCAAGTATCTAAAAACTGGCATTAATAGATTTTGGTTCTAGATACAAATAAAAAAGTTCAACTTTTTGAATTTTTGTATCCAGATGCTGCACGGTTTCTTCGATATCTCCCAAACCAGTTGACCTACAGCGATCTAACGAATGTGCTGAATTCTTGATTCAAGTATCTAAAAACTGGTATTAATAGATTTTGGTTCCAGATACAAATAAACAATTTCAACTTTTTGAATTTTAGTATCCAGATGCTGCATGGTTTCTTCGATATATCCCAAACCAGTTGAGCTACAGCGATCTAACGAATATGCTGAATTCTTGATTCAAGTATCTAAAAACTGGCATTAATAGATTTTGGTTCTAGATACAAATAAAAAAGTTCAACTTTTTGAATTTTAGTATCCAGATGCTGCACGATTTCTTCGATATCTCCCAAACCAGTTGACGTACAGCGATCTAACGAATATGCTGAATTCTTGATTCAAGTATCTAAAAACTGGCATTAATAGATTTTGGTTCTAGATACAAATAAAAAAGTTCAACTTTTTGAATTTTAGTATCCAGATGCTGCACGGTTTCTTCGACATCTCCCAAACCAGTTGACCTACAGCGATCTAACGAATATGCTGAATTCTTGATTCAAGTATCTAAAAACTGGCATTAATAGATTTTGGTTCTAGATACAAATAAAAAAGTTCAACTTTTTGAATTTTTGTATCCAGATGCTGCACGGTTTCTTCGATATCTCCCAAACCAGTTGACCTACAGCGATCTAACGAATGTGCTGAATTCTTGATTCAAGTATCTAAAAACTGGCATTAATAGATTTTGGTTCCAGATACAAATAAAAAATTTCAACTTTTTGAATTTTAGTATCCAGATGCTGCATGGTTTCTTCGATATCTCCCAAACCAGTTGAGCTACAGCGATCTAACGAATATGCTGAATTCTTGATTCAAGTATCTAAAAACTGGCATTAATAGATTTTGGTTCTAGATACAAATAAAAAAGTTCAACTTTTTGAGTTTTAGTATCCAGATGCTGCACGATTTCTTCGATATCTCCCAAACCAGTTGACGTACAGCGATCTAACGAATATGCTGAATTCTTGATTCAAGTATCTAAAAACTGGCATTAATAGATTTTGGTTCTAGATACAAATAAAAAAGTTCAAATTTTTGAATTTTTGTATCCAGATGCTGCACGGTTTCTTCGATATCTCCCAAACCAATTGAGTGAATTAACGAATATTCTGAATTCTTGATTCAAGTATCTAAAAACTGGCATTAATAGATTTTGGTTCTAGATACAAATAAAAAAGTTCAACTTTTTGAATTTTAGTATCCAGATGCTGCACGGTTTCTTCGATATCTCCCAAACCAGTTGACCTACAGCGATCTAACGAATATGCTGAATTCTTGATTCAAGTATCTAAAAACTGGCATTAATAGATTTTGGTTCTAGATACAAATAAAAAAGTTCAACTTTTTGAATTTTAGTATCCAGATGCTGCACGGTTTCTTCGATATCCCCCAAACCAGTTGACCTACAGCGATCTAACGAATATGCTGAATTCTTGATTCAAGTATCTAAAAACTGGCATTAATAGATTTTGGTTCTAGATACAAATAGAAAAGTTCAACTTTTTGAATTTTAGTATCCAGATGCTGCACGGTTTCTTCGATATCTCCCAAACCAGTTGACCTACAGCGATCTAACGAATATGCTGAATTCTTGATTCAAGTATCTAAAAACTGGCATTAATAGATTTTGGTTCTAGATACAAATAAAAAAGTTCAACTTTTTGAATTTTAGTATCCAGATGCTGCACGATTTCTTCGATATCTCCCAAACCAGTTGACGTACAGCGATCTAACGAATATGCTGAATTCTTGATTCAAGTATCTAAAAACTGGCATTAATAGATTTTGGTTCTAGATACAAATAAAAAAGTTCAACTTTTTGAATTTTTGTATCCAGATGCTGCACGGTTTCTTCGATATCTCCCAAACCAGTTGACCTACAGCGATCTAACGAATGTGCTGAATTCTTGATTCAAGTATCTAAAAACTGGCATTAATAGATTTTGGTTCCAGATACAAATAAACAATTTCAACTTTTTGAATTTTAGTATCCAGATGCTGCATGGTTTCTTCGATATATCCCAAACCAGTTGAGCTACAGCGATCTAACGAATATGCTGAATTCTTGATTCAAGTATCTAAAAACTGGCATTAATAGATTTTGGTTCTAGATACAAATAAAAAAGTTCAACTTTTTGAATTTTAGTATCCAGATGCTGCACGATTTCTTCGATATCTCCCAAACCAGTTGACGTACAGCGATCTAACGAATATGCTGAATTCTTGATTCAAGTATCTAAAAACTGGCATTAATAGATTTTGGTTCTAGATACAAATAAAAAAGTTCAACTTTTTGAATTTTAGTATCCAGATGCTGCACGGTTTCTTCGACATCTCCCAAACCAGTTGACCTACAGCGATCTAACGAATATGCTGAATTCTTGATTCAAGTATCTAAAAACTGGCATTAATAGATTTTGGTTCTAGATACAAATAAAAAAGTTCAACTTTTTGAATTTTTGTATCCAGATGCTGCACGGTTTCTTCGATATCTCCCAAACCAGTTGACCTACAGCGATCTAACGAATGTGCTGAATTCTTGATTCAAGTATCTAAAAACTGGCATTAATAGATTTTGGTTCCAGATACAAATAAAAAATTTCAACTTTTTGAATTTTAGTATCCAGATGCTGCATGGTTTCTTCGATATCTCCCAAACCAGTTGAGCTACAGCGATCTAACGAATATGCTGAATTCTTGATTCAAGTATCTAAAAACTGGCATTAATAGATTTTGGTTCTAGATACAAATAAAAAAGTTCAACTTTTTGAGTTTTAGTATCCAGATGCTGCACGATTTCTTCGATATCTCCCAAACCAGTTGACGTACAGCGATCTAACGAATATGCTGAATTCTTGATTCAAGTATCTAAAAACTGGCATTAATAGATTTTGGTTCTAGATACAAATAAAAAAGTTCAAATTTTTGAATTTTTGTATCCAGATGCTGCACGGTTTCTTCGATATCTCCCAAACCAATTGAGTGAATTAACGAATATTCTGAATTCTTGATTCAAGTATCTAAAAACTGGCATTAATAGATTTTGGTTCTAGATACAAATAAAAAAGTTCAACTTTTTGAATTTTAGTATCCAGATGCTGCACGGTTTCTTCGATATCTCCCAAACCAGTTGAGCTACAGCGATCTTACGAATATGCTGAATTCTTGATTCAAGTATCTAAAAACTGGCATTAATAGATTTTGGTTCTAGATACAAATAAAAAAGTTCAACTTTTTGAATTTTAGTATCCAGATGCTGCACGGTTTCTTCGATATCTCCCAAACCAGTTGACCTACAGCGATCTAACGAATATGCTGAATTCTTGATTCAAGTATCTAAAAACTGGCATTAATAGATTTTGGTTCTAGATACAAATAAAAAAGTTCAACTTTTTGAATTTTAGTATCCAGATGCTGCACGGTTTCTTCGATATCCCCCAAACCAGTTGACCTACAGCGATCTAACGAATATGCTGAATTCTTGATTCAAGTATCTAAAAACTGGCATTAATAGATTTTGGTTCTAGATACAAATAGAAAAGTTCAACTTTTTGAATTTTAGTATCCAGATGCTGCACGGTTTCTTCGATATCTCCCAAACCAGTTGACCTACAGCGATCTAACGAATATGCTGAATTCTTGATTCAAGTATCTAAAAACTGGCATTAATAGATTTTGGTTCTAGATACAAATAAAAAAGTTCAACTTTTTGAATTTTAGTATCCAGATGCTGCACGATTTCTTCGATATCTCCCAAACCAGTTGACGTACAGCGATCTAACGAATATGCTGAATTCTTGATTCAAGTATCTAAAAACTGGCATTAATAGATTTTGGTTCTAGATACAAATAAAAAAGTTCAACTTTTTGAATTTTTGTATCCAGATGCTGCACGGTTTCTTCGATATCTCCCAAACCAGTTGACCTACAGCGATCTAACGAATGTGCTGAATTCTTGATTCAAGTATCTAAAAACTGGCATTAATAGATTTTGGTTCCAGATACAAATAAACAATTTCAACTTTTTGAATTTTAGTATCCAGATGCTGCATGGTTTCTTCGATATATCCCAAACCAGTTGAGCTACAGCGATCTAACGAATATGCTGAATTCTTGATTCAAGTATCTAAAAACTGGCATTAATAGATTTTGGTTCTAGATACAAATAAAAAAGTTCAACTTTTTGAATTTTAGTATCCAGATGCTGCACGATTTCTTCGATATCTCCCAAACCAGTTGACGTACAGCGATCTAACGAATATGCTGAATTCTTGATTCAAGTATCTAAAAACTGGCATTAATAGATTTTGGTTCTAGATACAAATAAAAAAGTTCAACTTTTTGAATTTTAGTATCCAGATGCTGCACGGTTTCTTCGACATCTCCCAAACCAGTTGACCTACAGCGATCTAACGAATATGCTGAATTCTTGATTCAAGTATCTAAAAACTGGCATTAATAGATTTTGGTTCTAGATACAAATAAAAAAGTTCAACTTTTTGAATTTTTGTATCCAGATGCTGCACGGTTTCTTCGATATCTCCCAAACCAGTTGACCTACAGCGATCTAACGAATGTGCTGAATTCTTGATTCAAGTATCTAAAAACTGGCATTAATAGATTTTGGTTCCAGATACAAATAAAAAATTTCAACTTTTTGAATTTTAGTATCCAGATGCTGCATGGTTTCTTCGATATCTCCCAAACCAGTTGAGCTACAGCGATCTAACGAATATGCTGAATTCTTGATTCAAGTATCTAAAAACTGGCATTAATAGATTTTGGTTCTAGATACAAATAAAAAAGTTCAACTTTTTGAGTTTTAGTATCCAGATGCTGCACGATTTCTTCGATATCTCCCAAACCAGTTGACGTACAGCGATCTAACGAATATGCTGAATTCTTGATTCAAGTATCTAAAAACTGGCATTAATAGATTTTGGTTCTAGATACAAATAAAAAAGTTCAAATTTTTGAATTTTTGTATCCAGATGCTGCACGGTTTCTTCGATATCTCCCAAACCAATTGAGTGAATTAACGAATATTCTGAATTCTTGATTCAAGTATCTAAAAACTGGCATTAATAGATTTTGGTTCTAGATACAAATAAAAAAGTTCAACTTTTTGAATTTTAGTATCCAGATGCTGCACGGTTTCTTCGATATCTCCCAAACCAGTTGAGCTACAGCGATCTTACGAATATGCTGAATTCTTGATTCAAGTATCTAAAAACTGGCATTAATAGATTTTGGTTCTAGATACAAATAAAAAAGTTCAACTTTTTGAATTTTAGTATCCAGATGCTGCACGGTTTCTTCGATATCTCCCAAACCAGTTGACCTACAGCGATCTAACGAATATGCTGAATTCTTGATTCAAGTATCTAAAAACTGGCATTAATAGATTTTGGTTCTAGATACAAATAAAAAAGTTCAACTTTTTGAATTTTAGTATCCAGATGCTGCACGGTTTCTTCGATATCTCCCAAACCAGTTGACCTACAGCGATCTAACGAATATGCTGAATTCTTGATTCAAGTATCTAAAAACTGGCATTAATAGATTTTGGTTCTAGATACAAATAGAAAAGTTCAACTTTTTGAATTTTAGTATCCAGATGCTGCACGGTTTCTTCGATATCTCCCAAACCAGTTGACCTACAGCGATCTAACGAATATGCTGAATTCTTGATTCAAGTATCTAAAAACTGGCATTAATAGATTTTGGTTCTAGATACAAATAAAAAAGTTCAACTTTTTGAATTTTTGTATCCAGATGCTGCACGGTTTCTTCGATATCTCCCAAACCAGTTGACCTACAGCGATCTAACGAATGTGCTGAATTCTTGATTCAAGTATCTAAAAACTGGCATTAATAGATTTTGGTTCCAGATACAAATAAAAAATTTCAACTTTTTGAATTTTAGTATCCAGATGCTGCATGGTTTCTTCGATATCTCCCAAACCAGTTGAGCTACAGCGATCTAACGAATATGCTGAATTCTTGATTCAAGTATCTAAGAACTGGCATTAATAGATTTTGGTTCTAGATACAAATAAAAAAGTTCAACTTTTTGAATTTTAGTATCCAGATGCTGCACGATTTCTTCGATATCTCCCAAACCAGTTGACGTACAGCGATCTAACGAATATGCTGAATTCTTGATTCAAGTATCTAAAAACTGGCATTAATAGATTTTGGTTCTAGATACAAATAAAAAAGTTCAACTTTTTGAATTTTAGTATCCAGATGCTGCACGGTTTCTTCGATATCTCCCAAACCAGTTGACCTACAGCGATCTAACGAATATGCTGAATTCTTGATTCAAGTATCTAAAAACTGGCATTAATAGATTTTGGTTCTAGATACAAATAGAAAAGTTCAACTTTTTGAATTTTAGTATCCAGATGCTGCACGGTTTCTTCGATATCTCCCAAACCAGTTGACCTACAGCGATCTAACGAATATGCTGAATTCTTGATTCAAGTATCTAAAAACTGGCATTAATAGATTTTGGTTCTAGATACAAATAAAAAAGTTAAACTTTTTGAATTTTTGTATCCAGATGCTGCACGGTTTCTTCGATATCTCCCAAACCAGTTGACCTACAGCGATCTAACGAATGTGCTGAATTCTTGATTCAAGTATCTAAAAACTGGCATTAATAGATTTTGGTTCCAGATACAAATAAAAAATTTCAACTTTTTGAATTTTAGTATCCAGATGCTGCATGGTTTCTTCGATATCTCCCAAACCAGTTGAGCTACAGCGATCTAACGAATATGCTGAATTCTTGATTCAAGTATCTAAAAACTGGCATTAATAGATTTTGGTTCTAGATACAAATAAAAAAGTTCAACTTTTTGAATTTAGTATCCAGATGCTGCACGATTTCTTCGATATCTCCCAAACCAGTTGACGTACAGCGATCTAACGAATATGCTGAATTCTTGATTCAAGTATCTAAAAACTGGCATTAATAGATTTTGGTTCTAGATACAAATAAAAAAGTTCAACTTTTTGAATTTTAGTATCCAGATGCTGCACGGTTTCTTCGATATCTCCCAAACCAGTTGAGCTACAGCTATCTAACGAATATGCTGAATTCTTGATTCAAGTATCTAAAAACTGGCATTAATAGATTTTGGTTCTAGATACAAATAAAAAAGTTCAAATTTTTGAATTTTTGTATCCAGATGCTGCACGGTTTCTTCGATATCTCCCAAACCAATTGAGTGAATTAACGAATATTCTGAATTCTTGATTCAAGTATCTAAAAACTGGCATTAATAGATTTTGGTTCTAGATACAAATAAAAAAGTTCAACTTTTTGAATTTTAGTATCCAGATGCTGCACGGTTTCTTCGATATCTCCCAAACCAGTTGAGCTACAGCGATCTTACGAATATGCTGAATTCTTGATTCAAGTATCTAAAAACTGGCATTAATAGATTTTGGTTCTAGATACAAATAAAAAAGTTCAACTTTTTGAATTTTAGTATCCAGATGCTGCACGGTTTCTTCGATATCTCCCAAACCAGTTGACCTACAGCGATCTTACGAATATGCTGAATTCTTGATTCAAGTATCTAAAAACTGGCATTAATAGATTTTGGTTCTAGATACAAATAAAAAAGTTCAACTTTTTGAATTTTAGTATTCAGATGCTGCACGGTTTCTTCGATATCTCCCAAACCAGTTGACCTACAGCGATCTAACGAATATGCTGAATTCTTGATTCAAGTATCTAAAAACTGGCATTAATAGATTTTGGTTCTAGATACAAATAAAAAAGTTCAACTTTTTGAATTTTAGTATCCAGATGCTGCACGGTTTCTTCGATATCTCCCAAACCAGTTGACCTACAGCGATCTAACGAATATGCTGAATTCTTGATTCAAGTATCTAAAAACTGGCATTAATAGATTTTGGTTCTAGATACAAATAAAAAAGTTAAACTTTTTGAATTTTTGTATCCAGATGCTGTACGGTTTCTTCGATATCTCCCAAACCAGTTGACCTACAGCGATCTAACGAATGTGCTGAATTCTTGATTCAAGTATCTAAAAACTGGCATTAATAGATTTTGGTTCCAGATACAAATAAAAAATTTCAACTTTTTGAATTTTAGTATCCAGATGCTGCATGGTTTCTTCGATATCTCCCAAACCAGTTGAGCTACAGCGATCTAACGAATATGCTGAATTCTTGATTCAAGTATCTAAAAACTGGCATTAATAGATTTTGGTTCTAGATACAAATAAAAAAGTTAAACTTTTTGAATTTTTGTATCCAGATGCTGCACGGTTTCTTCGATATCTCCCAAACCAGTTGACCTACAACGATCTAACGAATGTGCTGAATTCTTGATTCAAGTATCTAAAAACTGGCATTAATAGATTTTGGTTCCAGATACAAATAAAAAATTTCAACTTTTTGAATTTTAGTATCCAGATGCTGCATGGTTTCTTCGATATCTCCCAAACCAGTTGAGCTACAGCGATCTAACGAATATGCTGAATTCTTGATTCAAGTATCTAAAAACTGGCATTAATAGATTTTGGTTCTAGATACAAATAAAAAAGTTCAACTTTTTGAATTTTAGTATCCAGATGCTGCACGATTTCTTCGATATCTCCCAAACCAGTTGACGTACAGCGATCTAACGAATATGCTGAATTCTTGATTCAAGTATCTAAAAACTGGCATTAATAGATTTTGGTTCTAGATACAAATAAAAAAGTTCAACTTTTTGAATTTTAGTATCCAGATGCTGCACGGTTTCTTCGACATCTCCCAAACCAGTTGACCTACAGCGATCTAACGAATATGCTGAATTCTTGATTCAAGTATCTAAAAACTGGCATTAATAGATTTTGGTTCTAGATACAAATAAAAAAGTTCAACTTTTTGAATTTTTGTATCCAGATGCTGCACGGTTTCTTCGATATCTCCCAAACCAGTTGACCTACAGCGATCTAACGAATGTGCTGAATTCTTGATTCAAGTATCTAAAAACTGGCATTAATAGATTTTGGTTCCAGATACAAATAAAAAATTTCAACTTTTTGAATTTTAGTATCCAGATGCTGCATGGTTTCTTCGATATCTCCCAAACCAGTTGAGCTACAGCGATCTAACGAATATGCTGAATTCTTGATTCAAGTATCTAAAAACTGGCATTAATAGATTTTGGTTCTAGATACAAATAGAAAAGTTCAACTTTTTGAATTTTAGTATCCAGATGCTGCACGGTTTCTTCGATATCTCCCAAACCAGTTGACCTACAGCGATCTAACGAATATGCTGAATTCTTGATTCAAGTATCTAAAAACTGGCATTAATAGATTTTGGTTCTAGATACAAATAAAAAAGTTAAACTTTTTGAATTTTTGTATCCAGATGCTGCACGGTTTCTTCGATATCTCCCAAACCAGTTGACCTACAGCGATCTAACGAATGTGCTGAATTCTTGATTCAAGTATCTAAAAACTGGCATTAATAGATTTTGGTTCCAGATACAAATAAAAAATTTCAACTTTTTGAATTTTAGTATCCAGATGCTGCATGGTTTCTTCGATATCTCCCAAACCAGTTGAGCTACAGCGATCTAACGAATATGCTGAATTCTTGATTCAAGTATCTAAAAACTGGCATTAATAGATTTTGGTTCTAGATACAAATAAAAAAGTTCAACTTTTTGAATTTTAGTATCCAGATGCTGCACGATTTCTTCGATATCTCCCAAACCAGTTGACGTACAGCGATCTAACGAATATGCTGAATTCTTGATTCAAGTATCTAAAAACTGGCATTAATAGATTTTGGTTCTAGATACAAATAAAAAAGTTAAACTTTTTGAATTTTTGTATCCAGATGCTGCACGGTTTCTTCGATATCTCCCAAACCAGTTGACCTACAGCGATCTAACGAATGTGCTGAATTCTTGATTCAAGTATCTAAAAACTGGCATTAATAGATTTTGGTTCCAGATACAAATAAAAAATTTCAACTTTTTGAATTTTAGTATCCAGATGCTGCATGGTTTCTTCGATATCTCCCAAACCAGTTGAGCTACAGCGATCTAACGAATATGCTGAATTCTTGATTCAAGTATCTAAAAACTGGCATTAATAGATTTTGGTTCTAGATACAAATAAAAAAGTTAAACTTTTTGAATTTTTGTATCCAGATGCTGCACGGTTTCTTCGATATCTCCCAAACCAGTTGACCTACAACGATCTAACGAATGTGCTGAATTCTTGATTCAAGTATCTAAAAACTGGCATTAATAGATTTTGGTTCCAGATACAAATAAAAAATTTCAACTTTTTGAATTTTAGTATCCAGATGCTGCATGGTTTCTTCGATATCTCCCAAACCAGTTGAGCTACAGCGATCTAACGAATATGCTGAATTCTTGATTCAAGTATCTAAAAACTGGCATTAATAGATTTTGGTTCTAGATACAAATAAAAAAGTTCAACTTTTTGAATTTTAGTATCCAGATGCTGCACGATTTCTTCGATATCTCCCAAACCAGTTGACGTACAGCGATCTAACGAATATGCTGAATTCTTGATTCAAGTATCTAAAAACTGGCATTAATAGATTTTGGTTCTAGATACAAATAAAAAAGTTCAACTTTTTGAATTTTAGTATCCAGATGCTGCACGGTTTCTTCGACATCTCCCAAACCAGTTGACCTACAGCGATCTAACGAATATGCTGAATTCTTGATTCAAGTATCTAAAAACTGGCATTAATAGATTTTGGTTCTAGATACAAATAAAAAAGTTCAACTTTTTGAATTTTTGTATCCAGATGCTGCACGGTTTCTTCGATATCTCCCAAACCAGTTGACCTACAGCGATCTAACGAATGTGCTGAATTCTTGATTCAAGTATCTAAAAACTGGCATTAATAGATTTTGGTTCCAGATACAAATAAAAAATTTCAACTTTTTGAATTTTAGTATCCAGATGCTGCATGGTTTCTTCGATATCTCCCAAACCAGTTGAGCTACAGCGATCTAACGAATATGCTGAATTCTTGATTCAAGTATCTAAAAACTGGCATTAATAGATTTTGGTTCTAGATACAAATAGAAAAGTTCAACTTTTTGAATTTTAGTATCCAGATGCTGCACGGTTTCTTCGATATCTCCCAAACCAGTTGACCTACAGCGATCTAACGAATATGCTGAATTCTTGATTCAAGTATCTAAAAACTGGCATTAATAGATTTTGGTTCTAGATACAAATAAAAAAGTTAAACTTTTTGAATTTTTGTATCCAGATGCTGCACGGTTTCTTCGATATCTCCCAAACCAGTTGACCTACAGCGATCTAACGAATGTGCTGAATTCTTGATTCAAGTATCTAAAAACTGGCATTAATAGATTTTGGTTCCAGATACAAATAAAAAATTTCAACTTTTTGAATTTTAGTATCCAGATGCTGCATGGTTTCTTCGATATCTCCCAAACCAGTTGAGCTACAGCGATCTAACGAATATGCTGAATTCTTGATTCAAGTATCTAAAAACTGGCATTAATAGATTTTGGTTCTAGATACAAATAAAAAAGTTCAACTTTTTGAATTTTAGTATCCAGATGCTGCACGATTTCTTCGATATCTCCCAAACCAGTTGACGTACAGCGATCTAACGAATATGCTGAATTCTTGATTCAAGTATCTAAAAACTGGCATTAATAGATTTTGGTTCTAGATACAAATAAAAAAGTTCAACTTTTTGAATTTTAGTATCCAGATGCTGCACGGTTTCTTCGACATCTCCCAAACCAGTTGACCTACAGCGATCTAACGAATATGCTGAATTCTTGATTCAAGTATCTAAAAACTGGCATTAATAGATTTTGGTTCTAGATACAAATAAAAAAGTTCAACTTTTTGAATTTTAGTATCCAGATGCTGCACGGTTTCTTCGATATCTCCCAAACCAGTTGACCTACAGCGATCTAACGAATATGCTGAATTCTTGATTCAAGTATCTAAAAACTGGCATTAATAGATTTTGGTTCTAGATACAAATAGAAAAGTTCAACTTTTTGAATTTTAGTATCCAGATGCTGCACGGTTTCTTCGATATCTCCCAAACCAGTTGACCTACAGCGATCTAACGAATATGCTGAATTCTTGATTCAAGTATCTAAAAACTGGCATTAATAGATTTTGGTTCTAGATACAAATAAAAAAGTTAAACTTTTTGAATTTTTGTATCCAGATGCTGCACGGTTTCTTCGATATCTCCCAAACCAGTTGACCTACAGCGATCTAACGAATGTGCTGAATTCTTGATTCAAGTATCTAAAAACTGGCATTAATAGATTTTGGTTCCAGATACAAATAAAAAATTTCAACTTTTTGAATTTTAGTATCCAGATGCTGCACGGTTTCTTCGATATCTCCCAAACCAGTTGAGCTACAGCGATCTTACGAATATGCTGAGTTCTTGATTCAAGTATCTAAAAACTGGCATTAATAGATTTTGGTTCTAGATACAAATAAAAAAGTTCAACTTTTTGAATTTTAGTATCCAGATGCTGCACGGTTTCTTCGATATCTCCCAAACCAGTTGACCTACAGCGATCTAACGAATATGCTGAATTCTTGATTCAAGTATCTAAAAACTGGCATTAATAGATTTTGGTTCTAGATACAAATAAAAAAGTTCAACTTTTTGAATTTTTGTATCCAGATGCTGCACGGTTTCTTCGATATCTCCCAAACCAGTTGACCTACAGCGATCTAACGAATGTGCTGAATTCTTGATTCAAGTATCTAAAAACTGGCATTAATAGATTTTGGTTCCAGATACAAATAAAAAATTTCAACTTTTTGAATTTTAGTATCCAGATGCTGCATGGTTTCTTCGATATCTCCCAAACCAGTTGAGCTACAGCGATCTAACGAATATGCTGAATTCTTGATTCAAGTATCTAAAAACTGGCATTAATAGATTTTGGTTCTAGATACAAATAGAAAAGTTCAACTTTTTGAATTTTAGTATCCAGATGCTGCACGGTTTCTTCGATATCTCCCAAACCAGTTGACCTACAGCGATCTAACGAATATGCTGAATTCTTGATTCAAGTATCTAAAAACTGGCATTAATAGATTTTGGTTCTAGATACAAATAAAAAAGTTAAACTTTTTGAATTTTTGTATCCAGATGCTGCACGGTTTCTTCGATATCTCCCAAACCAGTTGACCTACAGCGATCTAACGAATGTGCTGAATTCTTGATTCAAGTATCTAAAAACTGGCATTAATAGATTTTGGTTCCAGATACAAATAAAAAATTTCAACTTTTTGAATTTTAGTATCCAGATGCTGCATGGTTTCTTCGATATCTCCCAAACCAGTTGAGCTACAGCGATCTAACGAATATGCTGAATTCTTGATTCAAGTATCTAAAAACTGGCATTAATAGATTTTGGTTCTAGATACAAATAAAAAAGTTCAACTTTTTGAATTTTAGTATCCAGATGCTGCACGATTTCTTCGATATCTCCCAAACCAGTTGACGTACAGCGATCTAACGAATATGCTGAATTCTTGATTCAAGTATCTAAAAACTGGCATTAATAGATTTTGGTTCTAGATACAAATAAAAAAGTTCAACTTTTTGAATTTTAGTATCCAGATGCTGCACGGTTTCTTCGACATCTCCCAAACCAGTTGACCTACAGCGATCTAACGAATATGCTGAATTCTTGATTCAAGTATCTAAAAACTGGCATTAATAGATTTTGGTTCCAGATACAAATAAAAAATTTCAACTTTTTGAATTTTAGTATCCAGATGCTGCATGGTTTCTTCGATATCTCCCAAACCAGTTGAGCTACAGCGATCTAACGAATATGCTGAATTCTTGATTCAAGTATCTAAAAACTGGCATTAATAGATTTTGGTTCCAGATACAAATAAAAAAGTTCAACTTTTTGAATTTTAGTATCCAGATGCTGCACGGTTACTTCGATATCTCCCAAACCAGTTGACCTACAGCGATCTAACGAATATGCTGAATTCTTGATTCAAGTATCTAAAAACTGGCATTAATAGATTTTGGTTCTAGATACAAATAAAAAAGTTCAACTTTTTGAATTTTTGTATCCAGATGCTGCACGGTTTCTTCGATATCTCCCAAACCAGTTGACCTACAGCGATCTAACGAATGTGCTGAATTCTTGATTCAAGTATCTAAAAACTGGCATTAATAGATTTTGGTTCTAGATACAAATAGAAAAGTTCAACTTTTTGAATTTTAGTATCCAGATGCTGCACGGTTTCTTCGATATCTCCCAAACCAGTTGACCTACAGCGATCTAACGAATATGCTGAATTCTTGATTCAAGTATCTAAAAACTGGCATTAATAGATTTTGGTTCTAGATACAAATAAAAAAGTTAAACTTTTTGAATTTTTGTATCCAGATGCTGCACGGTTTCTTCGATATCTCCCAAACCAGTTGACCTACAGCGATCTAACGAATGTGCTGAATTCTTGATTCAAGTATCTAAAAACTGGCATTAATAGATTTTGGTTCCAGATACAAATAAAAAATTTCAACTTTTTGAATTTTAGTATCCAGATGCTGCATGGTTTCTTCGATATCTCCCAAACCAGTTGAGCTACAGCGATCTAACGAATATGCTGAATTCTTGATTCAAGTATCTAAAAACTGGCATTAATAGATTTTGGTTCTAGATACAAATAAAAAAGTTCAACTTTTTGAATTTTAGTATCCAGATGCTGCACGATTTCTTCGATATCTCCCAAACCAGTTGACGTACAGCGATCTAACGAATATGCTGAATTCTTGATTCAAGTATCTAAAAACTGGCATTAATAGATTTTGGTTCTAGATACAAATAAAAAAGTTCAACTTTTTGAATTTTAGTATCCAGATGCTGCACGGTTTCTTCGACATCTCCCAAACCAGTTGACCTACAGCGATCTAACGAATATGCTGAATTCTTGATTCAAGTATCTAAAAACTGGCATTAATAGATTTTGGTTCCAGATACAAATAAAAAATTTCAACTTTTTGAATTTTAGTATCCAGATGCTGCATGGTTTCTTCGATATCTCCCAAACCAGTTGAGCTACAGCGATCTAACGAATATGCTGAATTCTTGATTCAAGTATCTAAAAACTGGCATTAATAGATTTTGGTTCTAGATACAAATAGAAAAGTTCAACTTTTTGAATTTTAGTATCCAGATGCTGCACGGTTTCTTCGATATCTCCCAAACCAGTTGACCTACAGCGATCTAACGAATATGCTGAATTCTTGATTCAAGTATCTAAAAACTGGCATTAATAGATTTTGGTTCTAGATACAAATAAAAAAGTTAAACTTTTTGAATTTTTGTATCCAGATGCTGCACGGTTTCTTCGATATCTCCCAAACCAGTTGACCTACAGCGATCTAACGAATGTGCTGAATTCTTGATTCAAGTATCTAAAAACTGGCATTAATAGATTTTGGTTCCAGATACAAATAAAAAAGTTCAACTTTTTGAATTTTAGTATCCAGATGCTGCACGGTTACTTCGATATCTCCCAAACCAGTTGACCTACAGCGATCTAACGAATATGCTGAATTCTTGATTCAAGTATCTAAAAACTGGCATTAATAGATTTTGGTTCTAGATACAAATAAAAAAGTTCAACTTTTTGAATTTTTGTATCCAGATGCTGCACGGTTTCTTCGATATCTCCCAAACCAGTTGACCTACAGCGATCTAACGAATGTGCTGAATTCTTGATTCAAGTATCTAAAAACTGGCATTAATAGATTTTGGTTCTAGATACAAATAGAAAAGTTCAACTTTTTGAATTTTAGTATTCAGATGCTGCACGGTTTCTTCGATATCTCCCAAACCAGTTGACCTACAGCGATCTAACGAATATGCTGAATTCTTGATTCAAGTATCTAAAAACTGGCATTAATAGATTTTGGTTCTAGATACAAATAAAAAAGTTAAACTTTTTGAATTTTTGTATCCAGATGCTGCACGGTTTCTTCGATATCTCCCAAACCAGTTGACCTACAGCGATCTAACGAATGTGCTGAATTCTTGATTCAAGTATCTAAAAACTGGCATTAATAGATTTTGGTTCCAGATACAAATAAAAAATTTCAACTTTTTGAATTTTAGTATCCAGATGCTGCATGGTTTCTTCGATATCTCCCAAACCAGTTGAGCTACAGCGATCTAACGAATATGCTGAATTCTTGATTCAAGTATCTAAAAACTGGCATTAATAGATTTTGGTTCTAGATACAAATAAAAAAGTTCAACTTTTTGAATTTTAGTATCCAGATGCTGCACGATTTCTTCGATATCTCCCAAACCAGTTGACGTACAGCGATCTAACGAATATGCTGAATTCTTGATTCAAGTATCTAAAAACTGGCATTAATAGATTTTGGTTCTAGATACAAATAAAAAAGTTCAACTTTTTGAATTTTAGTATCCAGATGCTGCACGGTTTCTTCGACATCTCCCAAACCAGTTGACCTACAGCGATCTAACGAATATGCTGAATTCTTGATTCAAGTATCTAAAAACTGGCATTAATAGATTTTGGTTCCAGATACAAATAAAAAATTTCAACTTTTTGAATTTTAGTATCCAGATGCTGCATGGTTTCTTCGATATCTCCCAAACCAGTTGAGCTACAGCGATCTAACGAATATGCTGAATTCTTGATTCAAGTATCTAAAAACTGGCATTAATAGATTTTGGTTCTAGATACAAATAGAAAAGTTCAACTTTTTGAATTTTAGTATCCAGATGCTGCACGGTTTCTTCGATATCTCCCAAACCAGTTGACCTACAGCGATCTAACGAATATGCTGAATTCTTGATTCAAGTATCTAAAAACTGGCATTAATAGATTTTGGTTCTAGATACAAATAAAAAAGTTAAACTTTTTGAATTTTTGTATCCAGATGCTGCACGGTTTCTTCGATATCTCCCAAACCAGTTGACCTACAGCGATCTAACGAATGTGCTGAATTCTTGATTCAAGTATCTAAAAACTGGCATTAATAGATTTTGGTTCCAGATACAAATAAAAAATTTCAACTTTTTGAATTTTAGTATCCAGATGCTGCATGGTTTCTTCGATATCTCCCAAACCAGTTGAGCTACAGCGATCTAACGAATATGCTGAATTCTTGATTCAAGTATCTAAAAACTGGCATTAATAGATTTTGGTTCTAGATACAAATAAAAAAGTTCAACTTTTTGAATTTTAGTATCCAGATGCTGCACGGTTTCTTCGATATCTCCCAAACCAGTTGAGCTACAGCGATCTTACGAATATGCTGAATTCTTGATTCAAGTATCTAAAAACTGGCATTAATAGATTTTGGTTCTAGATACAAATAAAAAAGTTCAACTTTTTGAATTTTAGTATCCAGATGCTGCACGGTTTCTTCGATATCTCCCAAAACAGTTGACCTACAGCGATCTAACGAATATGCTGAATTCTTGATTCAAGTATCTAAAAACTGGCATTAATAGATTTTGGTTCTAGATACAAATAAAAAAGTTCAACTTTTTGAATTTTAGTATCCAGATGCTGCACGGTTTCTTCGACATCTCCCAAACCAGTTGACCTACAGCGATCTAACGAATATGCTGAATTCTTGATTCAAGTATCTAAAAACTGGCATTAATAGATTTTGGTTCCAGATACAAATAAAAAATTTCAACTTTTTGAATTTTAGTATCCAGATGCTGCATGGTTTCTTCGATATCTCCCAAACCAGTTGAGCTACAGCGATCTAACGAATATGCTGAATTCTTGATTCAAGTATCTAAAAACTGGCATTAATAGATTTTGGTTCTAGATACAAATAAAAAAGTTCAACTTTTTGAATTTTAGTATCCAGATGCTGCACGGTTTCTTCGATATCTCCCAAACCAGTTGACCTACAGCGATCTAACGAATATGCTGAATTCTTGATTCAAGTATCTAAAAACTGGCATTAATAGATTTTGGTTCTAGATACAAATAAAAAAGTTAAACTTTTTGAATTTTTGTATCCAGATGCTGCACGGTTTCTTCGATATCTCCCAAACCAGTTGACCTACAGCGATCTAACGAATGTGCTGAATTCTTGATTCAAGTATCTAAAAACTGGCATTAATAGATTTTGGTTCCAGATACAAATAAAAAATTTCAACTTTTTGAATTTTAGTATCCAGATGCTGCATGGTTTCTTCGATATCTCCCAAACCAGTTGAGCTACAGCGATCTAACGAATATGCTGAATTCTTGATTCAAGTATCTAAAAACTGGCATTAATAGATTTTGGTTCTAGATACAAATAAAAAAGTTCAACTTTTTGAATTTTAGTATCCAGATGCTGCACGGTTTCTTCGATATCTCCCAAACCAGTTGAGCTACAGCGATCTTACGAATATGCTGAATTCTTGATTCAAGTATCTAAAAACTGGCATTAATAGATTTTGGTTCTAGATACAAATAAAAAAGTTCAACTTTTTGAATTTTAGTATCCAGATGCTGCACGGTTTCTTCGATATCTCCCAAACCAGTTGAGCTACAGCGATCTTACGAATATGCTGAATTCTTGATTCAAGTATCTAAAAACTGGCATTAATAGATTTTGGTTCTACATACAAATAAAAAAGTTCAACTTTTTGAATTTTAGTATCCAGATGCTGCACGGTTTCTTCGATATCTCCCAAACCAGTTGACCTACAGCGATCTAACGAATATGCTGAATTCTTGATTCAAGTATCTAAAAACTGGCATTAATAGATTTTGGTTCTAGATACAAATAAAAAAGTTCAACTTTTTGAATTTTAGTATCCAGATGCTGCACGGTTTCTTCGATATCTCCCAAACCAGTTGACCTACAGCGATCTAACGAATATGCTGAATTCTTGATTCAAGTATCTAAAAACTGGCATTAATAGATTTTGGTTCTAGATACAAATAGAAAAGTTCAACTTTTTGAATTTTAGTATCCAGATGCTGCACGGTTTCTTCGATATCTCCCAAACCAGTTGACCTACAGCGATCTAACGAATATGCTTAATTCTTGATTCAAGTATCTAAAAACTGGCATTAATAGATTTTGGTTCTAGATACAAATAAAAAAGTTCAACTTTTTGAATTTTAGTATCCAGATGCTGCACGATTTCTTCGATATCTCCCAAACCAGTTGACGTACAGCGATCTAACGAATATGCTGAATTCTTGATTCAAGTATCTAAAAACTGGCATTAATAGATTTTGGTTCTAGATACAAATAAAAAAGTTCAACTTTGTTGCAGATGTTTTCAATTTGATTCATATTTCTGTGATATCCCTGTTATTCCGTGCACGGAATTTCACGCTTCAAACTCAGCGAAAAACCTGCATGTCCCTGCTGAGTTCTTCTATTCGGAGGAACTACTACCAACCTCAAGCGAGTAACCTTGTCGGTACCTCGAAATTTCTTTCCCCAAAACTCGTTCTTTTCAGCGTGCACTACCATCCCAGAAGGAACTACTCCGGCGTTATTTCCAAGTCTTATCTGAGGTATTTCGAACTCGATTTTTTCGGTGTTCTGGCTTGGTTGTAATTAAATTTTTCCATATTACTAGCTGGCAATATTAGTGCAAAAGCGAAATAGAAAAAAATAAAATAAAATAAAAACCAAACTAAGACTACTAAACTCCACGGATCATATCCACAACCCAGGTAATTGCCCAAGTAATTTATATATGCGAACAAATAATTAATTATATATATAAACCCAGGCAATTGGCGGATGCAAGCAAGTTCTCGCTAGTCCACGCAGGTGTAGGTACTACGTAAACTCCGAACTTAGGTGACCTCTTTGCGAAATTAAAGAGAAATAACAACAGTCACCGTTATATAAATTTGGACTTGATCGAATCATCGGAAGAGCGTACACCTCGATTCCTCGCCACCCCACCTACACCTACGTGAGGCACAGAGAAACTCTGCGTCTTCACATTGACACCAGTAGGCTGGGAGTTTTAGCGACAGAAACTACCGTACCTTAGTGTACACCAAAATCACATTGCTTGTCGCAACACCAACAAGCAGCTTGGCCGCTAGGAAAAACCCTATCATCCGTCCTCCATCAAGCAGTGGAGACTTTTGCGACAGTCCACTGGTTATGTTATATAACCCACACAATCACCCACAATAGAGAGGAATACCGATAGCTCCTAATCAAGGAGCGAATCGATCACGAAACCACGGTTCTTCTCCGCTATTGCGGAAAGCGGTTCTTCGCAGCAAGTGATGCACTCGTCAGTGGTACCTAGAGTCGATAGATGGCTGTACGTGCAGGGAAAGCGGTCTAATTTTGTTTAGTGCGAGTGTTGCTTTATACTTACGTTCCTAGTTCTAAATAGATAAAAAGTGCCTAAAATCCAATATGTGCTTAGCCTAAAGTAAAATATTTCAAAATTATAAAGAAAAGGAAAGAAAAAAAAAAATTGTGCATACCTAACCTGTAAAAATAATTTCCATCCTTCTAATTAATTAACTTCTAACCTGTGAACCAATTGGATATCCTAATTGTATGAAAACAATTAATAATGTCTGGTGATAGTTTGGCGCAATTTATAATCCCCCCATAGAGTCAATCGATCGGCAGCATCAACGGCCTTCGGATATTGTGCACAATCTCTGGATGAGTGGTGAGTTTTTTTTGTGTACTTACTTAAACTAAATTCTGCCAAACTACCTCTATAAATATAAGTAATCTGTAAGGAAGTTCGACTATTCGGACTAGTTTATATACCTATACATATTGTAGTATATCCATGCTGGGTTTTTTTTTTATACACATATTCCTAGTTATAGTTCACATAATCTTTCTGAGTTTCTTTTTTTTTTCTATTTGAATTTTCAAATCCAACTTATGGGTTTTTTTTTTGTTTTTTTTTCTTCTTCTAATTTGCTATTAATTAATTTTTTTTTACTGATCTTATACCTAAATACCTCTAACAGAACTTACTTAAAATAACTATGTCTATTTACTTAGAATTAAATAAAATATAAATGTGTGCACATATATCTTAACATGTTCTAATTTCAAAGTTTTATGGGGTTATGTGTGGTCGTGTTCGAGTTGGTTAGAGATGAACGTATAGATTAGATGTGATATTTTTTTTTAATTAGGGACAGTTTCTACAAACATCATGAGTACGGAGGCTGTCATGGCGTTCACTTAATTCGTGAGTGGGGAGGGAACACAGCGTACTCAAGGCAACCTAACACCTGTTGCCCCCTCGAACCAGACTGTACGGTAACGAGTAGGGTCCGTCCGTTTAAATATGTAGTGGAGATTTATTGACTACTAAATCTTGGCATGAAGAAGAAAAAAAGTTCTTTTGTTGCGTCTGGCTACCGTAGGACAAAACCCATGCCCATTCCGACTTTACCTAGCTGTGGCTTATGCAAGCATGCCAAGTAACCGTCCGGCAAGGTAGTATCCAGAGTGCCCTCAAGTGTAACAAAGAAATGGCGCCCAACTTCGAGGCCTTGAGAACGTCACTACAAAGATTATGCTGGTTAACTCTAGAGTTTTTAGCTAAGCTCCAGCAATTGTAGAGTGTTCTATTGTGTCTCTTGGCAGTTCAAATTGAGTATGACTTTCATTAGTATAGTCCCGGTATATACGTAGTTTTAATTGTAATCCGCGTTGCGACTATTGAATTTCAGAAAGAGTTGAATTGTTTTTTTTTTGTATTCATATTGGTCAAATTTTATTCGTGAAAGGATAAGTTGTGCATATGAATAATTTTTACAATATATAAATCCTTATTATTTTTTTGGTATAGCCCATAGTCTGGTAGTTACTACACTGGACTATGTTGCTACCATTTACCTATAGTTGCCAATTCTATACAGTCTTGTTCGTGGTGTGTGCATTGATTTGCACAGTCCGTCTGGTTACCAAGATAGATATTTTGCTCTTAAGCATATTTTATCTAATATTATCTAATTTATTATCTTATATAATCATATCTAATTTAGCACTGACCGCACTGACCCCAAATGATAGATGTATTAAAATTTTTTTTTTCAATTCATATTAATTAAAAGATAAAGGGAAGTAAGAGTTTTGGGAGATATATTTAAAAATCTGGAATTTTCTATTATGAATAATAAAATTCCTAATACCCGCTCTAGAGGAAGGCCAAGCGTTTATAGAGGAAATTCTTCCTACAGAAAGTCAGATAGTTCTGGAAATACAATCCCAGCTTCAGTAGCTATGGATTCCAGACCAATTGTTAGTCGTACTCCACCGTGTAGTAGTGCAAGTATGAATCTGAATCAGTCTCCAACCCGAAATCAAATTGTCCTAGAAGATATTCCTGGTGATAGTGATAACAATCAACAAGTAGAAGTAAACAGTCATGAAACTAATCAAGCGCAGACATCTGCACAAACAGATGTTGCAAGCATAGCAGCCCTTACGTCAGCTTTTCAGAGAATTCTGGAGGCAAACCAAAAAGTTTTCATTCGAGAAATGCAAGCAATAAGGAACATAGTAGTCGGAAGATTAGATAATTTGAATCCAGGTATTCCAATTATAAATGAGTCAGACGTCCGTATAAATCCGCAAGTACCTTCGAACGCTCGTTCAGAGTTTGAACAGTTTTTAAACAACGCTTCGTTTTCTACACAAAGTAGACAAGTACCACCGCTAAGTCAACAAGCTTCCTCAGTAAGTTCAACTTGCAAAGTTGAAAAGTGGCAAATTTCATTTGATGGTTCTGGAAACGTACATGATTTTCTTTTCAAAGTGGAAACTCTTAAAGAACGCTCACAGTGTAGTTGGGAACATGTTCTCGCAAATTTTCATGTCCTTTTAAAAGGCAAAGCTGAGTCATGGTTCTGGTATTTCCTCAGAAAAAGTCCAATGGCGTCCTATGAGCAATTGAGGTACGCCATTATAAAAGAATTTAGTAAGGTAGAGAATGACCAGGAAAAGATTCTAAGAATGTTTTCTCGTCGCCAAGGTCAAAAGGAATCCTTTGACGACTACTACACAGATTTATTGCGAATGAACGCTAGGCTTTCAGATTCCTTAAGTGATTCGAAAATGGTCGATTTGCTGAAGAAAAATTCGAAGGAAAGCTTAGGACATCTTTTGTTTCCTTACCCAGTAAATAGCCTGGAACAGTTAAGAGATGTGGCACGACAGGCTGAAACATTTGTCCAACATCAGATGTCTCATAAATATCCGATTTACAGACGAGAGGTGAACGAGATTGAGGAAACAGCTTTGTTAGAAAATGAAGATGGGACAGAAAGCCCAGAGGTTGCTGCCTATTCTGCTGGCAACAGGTTCGATCGTCCAAAATACCAGTTGGACACTTCCAAGTTTAAGTGTTGGAATTGCGATCAGATTGGTCACTCTTTCTACGATTGTCAATCGGAGATCAGAAACCTGTTTTGTTACCGATGCGGCGAGAAGAATGTTTCAACACCCAGTTGCCGAAAGCATCCGGTAAACAGGAGAGTGAGCGAGATGGCCACCGGGGACTCTCGTTCCATAAACCACTCCCCGAGTCAATAGAACTTCAAAATATATCTTTAGGGACTCACAGAGAACTTAAAGATATAAAAACAATCCACAACCTATCTCAAACAAAAGTTACAATTTTACCGAGACACCAAAGTATTCATACACAGTCTTCTAAAAAGGATGCAAGTATTCAGACCTATAATGGTTCGCTGCTGTCTCTTCACGAGCGAATCTTGCGGTATCAGGAAACCAAACAACGAATTTTTGGTACTTCGCCCAAAAGCAAACTAGCTGTTCGAATTTCAAAATGTAGGCAAAGATACCAAACCAGGAAGTCATATAGAAAAATACTAGAGTCAGCTCAAATCAACGACTCACAAGATATGCGACCATTCCTGCATATTAAAATAGGCAAGGAGCAAGTGTATGCTCTGTTAGATTCAGGTGCTTCAGTCAGCGTACTGGGAAAGAACAGTTTTGAGCTTTTGAAGCGCAATGATATTCCTTTAAAGTCTTTCAAATCTAGTATAAGTACCGCTGATGGGACAAAGCAGGCGATTCACGGCCTCTGTCAGATACCTGTGCAATTTAATGACACCACAAAAGTTATAGACTTCTATATAGTGCCAACCTTACAACAGCAAGTTTATTTAGGGATGAACTTTTGGAAAAGCTTCAATATTGCTCCCCGAATAATACCGGAGATTGCTGCGCTTGAAAATATGTGTATTGATGCGAATAACCATGAACTTAAACCTATCCAAAATTATGAATTAGACCGAACAGTAGCCCTCTTTCCATCGTTTTCTAGTTTAGGATTGGGAAAAACCAATATAGAGGAGCACTTTATTGACACAGGTGACGCTGTGCCAATAAAGTCAAAGCATTTTCCTCTGTCTCCACCGCGACAAGCTGAGGCGTATGCTGAACTCGACAGAATGCTTTCACTTGGCGTCATTGTCGAAAGCAATAGCCCCTGGAGTTCCCCAATCGTTTTGGTTAGAAAACCTGGAAAGATAAGACTGTGCATAGACTTTCGGAAAATTAACGGCGTCACGAAAAAGGACGCTTATCCTCTGCCGCACATTGGCGGATTGCTGAGTAGACTAAAAGACACTCAGTTCATTAGCGGGATAGACCTGAAGGATGCCTATTGGCAAATTCCTCTAGAAGAGACGTCCAAAGAAAAGACGGCATTTGCTGTACCCGGAAGGCCACTGTATGAATTTACTGTCATGCCTTTCGGGTTATGCAATGCACCCCAACGGATGAGTCGTCTGATGGATCGAGTTATTCCATCTCGGTTTCGCGAAAATGTGTTTGTCTACTTGGATGATTTGCTAGTGTGCACGGCTACCTTCGAGGAACACATGGTCCTACTGAAGGAGATTGCGAAATGTCTTCATGATGCGAGGTTAACGATTAACGTGGAGAAAAGCAGATTCTGCCAACGAGAAATCAGGTATTTGGGATATATTGTCGGTCAAGGTTGTCTTAAAACCGACCCTTCAAAATTGGAAGCTATTTCAGAGTTCCCTTTACCCAAAAGCGCCCGACAAATTCGTCGATTTATTGGGATGACAGGCTGGTACCGACAATTTATCTCAAATTTTGCGGATCTCGCGGCTCCTCTTACCGATTGCCTTCGAAAATCGAAGACATTCTCGTTAACTCCTGAAGCAGTGGATTCATTTCAGAAACTCAAGGAGGCGTTAACGACCGCTCCCATCCTTGTACAGCCGGATTTTACCAAGCCTTTTGTGGTACAGTGTGATGCTTCGAGCTCTGGTGTTGGTGGTGTCCTGTACCAATTAGATGATGAGGGTAATGAGCGTCCCATTGCTTACGTGTCTCAGAAACTGAATAACGCACAAGCAAATTATACAGTGTCTGAACAAGAGTGTCTGGCCGCAATTGTTTGCGTTCACAAATTTAGACCTTATATTGAAGGATTACCTTTCAAAATTGTCACAGACCACTCCAGTCTAAAGTGGCTCATGTCCCAAAAGGACTTGAGTGGCCGCCTAGCAAGGTGGAGTCTAAAGCTTCAGGCCTTTGATTTTGCAATTGAACATAGGAAAGGATCTCTAAACGTTGTGCCGGATGCCTTGTCCAGAGCAGACATGTGTGAGCTAATACCAGTTTCGAACCCTTCTGAAATCAACTTAAAATCAAACTATTTCACCTCTGGTGATTATGAACTTTTGAAACTGTTAAAGGAAATCAGGATAAATTGCCAGATACTTGTATTTCAGATGGGTATGTTTACCATCGAGTAAAGTTTAGGACAGGTTCTCCTGACGAAGAAGAGAGTCTGTGGCGATTATGGTTACCTAATGAGCTTACTAACCAAGCTATAGAAAATGTACATAATTCTTCATCTGGGTGTCATGGTGGTTTTGAAAAAACTTTATTTCGTATTAGGCAAAAATATTTTTGGCCAGGAATGGTTAAGCAAATAAAGAATTTTGTTAAGGCATGTGATACCTGCAAAGGCATTAAGCCGGCAAACACATCTGTTCGCCCAAAAATGGGAATGCAAATTGTGACAGAGCGGCCCATGCAAAGATTATACATTGATCTTTTAGGTCCATATCCCCGCACGAAATCCGGAAACACGACTATTTTCATAGCCCTCGACCACTTTTCTAAATATGTCTTTCTAAAGCCTTTACGAAAAGCGTGTGCGAAAGCTATTTGTAACTTCTTAGAGGAAGAGGTTTTCCATCTGTTTGGGATTCCGGAATATATCCACAGCGATAACGGGAGACAATTCGTTTCCCATGAATTCGGTAAGCAGATGGAAGCTTATGGCATAAAACACATCCGGACAGGGCTCTACTCCCCACAAGCAAATAGCTCAGAACGCGTTAACCGTGAGATCATTTCAAAGATAAGAGTGTTTATCAAAGACAAACATGCAGAATGGGACAAGTATGTATCGCTTATAGGAGCGATACTGCGAAGTGATCGTCACACATCTATCAATTGCTCTCCGTACTATGCACTCTTCGGGCAGCACATGATTCTCAGTGGTCAAGAGTATCCAATCCTTCAAAGAATGCGTTGCTTACGTGAACCTGATGTTCAAATAGTTGCCCACGCTGATCGAATGCATCTAATAAGAAATCGTATCAAGGACAACCTTAATAAGGCCCATATCAAGGCAGAGAACATATACAACCTGCGAGCGAAGGATATAACTTTTCTGGAAGGGCAAGAAGTTTTTCGACGAAACTTCGTGCAAAGTTCATTTCCGAAGCAGCAATCCTCCAAGTTCCTACCGAAATTCGTAAAATGTAGAGTCAGGAAAAAAATAGGAAACTGTTTGTATGACCTTGAAGATATGAGGGGCAAACTCATAGGAAGATATCATGCGAAGGATATTCGGCAATGATTTAGTATTTTTCTTTATCTACCAGCTACTTTGAAATGGATTAGCTTATCTGAATTGAAGAACAAGGCTTTTCCTTTTTGTTTGCATAAGTGGCACGAATGTAAACAAAAATGGTTTGTTGCAGATGTTTTCAATTTGATTCATATTTCTGTGACATCCCTGTTATTCCGTGCACGGAATTTCACGCTTCAAACTCAGCGAAAAACCTGCATGTCCCTGCTGAGTTCTTCTATTCGGAGGAACTACTACCAACCTCAAGCGAGTAACCTTGTCGGTACCTCGAAATTTCTTTCCCCAAAACTCGTTCTTTTCAGCGTGCACTACCATCCCAGAAGGAACTACTCCGGCGTTATTTCCAAGTCTTATCTGAGGTATTTCGAACTCGATTTTTTCGGTGTTCTGGCTTGGTTGTAATTAAATTTTTCCATATTACTAGCTGGCAATATTAGTGCAAAAGCGAAATAGAAAAAAATAAAATAAAATAAAAACCAAACTAAGACTACTAAACTCCACGGATCATATCCACAACCCAGGTAATTGCCCAAGTAATTTATATATGCGAACAAATAATTAATTATATATATAAACCCAGGCAATTGGCGGATGCAAGCAAGTTCTCGCTAGTCCACGCAGGTGTAGGTACTACGTAAACTCCGAACTTAGGTGACCTCTTTGCGAAATTAAAGAGAAATAACAACAGTCACCGTTATATAAATTTGGACTTGATCGAATCATCGGAAGAGCGTACACCTCGATTCCTCGCCACCCCACCTACACCTACGTGAGGCACAGAGAAACTCTGCGTCTTCACATTGACACCAGTAGGCTGGGAGTTTTAGCGACAGAAACTACCGTACCTTAGTGTACACCAAAATCACATTGCTTGTCGCAACACCAACAAGCAGCTTGGCCGCTAGGAAAAACCCTATCATCCGTCCTCCATCAAGCAGTGGAGACTTTTGCGACAGTCCACTGGTTATGTTATATAACCCACACAATCACCCACAATAGAGAGGAATACCGATAGCTCCTAATCAAGGAGCGAATCGATCACGAAACCACGGTTCTTCTCCGCTATTGCGGAAAGCGGTTCTTCGCAGCAAGTGATGCACTCGTCAGTGGTACCTAGAGTCGATAGATGGCTGTACGTGCAGGGAAAGCGGTCTAATTTTGTTTAGTGCGAGTGTTGCTTTATACTTACGTTCCTAGTTCTAAATAGATAAAAAGTGCCTAAAATCCAATATGTGCTTAGCCTAAAGTAAAATATTTCAAAATTATAAAGAAAAGGAAAGAAAAAAAAAATTGTGCATACCTAACCTGTAAAAATAATTTCCATCCTTCTAATTAATTAACTTCTAACCTGTGAACCAATTGGATATCCTAATTGTATGAAAACAATTAATAATGTCTGGTGATAGTTTGGCGCAATTTATAATCCCCCCATAGAGTCAATCGATCGGCAGCATCAACGGCCTTCGGATATTGTGCACAATCTCTGGATGAGTGGTGAGTTTTTTTTGTGTACTTACTTAAACTAAATTCTGCCAAACTACCTCTATAAATATAAGTAATCTGTAAGGAAGTTCGACTATTCGGACTAGTTTATATACCTATACATATTGTAGTATATCCATGCTGGGTTTTTTTTTTATACACATATTCCTAGTTATAGTTCACATAATCTTTCTGAGTTTCTTTTTTTTTTCTATTTGAATTTTCAAATCCAACTTATGGGTTTTTTTTTTGTTTTTTTTTCTTCTTCTAATTTGCTATTAATTAATTTTTTTTTACTGATCTTATACCTAAATACCTCTAACAGAACTTACTTAAAATAACTATGTCTATTTACTTAGAATTAAATAAAATATAAATGTGTGCACATATATCTTAACATGTTCTAATTTCAAAGTTTTATGGGGTTATGTGTGGTCGTGTTCGAGTTGGTTAGAGATGAACGTATAGATTAGATGTGATATTTTTTTTTAATTAGGGACAGTTTCTACAAACATCATGAGTACGGAGGCTGTCATGGCGTTCACTTAATTCGTGAGTGGGGAGGGAACACAGCGTACTCAAAGCAACCTAACACCTGTTGCCCCCTCGAACCAGACTGTACGGTAACGAGTAGGGTCCGTCCGTTTAAATATGTAGTGGAGATTTATTGACTACTAAATCTTGGCATGAAGAAGAAAAAAAGTTCTTTTGTTGCGTCTGGCTACCGTAGGACAAAACCCATGCCCATTCCGACTTTACCTAGCTGTGGCTTATGCAAGCATGCCAAGTAACCGTCCGGCAAGGTAGTATCCAGAGTGCCCTCAAGTGTAACAACTTTTTGAATTTTAGTATCCAGATGCTGCACGGTTTCTTCGATATCTCCCAAACCAGTTGACCTACAGCGATCTAACGAATATGCTGAATTCTTGATTCAAGTATCTAAAAACTGGCATTAATAGATTTTGGTTCTAGATACAAATAAAAAAGTTAAACTTTTTGAATTTTAGTATCCAGATGCTGCACGGTTTCTTCGATATCTCCCAAACCAGTTGACCTACAGCGATCTAACGAATATGCTGAATTCTTGATTCAAGTATCTAAAAACTGGCATTAATAGATTTTGGTTCTAGATACAAATAAAAAAGTTAAACTTTTTGAATTTTAGTATCCAGATGCTGCACGGTTTCTTCGATATCTCCCAAACCAGTTGACCTACAGCGATCTAACGAATATGCTGAATTCTTGATTCAAGTATCTAAAAACTGGCATTAATAGATTTTGGTTCCAGATACAAATAAAAAATTTCAACTTTTTGAATTTTAGTATCCAGATGCTGCATGGTTTCTTCGATATCTCCCAAACCAGTTGAGCTACAGCGATCTAACGAATATGCTGAATTCTTGATTCAAGTATCTAAAAACTGGCATTAATAGATTTTGGTTCTAGATACAAATAGAAAAGTTCAACTTTTTGAATTTTAGTATCCAGATGCTGCACGGTTTCTTCGATATCTCCCAAACCAGTTGACCTACAGCGATCTAACAAATATGCTGAATTCTTGATTCAATTATCTAAAAACTGGCATTAATAGATTTTGGTTCTAGATACAAATAAAAAAGTTCAACTTTTTGAATTTTAGTATCCAGATGCTGCACGGTTTCTTCGATATCTCCCAAACCAGTTGACCTACAGCGATCTAACAAATATGCTGAATTCTTGATTCAATTATCTAAAAACTGGCATTAATAGATTTTGGTTCTAGATACAAATAAAAACGTTCAACTTTTTGAATTTTAGTATCCAGATGCTGCACGGTTTCTTCGATATCTCCCAAACCAGTTGACCTACAGCGATCTAACGAATGTGCTGAATTCTTGATTCAAGTATCTAAAAACTGGCATTAATAGATTTTGGTTCTAGATACAAATAAAAAAGTTCAACTTTTTGAATTTTAGTATCCAGATGCTGCACGGTTTCTTCGATATCTCCCAAACCAGTTGATCTACAGCGATCTAACAAATATGCTGAATTCTTGATTCAAGTATCTAAAAACTGGCATTAATAGATTTTGGTTCTAGATACAAATAAAAAAGTTTAACTTTTTGAATAAATTTTAGTATCCATATGCTGCACGGTTTCTTCGATATCTATAAAACCAGTTGACCTACAGCGATCTAACGAATATGCTGAATTCTTGATTCAAGTATCTAAAAACTGGCATTAATAGATTTTGGTTCTAGATACAAATAAAAAAGTTCAACTTTTGGAAATTTTAGTATCTAGATGCTGCACGGTTTCTTCGATATCTCCCAAACCAGTTGACCTACAGCGATCTAACAAATATGCTAAATTCTTGATTCAATTATCTAAAAACTGGCATTAATAGATTTTGGTTCTAGATACAAATAAAAAAGTTCAACTTTTTGAATTTTAGTATCCAGATGCTGCACGGTTTCTTCGATATCTCCCAAACCAGTTGACCTACAGCGATCTAACGAATATGCTGAATTCTTGATTCAAGTATCTAAAAACTGGCATTAATAGATTTTGGTTCTAGATACAAATAAAAACGTTCAACTTTTTGAATTTTAGTATCCAGATGCTGCACGGTTTCTTCGATATCTCCCAAACCAGTTGACCTACAGCGATCTAACGAATGTGCTGAATTCTTGATTCAAGTATCTAAAAACTGGCATTAATAGATTTTGGTTCTAGATACAAATAAAAAAGTTCAACTTTTTGAATTTTAGTATCCAGATGCTGCACGGTTTATTCGATATCTCCCGAACCAGTTGATCTACAGCGATCTAACGAATATGCTGAATTCCTGATTCAAGTATCTAAAAACTGGCATTAATAGATTTTGGTTCTAGATACAAATAAAAAAGTTTAACTTTTTGAATTTTAGTATCCAGATGCTGCACGGTTTCTTCGATATCTCCCAAACCAGTTGACCTACAGCGATCTAACAAATATGCTGAATTCTTGATTCAATTATCTAAAAACTGGCATTAATAGATTTTGGTTCTAGATACAAATAGAAAAGTTCAACTTTTTGAATTTTAGTATCCAGATGCTGCACGGTTTCTTCGATATCTCCCAAACCAGTTGACCTACAGCGATCTAACGAATATGCTGAATTCTTGATTCAAGTATCTAAAAACTGGCATTAATAGATTTTGGTTCTAGATACAAATAAAAAAGTTAAACTTTTTGAATTTTTGTATCCAGATGCTGCACGGTTTCTTCGATATCTCCCAAACCAGTTGACCTACAGCGATCTAACGAATGTGCTGAATTCTTGATTCAAGTATCTAAAAACTGGCATTAATAGATTTTGGTTCCAGATACAAATAAAAAATTTCAACTTTTTGAATTTTAGTATCCAGATGCTGCATGGTTTCTTCGATATCTCCCAAACCAGTTGAGCTACAGCGATCTAACGAATATGCTGAATTCTTGATTCAAGTATCTAAAAACTGGCATTAATAGATTTTGGTTCTAGATACAAATAAAAAAGTTCAACTTTTTGAATTTTAGTATCCAGATGCTGCACGATTTCTTCGATATCTCCCAAACCAGTTGACGTACAGCGATCTAACGAATATGCTGAATTCTTGATTAAAGTATCTAAAAACTGGCATTAATAGATTTTGGTTCTAGATACAAATAAAAAAGTTCAACTTTTTGAATTTTAGTATCCAGATGCTGCACGGTTTCTTCGACATCTCCCAAACCAGTTGACCTACAGCGATCTAACGAATATGCTGAATTCTTGATTCAAGTATCTAAAAACTGGCATTAATAGATTTTGGTTCTAGATACAAATAAAAAAGTTAAACTTTTTGAATTTTAGTATCCAGATGCTGCACGGTTTCTTCGATATCTCCCAAACCAGTTGACCTACAGCAATCTAACGAATATGCTGAATTCTTGATTCAATTATCTAAAAACTGGCATTAATAGATTTTGGTTCTAGATACAAATAAAAAAGTTCAACTTTTTGAATTTTAGTATCCAGATGCTGCACGGTTTCTTCGATATCTCCCAAACCAGTTGACCTACAGCGATCTAACGAATATGCTGAATTCTTGATTCAAGTATCTAAAAACTGGCATTAATAGATTTTGGTTCTAGATACAAATAAAAAAGTTTAACTTTTTGAATTTTAGTATCCAGATGCTGCACGGTTTCTTCGATATCTCCCAAACCAGTTGACCTACAGCAATCTAACGAATATGCTGAATTCTTGATTCAATTATCTAAAAACTGGCATTAATAGATTTTGGTTCTAGATACAAATAAAAAAGTTCAACTTTTTGAATTTTAGTATCCAGATGCTGCACGGTTTCTTCGATATCTCCCAAACCAGTTGACCTACAGCGATCTAACGAATATGCTGAATTCTTGATTCAAGTATCTAAAAACTGGCATTAATAGATTTTGGTTCTAGATACAAATAAAAAAGTTCAACTTTTTGAATTTTAGTATCCCGATGCTGCACGGTTTCTTCGATATCTCCCAAACCAGTTGACCTACAGCGATCTAACAAATATGCTAAATTTTTGATTCAATTATCTAAAAACTGGCATTAATAGATTTTGGTTCTAGATACAAATAAAAAAGTTCAACTTTTTGAATTTTAGTATCCAGATGCTGCACGGTTTCTTCGATATCTCCCAAACCAGTTGACCTACAGCGATCTAACGAATATGCTGAATTCTTGATTCAAGTATCTAAAAACTGGCATTAATAGATTTTGGTTCTAGATACAAATAAAAACGTTCAACTTTTTGAATTTTAGTATCCAGATGCTGCACGGTTTCTTCGATATCTCCCAAACCAGTTGACCTACAGCGATCTAACGAATATGCTAAATTCTTGATTCAAGTATCTAAAAACTGGCATTAATAGATTTTGGTTCTAGATACAAATAAAAAAGTTCAACTTTTTGAATTTTAGTATCCAGATGCTGCACAGTTTATTCGATATCTCCCAAACCAGTTGATCTACAGCGATCTAACGAATATGCTGAATTCTTGATTCAAGTATCTAAAAACTGGCATTAATAGATTTTGGTTCTAGATACAAATAAAAAAGTTTAACTTTTTGAATTTTAGTATCCAGATGCTGCACGGTTTCTTCGATATCTCCCAAACCAGTTGACCTACAGCGATCTAACAAATATGCTGAATTCTTGATTCAATTATCTAAAAACTGGCATTAATAGATTTTGGTTCTAGATACAAATAAAAAAGTTCAACTTTTTGAATTTTAGTACCCAGATGCTGCACGGTTTCTTCGATATCTCCCAAACCAGTTGACCTACAGCGATCTAACAAATATGCTGAATTCTTGATTCAATTATCTAAAAACTGGCATTAATAGATTTTGGTTCTCGATACAAATAAAAAAGTTCAACTTTTTGAATTTTAGTATCCAGATGCTGCACGGTTTCTTCGATATCTCCCAAACCAGTTGACCTACAGCGATCTAACGAATATGCTGAATTCTTGATTCAAGTATCTAAAAACTGGCATTAATAGATTTTGGTTCTAGATACAAATAAAAACGTTCAACTTTTTGAATTTTAGTATCCAGATGCTGCACGGTTTCTTCGATATCTCCCAAACCAGTTGACCTACAGCGATCTAACGAATGTGCTGAATTCTTGATTCAAGTATCTAAAAACTGGCATTAATAGATTTTGGTTCTAGATACAAATAAAAAAGTTCAACTTTTTGAATTTTAGTATCCAGATGCTGCACGGTTTATTCGATATCTCCCGAACCAGTTGATCTACAGCGATCTAACGAATATGCTAAATTCTTGATTCAATTATCTAAAAACTGGCATTAATAGATTTTGGTTCTAGATACAAATAAAAAAGTTCAACTTTTTGAATTTTAGTATCCAGATGCTGCACGGTTTCTTCGATATCTCCCAAACCAGTTGACCTACAGCGATCTAACGAATATGCTGAATTCTTGATTCAAGTATCTAAAAACTGGCATTAATAGATTTTGGTTCTAGATACAAATAAAAAAAGTTCAACTTTTTGAATTTTAGTATCCCGATGCTGCACGGTTTCTTCGATATCTCCCAAACCAGTTGACCTACAGCGATCTAACGAATATGCTGAATTCTTGATTCAAGTATCTAAAAACTGGCATTAATAGATTTTGGTTCTAGATACAAATAAAAACGTTCAACTTTTTGAATTTTAGTATCCAGATGCTGCACGGTTTCTTCGATATCTCCCAAACCAGTTGACCTACAGCGATCTAACGAATATGCTGAATTCTTGATTCAAGTATCTAAAAACTGGCATTAATAGATTTTGGTTCTAGATACAAATAAAAAAGTTTAACTTTTTGAATTTTAGTATCCAGATGCTGCACGGTTTCTTCGATATCTCCCAAACCAGTTGACCTACAGCGATCTAACAAATATGCTGAATTCTTGATTCAATTATCTAAAAACTGGCATTAATAGATTTTGGTTCTAGATACAAATAAAAAAGTTCAACTTTTTGAATTTTAGTATCCAGATGCTGCACGGTTTCTTCGATATCTCCCAAACCAGTTGACCTACAGCGATCTAACAAATATGCTGAATTCTTGATTCAATTATCTAAAAACTGGCATTAATAGATTTTGGTTCTAGATACAAATAAAAACGTTCAACTTTTTGAATTTTAGTATCCAGATGCTGCACGGTTTCTTCGATATCTCCCAAACCAGTTGACCTACAGCGATCTAACGAATGTGCTGAATTCTTGATTCAAGTATCTAAAAACTGGCATTAATGGATTTTGGTTCTAGATACAAATAAAAAAGTTCAACTTTTTGAATTTTAGTATCCAGATGCTGCACGGTTTCTTCGATATCTCCCAAACCAGTTGATCTACAGCGATCTAACAAATATGCTGAATTCTTGATTCAAGTATCTAAAAACTGGCATTAATAGATTTTGGTTCTAGATACAAATAAAAAAGTTTAACTTTTTGAATAAATTTTAGTATCCATATGCTGCACGGTTTCTTCGATATCTCCAAAACCAGTTGACCTACAGCGATCTAACGAATATGCTGAATTCTTGATTCAAGTATCTAAAAACTGGCATTAATAGATTTTGGTTCTAGATACAAATACAAAAATTTCAACTTTTGGAAATTTTAGTATCCAGATGCTGCACGGTTTCTTCGATATCTCCCAAACCAGTTGACCTACAGCGATCTAACAAATATGCTAAATTCTTGATTCAATTATCTAAAAACTGGCATTAATAGATTTTGGTTCTAGATACAAATAAAAAAGTTCAACTTTTTGAATTTTAGTATCCAGATGCTGCACGGTTTCTTCGATATCTCCCAAACCAGTTGACCTACAGCGATCTAACGAATATGCTGAATTCTTGATTCAAGTATCTAAAAACTGGCATTAATAGATTTTGGTTCTAGATACAAATAAAAACGTTCAACTTTTTGAATTTTAGTATCCAGATGCTGCACGGTTTCTTCGATATCTCCCAAACCAGTTGACCTACAGCGATCTAACGAATGTGCTGAATTCTTGATTCAAGTATCTAAAAACTGGCATTAATAGATTTTGGTTCTAGATACAAATAAAAAAGTTCAACTTTTTGAATTTTAGTATCCAGATGCTGCACGGTTTATTCGATATCTCCCGAACCAGTTGATCTACAGCGATCTAACGAATATGCTGAATTCCTGATTCAAGTATCTAAAAACTGGCATTAATAGATTTTGGTTCTAGATACAAATAAAAAAGTTTAACTTTTTGAATTTTAGTATCCAGATGCTGCACGGTTTCTTCGATATCTCCCAAACCAGTTGACCTACAGCGATCTAACAAATATGCTGAATTCTTGATTCAATTATCTAAAAACTGGCATTAATAGATTTTGGTTCTAGATACAAATAAAAAAGTTCAACTTTTTGAATTTTAGTATCCAGATGCTGCACGGTTTCTTCGATATCTCCCAAACCAGTTGACCTACAGCGATCTAACAAATATGCTGAATTCTTGATTCAATTATCTAAAAACTGGCATTAATAGATTTTGGTTCTAGATACAAATAAAAAAAGTTCAACTTTTTGAATTTTAGTATCCCGATGCTGCACGGTTTCTTCGATATCTCCCAAACCAGTTGACCTACAGCGATCTAACGAATATGCTGAATTCTTGATTCAAGTATCTAAAAACTGGCATTAATAGATTTTGGTTCTAGATACAAATAAAAACGTTCAACTTTTTGAATTTTAGTATCCAGATGCTGCACGGTTTCTTCGATATCTCCCAAACCAGTTGAGCTACAGCGATCTAACGAATATGCTGAATTCTTGATTCAAGTATCTAAAAACTGGCATTAATAGATTTTGGTTCTAGATACAAATAAAAAAGTTTAACTTTTTGAATTTTAGTATCCAGATGCTGCACGGTTTCTTCGATATCTCCCAAACCAGTTGACCTACAGCGATCTAACAAATATGCTGAATTCTTGATTCAATTATCTAAAAACTGGCATTAATAGATTTTGGTTCTAGATACAAATAAAAAAGTTCAACTTTTTGAATTTTAGTATCCAGATGCTGCACGGTTTCTTCGATATCTCCCAAACCAGTTGACCTACAGCGATCTAACAAATATGCTGAATTCTTGATTCAATTATCTAAAAACTGGCATTAATAGATTTTGGTTCTAGATACAAATAAAAAAGTTCAACTTTTTGAATTTTAGTATCCAGATGCTGCACGGTTTCTTCGATATCTCCCAAACCAGTTGCCCTACAGCGATCTAACGAATATGCTGAATTCTTGATTCAAGTATCTAAAAACTGGCATTAATAGATTTTGGTTCTAGATACAAATAAAAACGTTCAACTTTTTGAATTTTAGTATCCAGATGCTACACGGTTTCTTCGATATCTCCCAAACCAGTTGACCTACAGCGATCTAACGAATATGCTGAATTCTTGATTCAAGTATCTAAAAACTGGCATTAAATAGCATTGCCAATTCATTCGACGACCCAATTATCTTGACCAACACCCGAGGAACGATTGTAGAGCAATTTCTCCTTAGCTCCAACCTCATTATAATGATCAACGGATGCCCAACCCACTTTTCCACCCACAACTCCCTTACCCACGTTGACCTAACCCTTATCTCCCCCCAACTTGGAGCCAACACAACTTGGAGAATACTCCCCGACTTGCACGGCAGTGATCACTTCCCAATAGTTACCACAGTAGCTGTAGACACTCCACAGCAGAATGGCAAACAATCTCCCAAATATGTAACTGATAGAGCTAACTGGACCACTTTCCAAACCAATATAATTCAGTTTCTTTCACAAAGGGGGCCATTCACTAACATCAACAAGGAAACAGCCACAATCCATAGAGCTTTCCACTTAAGTGCAAACCAATCTATCCCTGCATCCGGTAAACGCTCAAAAACTCGAACGGTTCCCTGGTGGGATAAAGGGTTACATGACATGCGGCCGGCAAAATCCTCCTCCAAACCCTCCCCGTGGGTGCCAGCTGGTAATGGTCACTACAATTGTCTTGTGCGATGTCAAGACGGTGATCAGCTAAGGTCAGGGGGTATCACTGTGGTATTCCTTTACTCATCAATAGTTCAATACCCAGCCGATGCTTCTTTACCATAGGACAGAAGGTGCCTAATTTCAGTGGTCGTGCGAGCGTACATAGTACATAAATCCGTGCCGAAGAATGTAAGGCTGAGGGCCAAATCAGTCGATAGCGAGCTCCTTCAGACGCCCGGGCAAGGTTTGTCGTACCCCTGTTGCTTTATCCCGGTATATCGGCTCTGCCGGGATCTACTTTTATTTCCGACCTACTCGCGGGAACCAAATTCTTAGCTCAATAAAACATGCCAAACAAAGACGACATAGCAAACGAAAACCGACCTAACCGACCAAGACTTACCAGACAAGACGAACCTAGCCAACAAACACAGGACAAACGCGACGACCAACCCACAACCAGCGATTCGAACCTACTTACAACAACCCTCCCCATTTTCAAAAGCCTAAATATTGAAAGCGCTGAGGAGGGGTCCCAATCCTCATTCAACACCGCTAACATAGGATCTGAGACTGAGGACGAATTGCTGGACGACAAGGAATCTGAGGACAACACCCTGAAACCACACGCAGTCTCCAAGGAGACAAGAAAGCGGAGCAACTACAGGGCCTCAAAACGATTCCTCAAAAAAATTACTGAGAAAGATCCAACCTCTATCAACGATAGAGACAGGGCCTTGATCAGGAAGCACAAGAGAGCAATAAAGAGCTATGAAAATCCGAGGGCTCACAAACCCAACGAACTGTCAGCTCCCGAACTGCAAAAAGGAAAAACAGAAGTGGTGACAGGCAAATCCAAAGGTGCCCCTAATAAGGCCCATAAGGAACAGTCCAAAACCATCAGACCTGTGGAATCAAAGAACAAGGCACAGGCTTCGAGCAGGGTCTCTACTGGCACTAAGGCCGGAACCTCTGGCACCTCTTCGAAGAGGCAACGGTCAGAGGAAGAGAAAAAAGAAAGCCGACCGAAAAGACCCAAGGCTTCAACAAGCCTAGACAGCACTCCAACGAGCCTAATAGCAGCAGTCATTGACGAGCAAGATCCCGATGGGAAGATCACAGCTGAACACTGGCTGCTTGCAGAAAACGTCATCCTCAAGGCTATGATGGTCAATATCCGAAATGGGGGACCAGACTACGAGTTTGACGGGGCAGGATGGCACAAGGGCGTGAATATAGTGGGGTGTAGAGACGGGAATACTCTTGAGTTTCTCTCCAAAACCATCGCCAGCATTGGTGAACTGTGGGAGGGAGCCAAACTCAATGTCATACCAAGATCCGCACTTCCACTAAGACAGAAAGCCAAAGTCTGGATACCACCCCCCTTCGATAAAGAAGAGGACGAAAATATCGTGGTACTCCTCGCAGGTCAGAATAAAAACATCCCAATCAAGGAGTGGGTAAAGTTACACTCCAGAAGAAGTGGTGACGGCAAAGAGCTCTGCTTTGCGATCAACCAATCTTCTGCAACAAGCATAAGAAAGACCCCAAGCATCAAACTGAAGTTCGGACTAGGTGCCGTAAGGGCACGGCTGGAAGAAGATGAAGAGCCAAAGGTTGCAAAAGCTGCTAGTGGTGCAAATTAATTTGCATCACTGTAAAGCAGCAACACACGACCTACTGCTGTTCATGTCTGAGGTAAGCGTGGACGTGGCATTAATTCAGGAACCCTGGATTTTTAAAAATAAAATCCAAGGACTGAAATCGCCTTACTACCATCTTTTCCACACCAAAGAAGAAGGTAAAGTACGTAGCTGTATTCTAGTCAAAAAAACCGTTAGTAATACATTTTTTCTTCATAGGTACAGCAATGGAGACACAGTGGCTGTAAATATTGAAGCTTCAGGAAGGAATCTCATCCTCGCTTCAATTTATATGGCACACGAGGAGGTAAACCCACCATCCGATACAGTCCGGGAACTAGTGGAACACGCTAGCACACGGAACACATCCTTGGTGGTAGGTTGCGATGCGAATGCTCACCACACGCTGTGGGGTAGTTCAGGAATAAATGAAAGAGGTGAGTCGTTGTTTGAATACATTCTTTCCACAAATCTAGTTTTGTGTAACAGGGGAAACCAGCCCACCTTCCAAAACAGAAACAGGGCAGAAATTCTAGACATAACTCTCAAAAGCAACAATGATCATGTTAGGGTGGAAGACTGGAGAGTTTGTCGAGAGAACTCATTCTCAGACCATAGTAGAATACTCTTTACAGTCAATCTACATTATATGGTACAACAAATTTTTAGGAACCCTAGGAAAACAAATTGGGCAACTATGCGAAAACGGTTAGTGAGTACACACAGCATCCGAAAGAGGACAAGTTTGTCGACACTCACTCAATCGACAACGCAGTCTACTATATTACCAAAAATATGCACAAAGCCTTTGTTAAACATTGTCCCATCTCTCGCAATCGCAAACCCAAAAAGGCAACTTGGTGTACCAGCGAGCTTCAAAAGCGGCGAACATTGGTAAGACAACTGTTTAACAAAGCAAGACAGAGTAAGGCAGATGAAGACTGGACTAAGTATAGGTCCGAACTTAATCTATACACTAAAGAAATAAGGAGAGCAAAACTCGAATCCTGGAACACGTTCTGCAAATCCATAGAGAGTACAAACGAGGCCGCCAGACTACGTAAAGTATTGTCCAAAGACCCCCACGGTCCCAGGCTATATTAAATGTGCTGACGACTCTTGGACAGAGTCTAGCCAAGAAACTCTACAAATATTAATGGATACCCACTTTCCGGAGTCTAGTGAATTCACTGGGTGTGAGATCAACTACACTCCTGTTCCGCCAGACACACAAACGGAAATAGCAATGGAAATCATTATAACAGAGCACAAAATTGCTTGGGCAGTCAAATCATTCAAGCCCTACAAATCGGCGGGACCAGATAATGTCATACCAGCAATGATACAACAGGCTCTTAGTCTAATACTGCCATGGCTAAAAGTCATTTTCAAAAGCTGTATAAGACTCTGCTACATACCGCAAAGCTGGAAATAAGTTAAAGTGATATTCATTCCCAAAGCAGGGAGACATATACACTGCACAGCAAAAGATTATAGGCCGATAAGTCTCTCCTCTTTTCTCCTAAAGACACTGGAGAGAATAATCGACTTATACACAAGGGACCTTCTAAACGAAAACAACCTATGCAGCACTCAACACGCCTACCTCAAAGGCAAGTCCGTTGAAACAGCCCTGCACGAAGTTGTGTCAATAATAGAAAAAGGACTACACCACAAAGAATTCACCATGGCTGCATTTTTGGACATTGAGGGAGCTTTCAACAATGTTAAAACAGCGGCCATAAAAACAGCGCTCGAAGACTTGGGAGCGAATAAAGAAATAACGAACTGGGTTTACGAAATGCTCAACAGCAGAGTAATTAACTCAGAGATCGGTGAGAGTTACATAAGGAAAACAGTGACCAGGGGCACCCCACAGGGAGGCGTCTTATCTCCCCTCCTGTGGCTCATAGTGGTCAACAAAATCCTAACGACTCTAAAGGTCAAAAGAACGAAAATAGTAGCATACGCAGACGATATTGTAATTCTAATAAGCGGCAAGTATCTCCCCACTATTAGTGAACTCATGGAATCTGCCCTAAAAGAACTATCCTCGTGGGCAAGACCGAACGGCCTTGGAGTTAATCCCGTCAAAACCGAATGTGTTCTGTTCACTAGGAAAAGAAAAATCGAGAAATTCGATATGCCGAAGCTAAACGGAATTCGTCTGAAACTTTCCCCGGAGGCAAAGTATCTGGGCATCATCCTAGACTCTAAGCTTACTTGGAAACGTAACACAGAAGAAAGAGCAAAAAAAAGCACTATGAGCCTTCTACGCATGCAAAAAGACCTTTGGCAAACGTTGGGGTATGCGCCCTTACATAACCCATTGGATGTACACAGCGATCATACGACCCATACTTACATACCGGTCAATTGTATGGTGGAAGGCAACAGAAAGGACTACCTATCTCCATAACCTCTCAAAGGTACAGAGATTAGCATGTATTGGTACAACGGGAGCAATGAGATCAACACCCCAAGCCGGGCTGGAAGTCATTTTAAACCTACCCCCGCTTGGTGAATATATTCGCAGCATGGCAGCCAAAGGAGCCCTCCGCCTCAAGGAGCCTAACATCTGGAGGCACAGGTCCTATGGACACGGCTCTATAATTCACAACTACTTGGGTATCGATCTATCCAGGAAAACGAAACTTTGAGAAAAACTACTCCACATACATACCCCAAAGAGAGAACTGGAACACGCACGTCAACGTGCAAGAAATCCACATCTATACGGACGGGTCGAAAATGGATGTGGGGACAGTAGCGGGAGTTTTTTGCGAGCCCCTAGACATAAAGGACTCGTACAGACTTCCCAATGAATGCAGCGTCTTTCAAGCTGAGATTGTCGCCATCGACAAGGCAGCAGAAACTATCTCCGCGAAGAATCTGGATCCTTCCACGATCACAATCTTCGTAGACAGTCAGGCGGCTATCAAAGCACTAGACAGCGAAACTATAAAGTCAAAAACAGTCAGAAACTGCCAAAAATCCCTCAACAAAATAGGCGAACGACACAGGATCACTCTCTGCTGGGTCCCCGGTCATAGCGACATTGTTGGGAATGAAAAGACAGACGAGCTAGCAAGAATCGGGTCAGAACTTGACGCAATAGACGCCATTACGTCAATAGACATCCCAATTAGTGCAGCAAAAAGAAACATTGACCAAAAACTGAGGGAACAAATTAAAACCACCTGGTCCCAAAGGCACGACTGTGTTATATCTCGCAGTCTATGGCCAAGAATTAACGAAAAAAGAACAAAAAGCATTCTGGAAATGAATAAGCTAGAAATACGTATCTTAACTGGCGTACTGACAGGCCACTGCACCATAGGTGTAATGGCAAGCAGGCTGGGCATCAGCTCACCAGACTACTGCAGGAGCTGTCAAGATATAGAAGAAACCGAGACCATCAAACACCTGCTCTGCGAATGTCCAAACCTTCAGACATCTCGACTTCGCTATCTGGGCAACAGATTCTTCGAAGACTTAGAGGACGTAGCGCAGGTACCACTGACGGACACTATCAGGTTTGTCAAGAACACAGGTTGGTTCCAATAGGCCAACCGGCAAGATTAACCTAAACTGAGTATGGTAAGTGTTTTATTGTAAATGTAGGTTTACCACATAAAACAATAAGGGATCACAATGGACCAATGGGCCCCCGTGCAAGCACAGCAGCCCTGCTGTGCACTTCCCTTCCAACCTAACCTAACCTACATGACATGCGGCAGGACAAACAAATCTGTTGGAAAAAATTCAAAAAATATCCCAATGACCACAATGCAATAGCCTACCGAAAAGCCAATGCAATATTCCGTAAAGCAAAAAAATCCTTCTTCTAGAAGTTTACCTCCAACATAAACCCAAATGCCACATCACACAAACTTTGGGCAGATGTCAAGGCCCTCACAGGAAATTTTGTGCCTCCCCCTATTACAATTATCAACAACTCACAAATTTTATCCAACCCCACCCAAATCGCCGAACATTTCGCCAAATCCTGGTCCAATTATTCAAAGGACGAACACTTCGCCAGAATTCCTTAACTTAAAATCGCTAGGATCATCACTTAGCCCCCCCACACTGTACCACCAAACTCACGCTTCCTTTTCCGCCGAGCGGACAATAACCAGGTTTGAATTTGAACACCTACTCCAGGCTGCTAAAGGCAAAACACCAGGCTTCGATAGAATTACATACCTAATGATCAAAAACAGCCCAGACAATTTAAAAAACCCGCCTGCTAGAGCTTTACAACCGTATCTTCTCCGATGGGATCATGCCACAAAGCTGGAAAACGGCCACGGTCTTCCAATTCCGAAACCTAATCAGAACGGCTTCGATACTAGTGGGTTCTGACCTATTTCACTGCTCTCATGTGCCTCCAAGATATTCGAAAAAATAATATCCAATAGACTTCTGTGGTTCTTAGAAAATAAAAATCTTAGCGACGCACACCAAGTGGCTTTCAGACGACGGCGCTCCACCATGGACGCTCTCCTGCACATTGACCATTTCATTTCAAATGCCTTAGGCAGCAAAAAACACGTGTCAATATTGTCAATTGACTTTGAAAAAGCGTTTGACACAATTGGAACACACATCATCTTAGAAAAACTGGCAGGCTGGAAAGTCGGTCCGAAAATGTTTAATGTTATAAAATCGTTCCTCACGAGTATAAAGTTTCGGGTGAAATTTAATGGTGCGATGTCCTCTGTTTTTCCTCTACATAACGGAACACCCCAAGGGTCCCCATTATCGGTGACGCTTTTCATCATAGCTTTCAACGACATAAGCAAACTCCTTTTAAAATACAAAAACATAAGACACTCGCTCTATGCGGATGACCTTATTATCTTTACGCATTGTAAAGATTTAGACGCCGTTTCTAGAACTTTTTCGCTAGTCCTTAGCGATCTAAATAATTGGGATATAACATCCGGCGCCAAGATATCGATGGATAAATGCAAACTGTTACACATTTGTAAAAAAAAACTAGTTGCCCTAAGCAAATTGTAATTAACTTTAATAGCATTGCCATATGCAATGTCGATAGTCTAAGCATACTTGGATTTATTTTTATAAAAGCTTTACCTCCAAGGAACACTGTATTAGTTGAAAAAGAAAATGATTAACCAGGCTCAACATTGTTAAATATTTAAGTTCCAAAAATAGCTTCTGCCATGTCAACAGTTTGCTCAATATAACCCGCTCCATTATCCTATCCAAGATCGACTATGGCTTATGCATTTACGAAAAGTGTTCCCCAACATCGTTAAGGATCATTGAACCAGTTTACCACGCGGCAATTCGAACTAGCCTAAAAGCCTTCCGGTCTACTCCAATCACGAACATGCTTGTTGAAGCTGGCCTGCCCACGATTAAACACCGGACTAAAACCCTTACATCCCTGGTCATGCTGAGAATAAACCCAACACATAATAAATCCATCATCGGAATTGCCAACAACCTCCGACTGGATAAAAGAAATCCCAAAAAACATTCAACCCTATACGACAGCCTAAGCTATGCGGCAAACATGGATTTACCACTGCCTCTCGGACGTACACACCGCCGACCAGCCCCCACATGGTTATTTGACGTCAACTCCGTTGACACGTCCCTAAAAACACTCAAAAAAGACCTTACACCCGAAGCAGTATACAAACAGCGTTTTTTTTGGAAATTGCAGAGAACCACAAAGCAGACAAGTGGAAACTTGTTTTCACCGTGGCTCGAAAACCGAAGCTGGCACTGCGTTTGCTGTTGTCGACGAAAACGAAAAAATCCTGTCCAAGGGTCTGTTACCACAACTGTCCTCCGTTTTCTCAGCGGAAGCCGCAGCCATACTACAGGCCACGGCATCTGCAAAAAATACTAAAATTTTAATTTGCTCCGATAGCCTCTCTACCCTTACAGCTGTAACCAACCTACAAAACGACACGCCAATTAATAAATCCATCCGGGACGAGCTAATTAAGAACCAAGGGAAGATCAAACTCCTGTGGATACCAGGGCATGTCGGGATAAATGGAAATACGGCCGCCGATACAGCAGCCAAGGCAGCTGTCCGAGAACCTCTGATAACCCACCTTACCTTTAATAAGAAAGACATGTGCAAGCACATCCACAATTCCAGTTATATTCAATGGAAACAGGAATGGGATAGGTACTCCCACCATTACAAAGACATCAACCCTAAAGGGGCTCCACCCATTAATCCACCCCAATGCAGCAAAAACTCGCTTAGACCTTTTATACGCCTGCGGCTTGGGCACACAAAACTTACACACGAGCATCTTCTCACCAAATCCAGTCGACCGATATGTGACCTCTGCAACTGCAACCAGATTCTTTCCACCCAACACCTGATCTACGAATGCACCATCATCAAAGCCAAACTACACAGTCAATCCCCATCCACATCCCTATTCCTCCTACTCACAACCCCTTCTGTAGACAATGTCAAAAAAGTACATAACCTTCTTTGCTCCCTTGAGCTAGCAGATAAAATATAAACCGAAAAATGTATCCAACTAGCCGAAAGCCCTGGTAGCTAGCGCTTAAGTCCCTATGTATTAGCAATATATTTAATTATTTGTTAATAAAGTTTAATAATAATAATAATAATAATAAATTTACTGATGGTGAAAGAAGTGTGCAGGAAATGAATATTGTATGTCAAAATAATAATTGGTGGTAAAGTGTTGATTAAAGAAATAACAAGCGATGTACAGAAAAATTCCTCTACACGAATATGAATGAGATGTTGTTTACTTTCATATTATACTCGCTTCTTAAACTAAACAAACAAAACTCGAAAAAAGCGAAACGACGGCATTTTAAATGGTAAAATGATACAACCAACTGTTAATTTTAAATTGTTCTTAAAATGTCAACATTCAAAAATAGTCAGGTACAGATGGCGCAGTCCATTTCTCTCTCACTGTGAACGCACCATATAATTTGACACTTCTCAAAATTGACATATAAGGCGCACGTACGTTTACAAACATTTCGTTGAATTTTAGTAAAAGAAAGAAAATATAGTTAGTGAAATTCCACTCTGAAAACGTGAATAGAAACATTGAAAACAATGTCCAACATAACAGCAGCAGTAATTGCCAATAGAAACAAGAAGCATTTCCTTGGAGTTCCAGCGCCACTTGGCTATGTGGCCGGTGTTGGACGAGGGTAAGCGTTTTGAATAGTTTCTTAATTTCCAAAAATAAATCATTTATTGCTGTCTGTTTTAGTGCAACTGGATTTACCACGCGCTCTGATATTGGTCCAGCGCGTGACGCGAACGACGTTTCTGACGACCGGCATGCACCACCAGCGGCGAAACGCAAAAAAAAGGAAGAGGAGGAGGAAGACGATGAGGATTTGAATGATTCCAATTACGACGAGTTTAGCGGCTACAGTGGCTCACTGTTCTCCAAGGATCCATATGACAAAGATGATGAGGAAGCGGATGCCATTTACGAATCTATAGACAAGCGAATGGACGAAAAGCGCAAAGAATACCGAGATCGTAGGATGAAGGAAGATTTGGAGAAGTATCGTCAGGAGCGGCCAAAAATTCAGCAACAATTCTCAGATCTGAAGCGGAGCTTGGCTACAGTGACGGCCGAAGAGTGGTCGACAATCCCAGAAGTGGGCGACTGCAGAAATCGGAAGCAACGTAATCCGCGCGCTGAGAAATTCACACCGCTGCCCGACTCCGTGCTATCGAGGAATTTGGGTGGCGAGTCATCTTCCTCTATCGATGCACGATCAGGACTGGCGTCGATGGTGCCTGGTGTGGCTACACCAGGAATGCTGACTCCTACTGGCGATTTGGATCTGCGAAAGATCGGCCAGGCGAGGAACACTCTGATGAATGTTAAGCTGTCGCAAGTGTCCGACTCTGTAGAAGGCCAGACGGTGGTGGACCCTAAGGGCTATCTCACCGATCTGCAGAGCATGATTCCGACGTACGGCGGCGATATAAACGATATCAAGAAAGCGCGCCTCCTTCTGAAGAGTGTGCGGGAGACGAACCCCAACCACCCACCTGCTTGGATCGCCTCTGCCCGTCTGGAGGAGGTCACGGGAAAGGTTCAAATGGCCCGCAACCTGATTATGCGTGGCTGCGAGATAAATCCGCAGAGTGAGGACCTCTGGTTGGAGGCAGCTCGCCTGCAGCCCCCGGATACCGCCAAGGCTGTCATTGCCCAGGCGGCCCGGCACATACCCACATCGGTGCGAATCTGGATCAAGGCCGCGGACTTGGAAACCGAAATCAAGGCGAAACGACGCGTGTTTCGAAAGGCCCTCGAACATATTCCCAATTCCGTGCGTCTGTGGAAGGCGGCTGTCGAATTGGAGAACCCCGACGATGCGAGGATCCTTCTCTCGCGCGCTGTGGAGTGTTGTAACACGAGCGTGGAACTATGGTTGGCCCTTGCACGCCTGGAATCTTACGAGAATGCGAGAAAGGTTCTCAACAAAGCGCGCGAAAGCATTCCTACCGACCGGCAGATCTGGACCACGGCCGCAAAGTTGGAGGAGGCAAACGGAAACATCCACATGGTCGAGAAGATCATCGACCGATCGTTGACCTCGTTGACGGCAAATGGCGTCGAAATCAACCGCGAGCAATGGTTTCAGGAGGCCATTGAGGCGGAGAAGTCGGGCGCAGTGCACTGCTGCCAGGCGATTGTGAAGGCGGTGATCAGTGTCAGTGTCGAGGAGGAGGATCGCAAGCAGACTTGGATTGACGACGCCGAATTCGTAAGTAGATCTCAATCTGCTCACCAACCCATCAACTTCTTTTTTCTCTCTTTTAGTGTGCCAAGGAGAACGCATTTGAGTGCGCCCGTGCTGTCTACGCCTTCGCGCTGCAGGTGTTCCCATCCAAGAAGAGCATCTGGTTGCGTGCCGCATACTTCGAGAAGAATCACGGTACCCGCGAGAGCCTGGAGGCTCTCCTGCAACGTGCCGTCGCCCATTGTCCCAAGTCAGAGGTGCTCTGGCTCATGGGTGCCAAGTCCAAGTGGCTGGCCGGCGACGTGCCCGCCGCCCGTGGGATCCTGTCGCTTGCGTTCCAGGCCAATCCGAACTCTGAGGACATCTGGCTGGCCGCGGTTAAGCTCGAGTCTGAGAATTCTGAGTACGAACGTGCTCGTCGCCTGCTGGCCAAAGCGCGAGCCTCCGCTCCAACGCCGCGCGTCATGATGAAATCTGCGCGCCTGGAATGGGCGCTCAATCGAATGGACGAATCGCTTCACCTTCTCGATGAAGCGGTGAAGGTGTTTCCCGACTTCCCTAAACTCTGGATGATGAAGGGGCAGATTGAGGAGCAGGAGAATAAAGTTGAAGACGCCGCCAACACCTATAACTACGGCTTGAAAAAGTGTCCTGGTTCCATTCCCCTGTGGATTTTGTCCTCGTCGCTGGAGGAGCGCAAGGGTACGCTAACCAAGGCACGTTCAATCTTGGAACGCGGCCGTTTGAAGAATCCAAAAACATCCCAACTTTGGTTAGAGGCTATTCAGATGGAACTTCGCGCTGGACTCAAGGAAATCGCCTCCACAATGATGGCTAGAGCGTTGCAGGAGTGTCCTACGGCCGGCGAATTGTGGGCCGAGGCGATCTTCATGGAATCCAAGCCCCAAAGGAAGACCAAGTCGGTGGACGCGCTAAAGAAATGCGAACACGATCCATACGTTCTTTTGGCTGTTTCCAAACTCTTTTGGTCGGAGCACAAGTTCTCCAAATGCAGGGACTGGTTCAATCGTACGGTAAGTAGCTTCTGAGAAATATCTTTCACCTAACCATCACATTCGTCCTCTTTTCCAGGTCAAAATTGACCCAGACTTCGGCGACGCGTGGGCGTACTTTTACAAGTTCGAGCTGATCCACGGTACCGAAGACCAACAGAAGGAGGTCCAGGACCGCTGTGTAGCAGCTGAGCCCAAGCACGGTGCAGCGTGGTGCGGCGTCAGCAAAGACATCAAAAACTGGTGCTTCAAGACGCCAGAAATCCTAGCAGGCGTCGTCAAGCAGCTCAACATACCGGCTTAGAAAATAAATGCAATTCACTTGTTCCACAAGTCTATTTTATTTCTCACTAAGCATCAAAGATATCTCTTGGGCGTTCTTTCTAAAACGAATGATCTTCTTTGCAATCGATGGGTCTATGTTGACCGGCAATGCACCGGTCTCCTGAAAGTTCTTCCGCGCCTGTGTTACCCTCGATCGAAGTCGCATGCCGCGGTAGATGCAGTAATTAACCAGCTCGGCGTCCGTCGACATGATGGCAGATACCCAAGCGGTGGTTCTTGGAGCGGGACGGGTTCTTGTGGGGATAGATTCTGGCTGACACAATACGCATGATATTTTGGAACTCTACAGAAAGATTTGCATTAGTGATTGCTTCTAAAAAATCTGTTCCACTTGCCTCTGCGAGCTCATCTGACCACGCATAATGCACTCCTTCAACGGCAGTGTTAGTTTCTCGTGCACTGTCTTCCCGAAAACCCTCTTCCGTCTGAGTAAAGTGATTGGCGATGGCGAAGATTTCCACTTTCCGCCATTGAATGGTGCTTAGTTGGTAGGAGAAAACTTTTGGGAGAATCTCTGTGAAGAATTCCCTTCGCAGGTCTTCTCTGGTATAGTCCGTGTATAGGTTGTGATAATACGAAGTGAAGTCGTTCCAGGTTCGCAGTTCGTAGGCGAGGAGAATGCGACTCCGTTGGGTCAAGTAATCGAAAATGTGGTAATGCAGTTGCGGGCGATTCATTCCTTCCGGGAGGTGATGTGTCGTAATTTCCTTTAGAAATTTTTTTGAATGTGGGCACTTTTCTGATTCAATGATGTAGTTGAGAAATTTTCCAGTCAAAATGCTCATAAGAATACAGTTTGGTGGTATCTGGTTTTAGTTTAGACACAAACCGGAACCATTTCTATCCATCGAGTGGTGCCAGTATTTCATTTCAAATCTATCAGAATTAACTTTTTTCATTCACAAAAAGGTACTCTTTTTAAAGAAAACAGTATTGAACAGTGTTCCGGGATTTTTGTTTTTGGGGATTTTTTTTCTCACATAATTTTTCTCAATTTTTAAAATTCCGTCGTATTCACGTTATTTCTTTTTCGTAATTTGCTTACGCTAAAAAGGTTTTCTGAAAATGTTACAGTACCCTTGTTGTGCTAAGAATACAGGGCAAGCATTTGTGTTCAAACACAAGCAGCACCTGCAATGGCATGTTTCATTGCATGCTTTTCGGTGCTACTTAATATTAGAAAGAATAGAGAAATAGGAAAGACGTGTTTTGGTGCATTTGGGAGATCAAGTTTTCATGTATTCGATTTAAAGTAATGGACTTGGCCGGGATTTAAACGCACGACCTTGCTATCACTAAGCGCATACACTACTACTGCACCACGCGCACGTTATTGATTAATTTCCAACAACTAGATGTCACCAGTTTCGTAATTAGAATAAATGACAAATTGGCAAATGACTGAAATGACATTGACAAAATTTATTATGAAATCGCAAATTTTTAGAGTGGTTTGGAAATACAGGTCAAATGTAGAAAGGAAATACTGGAAAATCCTGTAATGTGAAGCTTTAGAAACAGAGTGAGTTTATTGTCAATCTGCTGTCTTCAAAATTGGTAGATTCAGAACAGAGGAGCTCCAACAAAATCGAGAAAGAAAAATTGTGCTATCAAATGCAGTATTGCCGACATAGATGAAATAAGCCGTGTTTCTTTGCACGCGGATATAGGGATAATTTGAAATTTGCATGTAAAATACAACAACAACTTATCCTATATACGCTAACTTTAGCGGGGATAAACAGTGCTTCCAAAACCCATTTTCTTCGTTTCTGATGAACCGATGCGATGAATTTTTCAGGAAATGTCAAAGTTTGACATCCCTCCGCCCACTAACACATCCCGCCGAATATTTTGTTCATGATTTTTTTTATTATTTTTTTTAAAACTTCATTCTGTTAATGTGAAATTGTTTTTCATAATTTTAGAATATGCTTGGCATCAATTTCAATTGGAGGAGGTATATATTTTTCAATTTCAGGTTTTTCAATAAAAAAATTCTTAACTACAACACCTCTTTAGACCGATAGTAGAAATATCATCTGGGCCAGCGGATTTGTAAGCGTCAAGATCTTGAGGTACTCTGGACACTGAACGAGTGCGGATGTGGATTGGTCCCATGCAGTATTCTATGCGCTCGAGTACAGCGATTTTTTTTCTCTCGTACTTCGATATATAGTTTAAGAGAGCTGACGTCGTTTTTAAGTTCTACGATAGAGCATTAATTTTTTTCGAGATGTATGACTATAGCCGTGTTCCTTTGCACGCGGATATAGGGATGGCATCAGAAAACGACTATCGCCGCTTAAGAATTCATCAAAAAAACTTGGCAGCACAATTTTTCTCTAAATTCTAAAACAAAAATTAAGTGGTTGCATCAATTATTCCAAATTGGCTTTTTGTCAATATTTTGACTTCGTCTGGCAAGCCTTTGGCGACATCCAAAAAGTCTTGGACCTTCATATTTGTATTCGTATTGTAATATCCTACGTTTTAGGAGAAATTGGTGTGGTTGCATTAATTATTCAAAATTGGAATTTTTAACGCACTTCCGCCGCGTCTGGCAGGGTTTTGGCGACACCTAAAACGTCTTGGATACATATGTTTGTACTGAGGTATTCGTACTCTATTATTTGCCACCAAATTCAAGTGGTTGCACCAATTATTCCTATTTTGCATTTTAACGGATTTTTAATATGCCGTTACACCACTCAGCTGCCATTACGTGCTGCCAGACGGCCCAATTGCAATCATGGGCATCAGAGCTATATATTTACGCAAAATTCATCCGGTTGCCTCTCACGTCCAAAATCTACTGCGGGCTCTTGGTCTATGAGTAAAATACTACAAAGTTCAACGGGTAGTAACAACTTTTGGTCGTTTGTAAAAAAAAACATCAAGTTTTCGGAATTGCCCTCTTTCCCGACACTCATTTACAATGACATTCGAGCTGTCAGATCTATAGATAAGGCCAATCTGGTTGCTGCTTACTTTGCAGCTACCTCAACGCTCTCAGATTGTACTTTATCTCCCCTGTACTCGAGCGCATAGAATACTGCATGGGACCAATCCACATCCGCACTCGTTCAGTGTCCAGAGTACCTCAAGATCTTGACGCTTACAAATCCGCTGGCCCAGATGGTATTTCTACTATCGGTCTGAAGAGGTGTTCTTCGTCGCTAGTAAAACCATTACTTAAGCTTTTATATCTATTTGACTATCTGATAAACCGTCCGCTCATGAAATATCTTGAATCGCGAGAATTTCTTAATGACCGGCAGTACGGTTTTCGCAGCAGCAGGTCCTATGGTGATTTGATGATTTATCTAACCGAAAAGTGGTACCAATCTCTTCATCAAGGTGGTGAAAGTAAGATCGTTGCGCTTGATGTTGCAAAGACATTTGACAGAGTTTGTCACCAACTTGTCGAAAATGCGGGTATTTGAAATCGATGATACTTTTTATACCTTATTCTAAGGGTATATTAATTTTGACGCATAGTTTGTAACATACCTTAATATTGCCCGTAGACCCCTAAAAGTTACTATATTTATGATCAGCGTCGATAGTAATGTCGATCTAGCCATGTCCGTCCGTCCGTCGGCAAAAATTAGGCCTTTAAACTGGGCCTAGGGAGCTGAAATTTTAACCATATACTCTCTAGGGTCCCGAAATAATCAAGTTTACGAATTTTTGAAATCCGCCCACAGACACGCCCACAAACTCAAAAAACCAAAATTTTGGAAAAAATCGAATTTTGAGCTAGGAAGCTGAAATTTTTCATATATGATCTATGACTCCTAAAACTGCTCGACACATAACATTTTTAAAATCCGCCCACAATTAAATAAAACATATTTTTATAAAAGTCAAAGTTTGAGCTAGGGAGCGTTTTTATTTACAAAAGCTTCGTTTTTTTTCGATAAAATCCTTTAAATGTTATATAACAAAATATGTAGAGCGTTTTTAACAATCCAACCATGCTAAGACTTTTGTCACGCCCGCTTACGAGGGATAGGAATAAGAATAGGGTATCCAACAGTTCACCCAAGCGGACTGTAGCCCGTCCCTATGTTCTTTAATGGATTAGAAATTATCTTTTAGACCTTTCAATTCAAATTGTTTTTGACGGTTTTAAGTCTGCAACTCACATACAATCTGTACACATCCGACTTTCCTCTCCTCTTTCAATGTGAAGCACCAATTTATGCCGATAACACGGCTATAAATTCATCGCATGAGTTCAGTCTAAATATTGAGACAAATCTTAAAAATGCGATTGAGACGCTGATAAACTACTACACAAAGTGACAAAGTGAAAATGATTTTTTTTTCGAGTACCCATTTATTTTGTTCCTTTAGGTTAAAAACGCGTAGAATTTTTTTTTTATTCAAATCGGAATATATTAACACGTGCCGCATGACATTTAAATTCAAAGATATCATCCTCTGCTGACCAAATAGGATTAAATCATATCAATGTATATATGAATGTAAAATGCTTATTTGCAAAGTAAATTGTTTCATAAATAGTAATAGAAAAACAGTATAATTGTTCATTCATCATTTTTTTAATAAATATATACATAACATAAATAAGTAGAGGCTAAGTAAACTCAATCATCGTAACTCGCTTTGAGACTTTCTCGGCTACATCCAGGGTATTTTTGACGATAATTTCGCATGATGTGAAAAAATGATATTTGATTAGCGAATAATGTCAAATTGATAAGAAATAAGCAAGAGTTTTTTTTTTAGAAAACGTGGTAGTTTCTTTAAATTTAAATGTTAAAGATACTCACTTGAAGTAGGAACTGCTTTTGGTCTTCGTCTTTTGTGATTTTATCATTGAACTCTTCCATGAGTTTAACTCCACGTTCAGCTGTATCATTGACTACTTTAAGTGATCCAATTATTTCCTTTCCTCGCTTGCAGTCTGATTGGTCTTCCCAATGAATTGGATCCAAATGTAAAAAGCTTGTAGATAAGCCAAACCTTTCAAACGATCTCATTGATTTTGGTGATAAAAGCTCAGCTGGAAGGCTTTTTTCAATAAAATTCGAAACTTCAGCTGGTCTTAGATGTAATTTCTTTTTAACTTCTTCTTCCTTTTGTTCGTCATCTTCTAAAACTTTTAAAGCCATTTTTCGTTTTTGCTCAACATCTAGTTTACTGTCAAAAAAGGAAAAAGCAGCAAATTCTTCATTTAAGTACCATAAATGGTTCAAAAATTTGTTAAGTGCAATATCAGCTATAGCATTGTATATGAACTTTATAGTAATCTCACTTCGTGTATACGACGATACGCCACCAAACGCCGTAAAAAAGAACCTTCAGAAAGCTTTTATGCATTTTTGTAGTTATTTCTGTTGTCTTTTCCCATTCTCGTTTATATTTGCAGTGCGTACTCTTTAGTACTCTTTCCTTTGATAATAAAGAAGATTTCCAAAAGTGTGTGTTTTGTCACTTTAATTTTTCTTTACTTCTCAGGATGTGAATATGATGTGTTGGTGAGAGGGGTGGGGTATATGGTTGGTGTATCATGTGTTGGTTTTGATGGAAGTTTGGGGTAGGTTATCTCATATTGCAAGCAGCTGTATTTAAAAAAAGAAAAAAATCCGCCGGTTGAGCTTCGTACTTTTGCAAAGCCACAAATTTTAACTTACAAAGTGAAACAAAGTGAATAAGAGTTTTTATCCGATTTCAAGACTTTCATTCTGATAAGTATCAAATTATTTATCATTATTATATTATTATTTCATTCTTTTTCATATATTTTATTATATTCTTCGACCTAAAAAGATCTTTTGTACGGTATGGGCCAGAAAAATTTTCAACTAGTAGAATTTCCACTTTCCGTGTAAAGCGGACAATTTTACCAGTAGAAGAATTCTTTATGTCCTCGGGGCTCATTTGTTCCCTGAAAAATATCTTCTTTCTAATTCCATTAAGGGATGGACATTCACATAAAACATAAAATGTGTTCAGCTGACTAGTCCTCTTCAATACAGAGTCGGAACTCAGGAAAGTCTGCTATTCTCATTTTGTGCAGATGATATCTTAAACCGTGGTGACCAGTAAGGTAATCCACTAAGTTTTTGATATCATGCCTGCTTAGGTTTAGGCAGTTGCTGGCATATTGAATGAAGGGCTGAATGGCTCATTTCGCCTTAGACCTGGGATGCTTTCCCAAATATATATACTTTTTCTATGTTCCGAGCTTTATATAGCTGCCGTTGCTGCTGATCTAGGAGTGCAGCAGAAAGGTTCGGGACCTAAGAATGGTGTTTCTGTACCTTTTCTGTCCAGTTCGTCGGCCTTTTCGTTACCTTCTACCCCGACATGACCCTTAACCCACCATAATTTGGTCTTGTTTCTTAATCCCAGTGTTTGAGGGGTATTGAAGCAGTACTGTGACTGATTTGGAGTCAATGGTATGCGGGCTAAGGGCGTTTATAGCTGCTTGACTATCCGTGAATATATGGATGATTGCGCCTTTTATGCCAGATGAATAAATCTGGCTGGCGCATTCTTGAATGGTCTGGAGCTCTGCTTGAAATACGCTGGGACTTTTTCCCATTTGTATAGTAAAGCGTTTGTTTGGTCCGTATACTCCCACTCCTACCCCCGTTTCCATTTTATAACCATCCGTATACCACTTTCTGCCGTTGTGGCTATTTGGTGGGTTATTGCTAACCCATGGTTCTCTCTTTGGGAGTCTTATCATCACTGTGTAGATCCAGTGGACGATCTTTGGAGAAATTTCCCAGGTTCTGCCATATGTGCTGCGACAAGCCTATAAAGCTATAGTAGCTTTAGTGATTTTGTTGTTAATGTGAGAGTTCCAGTTGAGCCTCTTGTCTAAGATTACTCCAAGATACTTGACTTTGTCGGAATACTCTACGACCGTGTCGTTTATTGTGATCAGATCTAGGTCTTATTTCCTCCGTTTAGTGAAAGGAACGATGACGGTTTTACTGGGATTTATGGAAAGATTTTCCTTGATGCACCAATCTATGGCTGTCTTTAGAGCATTTTTCATTTTTGATGTGACTCCAATTGAGTCTTTGCCACTGACTATGATGAAAATATCATCGGCGTACCCAATTGTAGTGTACCCCAAATTGGTCATCTTGTGTAGCAGGTCATCGATGACCAATGACCACAAAAGGGGTGAAAGTACTCTCCCTTGTGGGCAGCCCCTTACGGCTGTTACTGATACTGAGGTCATTCCATATTCAGTGTTATCAAAAGCACCCTCTATGCCAAGAAAGCGATCTCTTTACACAGGTATGCGTTTTTTATCTCTTTTGTTAGTTTTAACTCCTTCCCATTGTTTTCAGAAAAAACGATGTCAAGCTTATCGGACGGTATGATTTAGGTAATTCGCTCGGCTTGTTTCCCGGTTTAGGTATGAATACTACGTTTACCTCCCTTCAGGTAACTGGTATATACCCCCAGTTGAAGCTGAACCTAAATAAGGCAATCATGGATGGTAATAAAACTTCTATTCCATTTTAAATGAGGGCTGCAAAAATACCGTCTGTATATACGCAATACGACGTTCATCAATGACTGATCAACGGCTTTCTTTTATAGCATTTGCAAAAAAAAACCGTTTGAATTCGTTGCAAATAAATAATATTTTACATAAATTCGCCGAAAAAGACCGAGGAATACAACCCTTTTTAATTCTAAGTAGATATTCGTACCTACTACTTGTGTGTTATAAAAAACATATTACATTATATAACTACTCATTTCTTGATCTATAGCATATACGTTTAATTCGTAGTTTAAAAACATGAATGTGATATTGCTTATACCTACCGTTTTAATAAAAATTAAATTTTTCTAGACTATACATTTTAACTTTCTTTTAAAAAAAATGTCAGCTCACCCAAAAAAATGGAACTCACCCATTACATTAGGTCCTGGCTACGGCCGTGGTGGGCAGATTTTAAAAATTCTTAACATTTATTATTTCGGGCACGTATAGAGTTAATGGTTAAAATTTCAGCTTTCTAGCTTGATTTTGAGATAGTAGATACACGTTACTATCGATGCTGATCACGAATATTTTACAAAAAAAAAACTGTAAAATGAAAAGTGACCTGCCTCAACATTATTGTAGGTGATCGATTCCCTAATAGATAAATATACCTATCCAACAACTATTTCTTTGAATAACGGCTGATACAAATAAATTGAACATTTCCGAATCAAATACTGAAGAAATGATAGAAATCGGTGCATTTTTGGACGAGATACAGCGAAAATAGCAAAACCCTAAAAAATCATAAACTCATAATTCCTTGTTTGATGGAAAATACCGAAATCAGCTTTTATTCAATATCCTGTAGAAAAATGTTTCCTTTCCCCTTACACGATCTGCCTCTCATCGTACATTCCATTTACCAAAAAGTATTCGGCTGTTACGCTGTTACACAGAAAAATAAATATTTACACGTCCATGCGAATGAAAATCATATGGCGCGACCAGAGGCAGACAGTTGAAAATGCGAGATATCCATATAGGTACAAGATAACAAAATTCCATACAATGATAGAATTCTTATTTTTGTCAGAAATCCTTACGAAATACTCGTACCTTATCGAAGAAAAGAGGATCAAATAAACTCTTCGCTCTGTTTCCTAACCAACAGTTTATTTGATTCTCTTTTCTTAATTCAAAGCTCATACAAATATTTTATGCTTAAATTGAGAAGCAATCACTCCATCCTTTTGGTCTCCAAATTCGTGGAGGTTGAGCTTTTTGAAATCGTGTTGATGATTTTACTATAGAGTTTATATACAATGGCAATATAAACATCGATCCGCTTATTGATGTAGGCATTGTATATGAACTTTATAGTATTCTCACTTCGTGTATACGACGATACGCCACCAAACGCCGTAAAAAAGAACCTTCAGAAAGCTTTTATGCATTTTTGTAGTTATTTCTGTTGTCTTTTCCCATTCTCGTTTATATTTGCAGTGCGTACTCTTTAGTACTCTTTCCTTTGATAATAAAGAAGATTGCCAAAAGTGTGTGTTTTGTCACTTTAATTTTTCTTTACTTCTCACGATGGGAATTGGTGAGAGGTGTTGGGTATACATATTTAATTATGCATTTTGGGAGTTATTTCTGTTGTCTTCCATTTTCGTTAATATTTGCAATGCGTAATCTTTAAATAGCTACTCTTTCTTTCGATAATAAACAAGATTTGAATAAGTGTGTGTTTTGTCACTTTCATTTTTCTTTACTTCTCAGGATGTGAATATGATGTGTGGGTGAGAGGGGTGGGGTATATGGTTGGTGTATCATGTGTTGGTTTTGATGGAAGTTTGGGGTAGGTTATCTCATATTGCAAGCAGCTGTATTTAAAAAAAGAAAAATTTCCGCCGGTTGAGCTTCGTACTTTTGCAAAGCCACCAATTTTAACTTACAAAGTGAAACAAAGTGAATAAGAATTTTTATCCGATTTCAAGACTTTCATTCTGATAAGTATCAAATTATTTATCATTATTATATTATTATTTCATTCTTTGTCATATATTTTATTATATTCATATTTATATATTTTGTTACGTTTTTATAAATTTTAATATATTTATATATATATCTACCTATATCTACTTCGACCTAAAAAGATCTTTTGTACGGTATGGGCCAGAAAAATTTTAAACTAGTAGAATTTCCACTTTCCGTGTAAAGCGGACAATTTTACCAGTAGAAGAATTCTTTATGTCCTCGGGGCTCATTTGTTCCCTGACAAATATCTTCTTTCTGGCTTCGGGCTGGACATTCACAAAAAATGTATTCAGCTGACTCGTCCTTCGTGCAGCAGAAAGGTTCGGGACCTATGAATGGTGTTTCTGGACCTTTTCTGGCCAGTTAGTTACCTTCTACCCCGACATGACCCGGAACCCACCATAATTTGGTCTTGTTTCTTAATCGGAATGTTTGAAGGGTATTGAAGCAGTACATGACTGATTTTGAGTCAATGGTATGCGAACTAAGGGCAGTTATAGCTCCTTGACTATCTGTGAATATATGGATGATTGCTTCTTTTATGCCAGATGAATAAATCTGGCTGGCGCATTCTTGAATGGCCTGGAGCTCTGCTTGAAATACGCTGGGACTTTTTCCCATTTGTATAGTAAAGCGTTTGTTTGGTCCGTATACTCCCGCTCCTACCCCCGTTTCCATTTTATAACCATCCGTATACCACTTTCTGCCGTTGTGGCTATTTGGTGGGTTATTGCTAACCCATGGATCTCTCTTTGGGAGTCTTATCATCACTGTGTAGATCCAGTGGACGATCTTTGGAGAGATTCCCCAGGTTCTGCCATATGTGCTGCGACAAGCCTATAAAGCTATAGTAGCTTTAGTGATTTTGTTGTTAATGTGAGAGTTCCAGTTGAGCATCTTGTCTAGGATTACTCCAAGATACTTGACTTCGTCGGAATACTCTACGACCGTGTCGTTTATTGTGATCAGATCTAGGTCTTATTTGCTCCGTTTAGTGAAAGGAACGATGACGGCTTTACTGGGATTTATGGAAAGATTTTCCTTGATCCACCAGTCTATGGCTGTCTTTAGAGCATTTTTCATTTTTGATGTGACCCCAATTGAGTCTTTGCCCATGACTATGATGACAATATCATCGGCGTACCCAATTGTGGTGTAGCCCAGATTGTTCATCTTGTGTAGCAGGTCATCGATGATCAATGACCACAAAAGGGGTGAAAGTACTCCCCGTTGTGGGCAGAACCTTACGGCTGTTACTGATACTGAGGTCATTCCTGACGAGGCAGATATTTTGCGACTTTCCAGCATCGCTTTGATCCATTTTATAGTTGGTTTTGCTATGTTTCTATGGCACAAAGCATTTGATATAGATTCATATCCAGTGTTAGCAAAAGCACCATCTATGCCAAGAAAGGCACATAGTGTGATCTCTTTACACAGGTATGCGTTTTTTATCTCTGTTGTTAGTTTTAACTCCTTTCCATTGTTTTCAGAAAAAACGATGTCAAGCTTATCGGACGATATGATTTAGGTAATTCGCTCGGCTTGTTTCCCGGTTTAGGGAAATGTAGGTATGAATACTACGTTTACCTCCCTTCAGGTAACTGGTATATACCCCCAGTTGAAGCTGAACTCAAATAAGGCAATCATGGATGGTAATAAAACTTCTATTCCATTTTGAATGAGGGCTGCAAAAATACCGTCTATATATACGCAATACGACGTTCATCAATGACTGATCAACGGCTTTCTTTTATAGCATTTGCAAAAAAAACCGTTTGAATTCGTTGCAAATAAATAATATTTTACATAAATTCGCCGAAAAAGACCGAGGAATACAACCTTTTTTAATTCTAAGTAGATATTCGTACTACTTGTATGTTATAAAAAACATATTACACTATATATCTACCCATTTCTTGATCTATAGCATATTCGTTTAATTCGTAGTTTAAAAACATGAATTTGATATTGCTTATACCTAGCGTTTTAATAAAAATTAAATTTTTCTAGACTATACATTTTAATTTTCTTTTAAAAAGAATGTCAGCTCATCCAAAAAAAAATGGAACTCACCCATACATTAGGTCCTGGCTACGGTCGTGGTGGGCAGATTTTAAAAATTCTTAACATTTATTATTTCGGGCACGTATAGTTAATGGTTAAAATTTCAGCTTTCTAGCTTGATTTTGAGATAGTAGATACACGTTACTATCGATGCTGATCACGAATATTTTACAAAAAAAAAAACTGTAAAATGAAAAGTGACCTGCCTCAACATTATTGTAGGTGATCGATTCCCTAATAGATAAATATACCTATCCAACAACTATTTCTTTGAATAACGGCTGATACAAATAAATTGAATATTTCCGAATCAAATACTGAAGAAATGATAGAAATCGGTGGATTTTTGGGCGAAATACAGCGAAAATAGCAAAACCCTAAAAAATCATAAACTCATAATTCCTTGTTTGATGGAAAATACCAAAATACCAAAATCAGCTTTTATTCAATATCCTGTAGAAAAATGTTTCCTTTCCCCTTACACCATCTGCCTTTCATCATACATTCCATTTACCAAAAAGTATTCGGCTGTTACGCTGTTACACAGAAAAATAAATACTTACAGGTCCATGCGAATGAAAATCATATGGCGCGACGAGATATCCATATAGGTACAAGTTAACAAAATTCCATACAATGATAGAAATCTTATTTTTGTCAGAAATCCTTACGAAATACCTTATCGAAGAAAAGAGGATCAAATAAACTCTTCGCTCTGTTTAATAACCAACAGTTTATTTGATTCTCTTTTCTTAATTCAAAGCTCATACAAATATTTTATGCTTAAATTGAGAAGCAATCACTCCATCCTTTTGGTCTCCAAATTCGTGGAGGTTGAGCTTTTTGAAATCGTGTTGATGATTTTACTATAGAGTTTATATACAATGATGTAGGTGTCTCAACGAGGAGTATGTATAAAGAAAAGGCTATTGACCTCACAGCTAACGTTAGCCTAAACAAAAAGTGTCCACCTCCTCCCACTTCGCAGAAAAGAAAACTATCGCTCTCATCTTTACCATTATCACCTGCTCTAACTCTGAACTCTCGTTTACCGTCCACTAGTATGAACAAAAACAAGAGTGCTAATGCAAAAAATTTAAGCAAACCGGTTTTTTCTACAGCCGCTCACGTCTTATCTCCTGTACTTATAAACAAACATAAATTCAGTGAAGATAGAAAGAATGGTGAAAAAGAAAACCAAAACATAGAGTTGCGTGATGTTGTTGGTGCTAGCGAGGTCACCGACATGGGTCTCGTGGCCGCTCCGACTACCACTGCTGATGGAGACGCACCTGGGGTTGCTGCTGCTGTCGATGTTGATGTTGTTGGCAATGAAGCGTTTGTCGAAGGTCTCGTTGTAAATACTACTGACGGCGAGAGCAATATAAACATCAACGAAATTGACGAGATCGTCGCCGACGCTGCTGATGGAAATTCAGGTCGACCTGCTGCTGTTTTTGATGGTATTGTTAGTGAATATAATAATACTGGCAATCCCAATGTTCTCAACTCTCTCCCTCCCAAACAACCAATTAGTCATTCAAACATAAACGATGTAAACATCAACAAAAACAATAAAAACAATAAAAATCTTAATACGGAAAGAATTAGACCTAATAAACATCGTAACGATTGCTTAACGGGTAGCGGAATAAGTGTTTTAAATACTCTGACCTCTTCTGTTTTGTTACACATTTCTAAATTTAATGTTGCCACTCAACCTGAAGACATTATAAATCATATATCGGCTCAATCGAATATTCCCAAAAACTATTTTAAATGCTTTAAGCTAATTAAAAAAGGGTTATCCCTAACCGATATTTCCCATGTGAACTTTAAACTGAGTGTCCCCTCTAATTGTTATAATAAACTCATGGGTGACTCTTCCATATGGCCTATGTTCGTTAAGGTGAAAAAGTTTATTAACCACCCAAAAAACGACGCTGCGGGGCAATCTGTAAATTCGACGTATGCAATAAACCAAACGAAGTTCCTGGACCATCCGAAAATCATTCTTCATCTTTAAACGAATGCAACGTTGCTGCTTCATCAAGTAATCTATCTTTTTATTATCAGAATGTAGGAGGTATAAGGACTAAGCTCGAATCATTATATATTATTTTTTCATCTTGTTCTTACGATATTATTTTACTAACTGAAACTTGGTTAACAGAAAATCAATTAACATCAGAACTATTTAACTCACACTATACTGTATTCCGAAAAGACAGATCTTACTTAACTACTGGTATGGACAGAGGAGGGGGTGTTCTGATCGCCATTCGTTCGTCCTTGTCATGTAAAGAAATACAACTTAACTCAAATACGATGTCTTTAACTATTTATGATATTGATCAATTGATTGTTTCATTAACTTTCAACGGAAATATTGAATTATTTATAATTATTAACTATATACTCGTACTTCCAAGGAGTTCTTATGAATGTTATAATATATTTCTAAACAATTGTAAATCCATTCTTGATAATTTAAATCCTTCGCAACATATTATTTGTATCGGTGATTTTAATCTAGGTAATATTAAGTGGTTATTGGACTCAGATGATAATTATTTGGTTCCATTTGATGTTATTTCCGAAACTGAAATTAATTTAATTGACTTCTTTAGTCAGTATGATTTAATACAAATCAATCAAAATTGTAATAGCTTAGGCCGAATTCTCGACCTAGTTTTTGTAGATAAGGAATTTAACATATATGTGGAAAAATCTGATATTCCAATTGTCAATAACTCGGTACATCATATTGCACTTGAAGGAAATTTAAGTTTTTTTTACTTACATGAAAAATGTTTTCAACGATAATAATTTTGTACCTAATTACAACAAGGCTAACTTTGATGTAATGAATGAATATCTCTTATCTATTCCTTGGGATTCACTCATATCTAAAACTGAATTAAAAAACGCCAATGATACTCTAGTATCTATTGTCAACGAAGCTGTACGTAGATTTGTTCCAAATAAAAAAACCAAGTCTAGGAGTAATCCTGCATGGTTTAACAGAAGACTTATAAATCTTAAGAACAGAAAAAATAAATCATTTAAGTTACTCAAAAATAACCATGATGATGTTAATTTGCGGTCTATCCATTTGACTATTCAAAAAGAATTCGATACACTCAATAAGTTCTTACATCGTGCTTATTTGTTCTCTATTGAGTCAAATGTTAAATATAACAGTGCCAATTTTTGGAAATATATTAACTCTAAGCGGAAAAGCAATGGGTATCCAAGCTGTATGAAGTACCAGAACGAGTCAACGAGTGATGTTCAACAAATCTGTAACTTCTTTGCTGTTTATTTTCAGTCTGTTTATTCCACAAACACTCCAACTTATGCAAATTTACCTAAGGTTTCTTCTATAAGGTTTCTTCTATAGGGTCTATGGTTTTATCGTGTTCTGAAGTAGAATCAGCCTTATCAGGCTTAGATACCAATAAAACGGCAGGTCCTGATGGGATCCCACAAATCTTATTGCTCAAATGTGCATCGTCATTAAATATTCCTTTGACGGCTATTTTCAACCTATCGCTTTCGCAAGGTCAATTTTTAGATTGTTGGAAACTCTCTTATATAACACCAATTCACAAATCTGGATCTAAGCAAGAAATTACAAATTACAGACCAATCTGCAAAATATCTGCTCTACCTAAGTTATTTGAGAAAATAGTTTGTGACAAGTTTACTTCCCAATTAAAAAATGTTGTATCAGATTTCCAACACGGCTTTATTTCTGGAAGATCTACATCCACTAATCTTTCATTAATGACAAATTATATTATAAATGATTTTGAATCTAATCGTCAAACCGATATAATTTTTACAGATTTTGCCAAAGCATTTGACCGCGTTAACCATCATATTCTTTTACACAAACTCTTGAAATTGGGGTTTCATTCTAAATTTCTTGATTGGTTGAAATCTTATCTATCATCGAGAGTTCAAGTGGTTAAGATTGACGATCGGCATTCTAACCGAATACTTGTTCCATCCGGTGTCCCTCAGGGTAGCCATTTGGGCCCATTATTGTTCTTGTTATACCCTATTCTAGGGGTATATTAATTTTGACGCATAGTTTGTAACATACCTTAATATTGCCCGTAGACCCCTAAAAGTTACTATATTTATGATCAGCATCGATAGTAATGTCGATCTAGCCATGTCCGTCCGTCCGTCCGTCCGTCCGTCCGTCCGTCCGTCGGCAAAAATTAGGCCTTTAAACTGGACCTAGAGAGCTGAAATTTTAACCATATACTCTCTAGGGTCCCGAAATAATCAAGTTTACGAATTTTTGAAATCCGCCCACAGACACGCCCACAAACTCAAAAAAACAAAATTTTGGAAAAAATCGAATTTTGAGCTAGGAAGCTGAAATTTTTTATATATGATCTATGACTCCTAAAACTGCTCGGGATATAAAATTTTCAAAATCCGCCCACTGCCACGCCCACAAAAAAATAAAACAATTTTATTGAAAAACCAAAATTTGAGCTAGGGAGCTGAAATTTTTAATATATACTCTCTAGGGGCCCTTTAAGCTCATGTATAAATATTTTCAAAATCCGCCCACTGACACGCCCACAAATAAATAAAACAATTTTTTTGAAAATCCAAAGTTTGAGCTAGGGAGCTGAAATTTATAATATATACTCTCTAGGGGCCCTTTAAGCTCATGTATATATATTTTCAAAATCCGCCCACTGACACGCCCACAAATAAATAAAACAATTTTTTTGAAAATCCAAAGTTTGAGCTAGGGAGCTGAAATTTATAATATATACTCTCTAGGGGCCCTTTAAGCTCATGTATAAATATTTTCAAAATCCGCCCACTGACACGCCCACAAATAAATAAAACAATTTTTTTGAAAATCCAAAGTTTGAGCTAGGGAGCTGAAATTTATAATATATACTCTCTAGGGGCCCTTTATGCTCATGTGTTAATTTTTTTTTAAATCCGCCTACTGACACGCCCACAATTAAATAAAACAATTTTATTGAAGCACCCAAGTTTGAGCTAGGGAGTGTTTTTTTTGATAAAATCCTTTAAATGTTATATAACAAAATATGTAGAGCGTTCTTAACAATTTAACCATACTTAGACTTTTGTCACGCCCACTTATGAGGGATAGGAATAAGAATAGGGTATCCAACAGTTCGCCCAAGCGGACTGTAGCCCGTCCCTATGTTTTTTTATAAACGATATTCCTAAAATCTTTCTAAAATCTCATTGTCTTCTTTTTGCGGACGACCTCAAATTATATCGAAGCATAAAATGCTCTGACGACTGTGATTTATTAAATAATGATTTAAACAATCTGGCAGAATGGTGTAGTATAAACTTCCTACATCTTAATATTTCGAAATGCCAAGTCATGTCTTGTTTTCGTAAAATTTCTCCAATTTATTATGATTATCAAATTGATAGTACTTCTTTGGATCGTGTAGTGCAAAAAAAAGATCTAGGTGTTATTCTTGATACCAAACTTTCTTTTCTTCCTCATATCGATTTTATTATAAATAAATCCAACCAAAGGTTAGGATTTATTAAAAGAAATAGTAAGGAATTTACAGATCCGTATACTATAAAAACCCTTTTTACGAGGGCGGGTCAATAAGTCCGTGACTTTTGGAATAAAACACAGATTTTTTGATAAAAAAATAATTTTATTTTTCAACGTAGTCTCCCTTGAGCTCTATAAACTTTGTTCAACGCTTCTAAAAATTTTTTATCCCTTCCAAAAAAAATGATTTGTCGAGGTCCTCAAAATAGGCCTTTATTTGCGAGATGACTTCATCATTGGAGTCAAATCTTTTTCCACCAAGCCATTTCTTCAGGTTTGGGAACAAGAAGTAGTCGCTCGGAGCCAAATCTGGAGAATAGGGTGGATGAGGGAGCAATTCATAGCCCAATTCATGGTTTTTTGCCATGGCAACTGCACATGTGTGCACCCTTGCATTGTCTTGGTGGAAAAGAACTTTTTTCTTGGCCAAATGAGGTCGGTTTTTTTTCAAATCGTCATTGAATCGGTCCAATAAGTTGGCATAATATTCCCCATTGATTGTTCTTCCCTTTTGAAGGTAGTCAATGTGGATTATCCCGCGTGCATCCCAAAAAACAGTCGCCATAACTTTATTGGCTGACAAACCCACCTTGGCCTTCTTTGGCGCCGATTCACCCTTAGAAACCCACTGTTTTGACTGTTGTTTGGTCTCTGGTGTGTTGTGATGGATCCATGTTTGGTCCACGGTTACAAAACGGCGCAAAAACTCCTCCATATTGCGATTAAACAACGCCAAACCTTCCTGTGAAGTTGTTACACGATTGCGTTTGTGGTCGACTGTGAGCAAACGCGGCACCCATCTTGCGGAAAGCTTTCTCATGCCCAAGTGATCATTCAAAATTGAAACCACTGAGCCATTCGAGATCCCTACGGCTTCCACAATCTCTCGCACTTTCAATCTTCGGTCGGCCAACACCATATCGTGAATTTTTTCGATTGTTTCGGGTGTAGAGACCTCAACTGGGCGTCCAGGACGTTCGGCATCTTCAGTGCTTGTACGGCCACAACGAAATTCAGTAAACCACTTTTTTACCATTGAAATCGATGGTGCAGAGTCCCCATAGTATTTTTCAAGCTTAGCCTTGGTCTCGGTAATGGTTTTTTTTCGCAAGAAATAATGCTTAATAAGCACACGAAATTCAGTTTTTTCCATTTTCTCCTCAAATTAGTGAGTAGTCTGATAAAAATAGCTGTCAAACAGAAACTAACTGACGCAGCAAGTTTAAATTTTGACAGGAGCCAACTGACAGATGCCTGTTGACAGGAGCAGTGTTGCCGTTTCAGTAAAGAGGTCAGAAATTCAAAAAGTCACGGACTTATTGACCCGCCCTCGTATCTCTCTTGTTCGATCAGCGATCAGTACTGCAGCACGGTTTGGAACCCTTATTACAATAATAAAATATTTCAAGGTTTATGTATTATTAACTTCACTGGGGTAATGACATTCCATCTTATAAAACTAGATGTCTTTTATTTGGTATGCAGAGTTTGGTAAATCGACGTACATATTTTGCGATAATGTTTATTAGAGATATACTTACTTACCATATTAAATGTGCACAGCTTCTTGTACTAATATCAATTCGCGTTCCTAGTTATAATTCAAGAGAATATATTATTTTTTACGAACAATTTCACAGATCAAATTATGGTCGTAACGAACCTGTTTCACGTTGCATCAGGGAAGAAAATTCAGTTTGTACTAGGTTAGACTTTTTTAGAATTTGCACAAGAGAAAATAATTGAATTGTTAGTATCTTAAATTTAAATAAACAAAAGTCAGCATTGCAACATAAGTCTTAGTTTGTACAAATTAAAAGTATCTTTCTCTTACATGTACAAAATTATGAATTGAATAAAATAAATAAATAAATAAATAAATTCTTCCTTCATCAATGGTTATTTTGGTGAGTCAAAGCACACGACACGACCTGCCTCAGCTAAGTACAAGAATTGCAAAATTAGAAATTTGACAGTTACTGGAAAGTGGAATTTCGTGATTGTCAGAACAAGGTAATATTGGGTAACAAGTATGTTCACTTATGATTTCCGGTTTGTGTCATTGCCAAAGCATGAGGACAGTTATTTTCAATAAAAAATGTATGAGATACGCCACAAAATTTACGTTTGCATATTAGTACGGGAACGGACCTAATATCTTTATCTTTAGTATATACTTAAGTAAACGAGACATTTAAAAAAATATCGGGCGATTTTAATTGAATGTGACTTTACCCGAACTATTCCAGACATTTTATATGAATGGAAAAGTGATTCCCAAGTGTGAAAAGTTCAAATATCTCGGACCTATGATCAATAGCAAACCAACCGACAATGCCGACAATGTGCATCGCGTATGCTTAGGGCGGATGAAGTGGAAAATCTCAGCCATCTTCTATGACCGAAAAATGCCCTATACCGATAGTTTCAAAAGATAAGCAAGTTAAAGCGATGAACCTTTTTCCCATCAACCAATATTGCCATCTCCTTGAAAGAATATTTTACTTAGTCAATAGCCGACTAATGTAGATGTATATGTATATGTTTGTACATGCAAATTGAATGGCAGAATCTACCAAATCTCGCCTAAATAAGTATTGCTACCTGTCATCCTATGCACAATCAATACCCTGCCAAGCAATGCAAATTTAACCACTGCATAAACCAAAATTCCAAAATAAATCTGTCCTAACCAATAAACTAATTGGCAAAGTCCTTGTTACGTTCAACCGAAAATAGTCGCACACATAGCCAGTTACCTCAAAAACTTTATCCTTGAATATATCCATCTTCATGGCATTTTCATTCAGCTTATCGATTGTTCTAGTAAAATCTGAATAATCCCACAGCACATGTGTGTGTGTTCGGTCTCATCGTGTGTGTGATGAGGTGTGCACATCAATTTTGGAAATTAGCTCAATCTGTAAAATCTTTAATGGAATTAGCCCACATTCTTTGGATTTTCATCCAAGATGATAATGGGACAACCAGACACACATATATGCTAACAAGATGCTACTAATCTATAGCTCTTCTCGGGAATCACGAAGCGTTCACTTAATCCCTAATATGGATGCTGGAAGCCATCCCATAAACTGAAGGAGAATACAGTGGTAAAACGAAGAAGGCCAGAAAGGAAATTTACATGTAAAATGAAAATGAGTTCCAGGCAATATGTAGATACATTTTTGGTTGGTACGGGTGTGACCTATGGCAGGGTCTTAAATTTCTATCTTATTACGAAAATAGGTATTCTTTGACCCGAAGGTCGGAAGAATGACAGGTGGACGTGGGTCGAAAGTGTGGTGGAGGCAAAAAGTTGATGTAAAGAAGGAAGCAGTGGAAAATATTTGAAACATTTTAATAGAGAAAAGATACAAGATTGTGTCAAGGAATATGCCCACTCACTACCCCTTAACCTTCCATCTGTAAAGCCGGTGTCATGAAGGATTTGCTGCCTGAAAATCTTTTCCGTAAAAATATTCTACGGTAGTATAATTTAATTTCGCGCCGAAGCATTTCTGGTCCAATACCTCCAAAGTCCCTTTCACGGGTTAACCACTTCCTCCATCAATATCTCATCAAAATAAATAGCATTTTTGCTAGAGAACTTAAGCTTTTACATAGACCCAATTCATTAAATTGAATACAAAAAAGAAGGTAACAAGGTTAACAAATTTAACTTGTGTTGGAAATAGGATCCCACTCAATTCAATTACAGGCAATTTGAACGATATAACCTTTCCGACCTGTAACAAGCTGCTTTCAATATCCGAAATCCCGCTGTTGAAATCTTTTCCTCACCTCTTTTCATCACACAATATGACGTTTATTCTTAATCGAAGTCAATTTCGTAGTCTATTAGATTCCCTCCAGATCAATCAATGCCATCAGTGCATTATGTCTAGCCTCGACTTTTTATCAAGAACGCAATAAAATGAAGGGGTTCGGTAATGGAACTCAACTTCCATCCAAGCATACCAGTATTGATTGTCTTGCATACATGTGTTGAGCTGCAATTTGTTGATAATGAAAGGGGCAAGAAAAATGATTTCGCTGTTTTTCAAAGTGAAAATTGACGACTTTTCGAGAGCACACCGAGAGAATGAGCAAAGTATTATCACTATAAAATGATAAATTTTCCGCAACTTATGGAAAGTCATGATGGCGAGTGTTGCATTTGAGTATGATGAGAGCATTGCCATGTGGGGTCTTAATGAGCGTCATTTGGTCTCGTTATCGCAAATTGGCAGAGAAAACAAATTTGAAATGGAAATTTCCACTCTCCAGGACGAATTTCGGCAGCCCCTGCTTAAAGGTAGGAAGATATATCTGAAGATCCTGGAAGCGAAGTGATTCTTGATTCAAGTTGTTGAAAGCTCCATTCAGTTTGACTTCTTCAGAAATGAATATTCCACATTGGGTAATTACTTCGATAACACATATGCATAGACAATGAATTTGAAGACTCAAACAAACTATTTACAAAACTAATTGTTGGCAGGCTTCAAATACGAATATAATTAATTCACAGATGATTTGTATGCTCTTTCTTGAACAGCATCAAGGAGACTACTCTGAACCATTCGCTTAATTGATTATTTAGGAAACTTTTCGAATCGTTCGGATAGATTTAATTCCCACTTGAAAAGTGCTGGGAGCTCATTTTCTATACTCAACTAAAAGAAAGTAAACTTCCTCAAGAATGATGTTTTCTTTTACCGTTGAATGACGCACCGTTCCTCTATCGAAAGTCAAATTATAAGCTTTTAAGAAATGCCGTTTTTCCAGTTAAACTTCATAGAGCGGGGACTATGATGTATGTGGATGTTGGGTGGATTGCGTCGGGACTAGTCGCAAGGATAATAGAATTTAGAAGCAATTTAATTATGAAGATAAAATATATCCTTTATCCTTTATTATTAAATCCAGTGAATTGTAAGTACCCTTCACTCATTTGATACTCATCCGTTGCTGTTGGTATCGCAAAATCCGGCAGATAAACTAACTTACCGAACATGATTAACGTTTCTTAAAATCAGATGTCAAACAAAATCAAGTAATAGCAGTTAATTCATTGTCATAATCCTGTAATCTAAAAGTACAGACCACTCGTGGGTAAATCTGTAAGTGATGTATACAATGTATTAACAGTTTTGTAAAAGTAACCGTAACCGCTTTTGACTAATTGCTATCAGTTGTATCAAAAATTAGATCAAATTTTAAGTCTCCTTGAGTGAACTACTTAATTTGGACCGTAAACGTGGATTGGCGTTCTATAAACTAAGAGAAAAATACGGAATATCAATTTCTGACACAAGAAAGATCGACCGTAATTTGGAAGAACGAGGAACAGTTGCAAGGTTTTAAAGTTCTAGCGGAAGGAAGCGAAATACCACAGCAACTGATGACCAAAGCAGTAAAGTTAAAGCCTGAAAAAATACTTTGTATTCGACTAGGAATATTAAAGAAGAACTCCAGTTACGCCACGGTACAGCACAAATGCAACTTTTGCTTTCCCCTATTAACATCAGAAAGTTTTTTAGCCGCTAAGGGCTCAGTTATAGCAATACATAGAAAGTGGAACAGTTAACACATTGAAACGAACACATCATTATCATAGGAAGGTTTTAAATCATTTCTGTGATTTGATGTTGAAAAGAAAAAGATTGCCGTGCGGAAAAATCAATGAATCCGTTTTCTACCAAATTGTATGTTCAATTTCGCAATTTTTTAAAACATACTATTTTAATAATTCATGAGCAACATTTTAAGACAAAGATTGTGTCGATCTTTTCATTTTAAGTGGACCATTAGGGCAAATCAACATTTTTACGTCTTTAGTATACGTATAGCTATAACTTGTGATGGTCTTTTTTGCCTATAGACGATGTAAGCATATCGAAGGCCAAGGTTTTCCAAATCAAAGACAAAACTTTGATTGGTTTTGAGTAATAAATCCGTTTATTGTTTTCGTTTGTTCTTATACTCTAACTTACATACAATGGTTGGGGGAGAACCGGGGATTCGGAGGGAGCATGTCAGGGTAGGGACGTCTAAGGACTCAGAGAGTCGGACAGGCCTCCTCATCGGGTTGCTTCGAAAAAATTATGCTTAATTTTTCATAAAATTATGCCCTCCTCAATTAAATTATGCTCATTTTTTTAAAAATTCAAAATAAAAATGAAAATGGAGTAGGCATTCATTTTTGGTATTTAAAGGATCTTTCATTAAGGACTCGAAAACTTTTTTAAATAAAATGCAAACTAGTTGAAATATCTCAACAAGAATTTGAATTACTTAAATTGCTATCAAAACATTTATGAATGCAATTCGACTTCGTTCATATGTGTATGTCCACCACGGGAACGTATGCAGCATTCGATACGTTGAACCTTATTTTCAATGACTCGGCAGCACATTTCGACCGATACGCCTCTATTTCTCGTTTAATATTGGCTCTGAGCTCCTCTAACGTCGACGGCTTGTTGTCATAGATCAATTATTTAATGTAGCCCCAGAAAAAAAGTCTAGAGGCGTTTAATCACACGATCTCGGCGCCCAATAGACAGGTTCGTTTCTCGAGATAACACGTTCACCGAACTGAGACTAAATAATTCGATTGTTGCACCCGCTGTGTGGCTTGTGGCACCGTATTGTTGGAACCACATATCACCGATGTCCCTGTAGCGAAAACCTTTAACCGTAACGTGACGTTCATTTTTATCGACGAAAAAAAACGGCCCATTTACGCCGCCGGTATAAAAACCGCACCAAACAGTGACTTTTTGCGGATGAAGGGCTGCTTAGTGAAGCACATGAGGGTTCTTACCTGTCCAGTAACGCATATTTTGCTTATTGACGAGGCCATTTAACCAAAAATGCGCTTCATCGCTGAAGATGATTTTACGATGAAATTCTTCATTTTCTTCCATCATGTCCAGAGCACAATTCGAGAACGTACGTCGGTCCATATGATCACGTGGCCTTAGCTCTTGAGCCAGCTTGATGTTGTAAGGGTGTAGGCCCAGATCCTTACGCGAAATTCGCCATAATGTGGCCTGGGAGAAGCTCATTTCTCGTGACTGATTTGGCTGGTTTTCGATGGACGCCCCTACGGCAGCAATATTCATATTCATATTTTTTATTCCAACTGGCACGGCAACATCAAGTAGCGAATGTTTTGAGTCAATTTTTTTTTCTGGACTATGAATTGCTGTCTCCTGGGACAAGAATGCCGAAAATTGGAGTTAACGTTCTTAAAGTTGCGACAATCGAATCGGAATTTCGGTAGTAAATTTTCATTATTTGTGAACGTTGTTCCTTCGTGCACTTCATCATGATGATTTTACTGAATATTTTGACATTGACAGTTCCGTAATCGGGTTAAGGGTGCGTTCACACTAAAAGTTTGAAGTTGTCAAGTAGCTAATGAAAGACCCTTTATAAGTATTTTAACAAATAGAAAAACTCTAAACATAAATAACACCAAATCACAGACAACAAAATTATTCAAAGTCTTTCATCTAATTTTAAGTGAAAATAACATAAAATCGTAGCAAATAAATTATAAGCTATAACAAAATGAACTTAATCACAGAAAAAAATTCATTTAAAAAAACCTAAACAACAAAAGTCAAAATTATATAGAATCTTTACCTTCATCATACATTGTTTGAGTAAAAAATTTAAATGGCTGTCATTAAACACTTTCGTGACAGTCTTCATTTTTGAAAAGCCTTTGTGCGTGTTATATTCCGCTTAAAGTTTCAACATTAACGAATTTCTTACTTTTGTCTTGTTTTAATTTATTGCTGAAAAAATTCGCTCAACCGTGGGAGACGTTCACATAACACATAATATGCTAGTTACAAACTTTTCTAACAACATTTTGGAATTATCCCCTTTTGTATGTATGAATTATATAATGTAGGTTTGAATAACGAATGTGTGACATGAAATAAACGTAAAAAAATTGTGCCCATTTTACCATATTTTCAAAGGCATTTCCCAAAAGGCATAATTATGCCGTAGTTGGCAGCACTGGCCATACACCTGGTCCGATCAGCCTTAATATAATACCTGGTCCGATCGGAGTGGGCCGTAGCCATTAATACCGGTCCGCCAGACTTTACGAGGTTACACGGGATATTTCGGGATGCCTTACCCCCCGTTAAAAGTTGGTTCAGGATTTCCGAAGATTTCCCTGGCGATGATCAGCAGCTCATGATCGTGGTATTCCGTACAGTGTTGCCGGAGAGAAATATTATAAAGGTAGTACTGCAGTCAAAAAAGGGGAGTATTTTGAAAAAATAGTAGTACAGACATTTTTTAGTCTTCAAAAATAAGTGTGTACACAATTTTTTTTTAAACTTTATTTAAAAATGCTTCATTAATTTGCATTCAATGTATTTACCTCCAATCTGTTCCGTTTTTTATCTTTAATCTTATCTTTATCGTTCTACCGCTGCGCTGCTGTGCGGAAGACTCAACAAAGCACTTACGAAATCCCTTGTCAGAGGGAAAAGTATTTCATTAAGGGCATTTTTTAAGACAAATATCTCTGACCAAAACTCAGCTATTTCTAAAAAAAAATGTGGTAGGTGTATCAACTTCATCAGCATCACAAATCTCAACATCGTCGGTTGTTTCGGTAGGGGATTCAGGAACAGAATTTGCAGGAACAGCAGCAGACTCATTTGACTTACGAATGTGAAAGCAGGAGTACGGGAGCATGGAGGTGTTGAAAGTAGTACAATACTCCTATGGGAGTACTTTCGGCAACACTGATTCCCAAAATCAGGCTAACGAAAATTAACCCGCTGCAAAGTGCAAATAGAGCATCGATACTAGTGTGTTCCTGCAGCGACCCAGTGTGAATTATGTCGATGAAGTTAAATTCTGGCCTGCATTTCCTCAATCTAGTCTCTGCCTCTGGTAGTTTTCGCTGGTATGCGGTGATCAGGGTCGGTGGGTGGTTAACATGATAATGTCTGGGCGCACAGTGGTGTAATTCAGGCGCCCACCGGTTTTGATCAGCGGGGCCATTCAGGGGCGATTCGGGTATCGGTAGTTGACATCGGCCGGGTAGTTGATTGGGCTCGGTGTGGTATTTGTGGGTGAATCCACAGTGCGGCAAGCAATTTATCAAGCTGTTGTCATTTCAATGATTTTTTCGGAAAATTGCAGGCGAATAGGCAAATCCAGAGGGTTGAACTTGCTTGCAATTTGGACTTTGTACAGAAACAAGTTTAAGTCATAATGAATTATGCGTAACTGTCTGTTAACTCCAATTTGCGCCGATAAGTTTCGAGTCTGGCGATGCTTCCAGATTCGTCAAAAATGTTTACCAGCCTCATCTACCCCGGGGGAGTGCCGCCAAACTCCCGCCTAAATTCCCTTTGGACGGATATGCACTATCTAAATCCTCTTTTCGGTATCCCAAGCAATCATTTTAATAAATCTAAATAGTAACCTACCAAATAAAAAAAATAAGCCGATTAACACACGCAGAAAAAAGTTTGTAGATCGCGTCAACTTGAAAACCAGATTCAATAGCATCGGTTACAGAACTGTAGTAAACCATGAGATTGGTTGAAGCGGACCTACCAGGCATAAACCCATGTTGTTCATCACAAATATATTCCTTGATGTTAAAGTACATGTCGTCTCTTACTACATATAAGCTCAAATAACTTTGGAATTGCAGGTATTTTAGAAATTTCTTTATCATTCTCTACTAAATTTTTCGGGCCTGATTAAGAAGAATTCGTTATGGAAGAGCTAATGCAGAATGGCAACGCTTAAGAACAAACGAAGGAATTCCATCAGGACCTGGATTTATACTGGATTTCATTTTTGCTATACCGTTCAAAATATCACTTTCAGAAAAAGTATAGTTGACATTATGTTTAGTATTTCCAATTGAGTTGCTATCTATTAGAGGAAAATTGAATGCAAAATGGTCAACATACATTCACAAGAACTTTGTAGATCACGCTGTATAATGTGCATTATTCAGCGCATTTTTAAACAGCTTGGTGAAAATATCTACAGTCTTCAGAGGCAGATGTCTCAATACGACGTTTGGGACACCATCCACCCGCGGCGACTTTTTATTCTTTAACGACGCGAAGATGCACAGAAGATCATCCATCGACACGAACAAGTGCGATACATCTCGGCCATTGGCGACAACTGCATTAGCATGGTTTTGAATACCAGTATCATTGAATATGGTGAATCCGTTTCTCTCAGATCGCCAATACTCAATTTCGGTGCGCAGGTAAAAGTGGCTCACCAGAGCCTTATTCTCACTGTCGTGGATACGGTGAACAGAAATGTGTATACACTGCCTCGAAACAAGCGCCCAGTAAATCCACTTTCTCCTGTGGGTCCTCCACCACGAAAAAACCGTCGTTTGAAGCGATACCTTCTGGACTTATTCCAGCAGTCAGTACTGGCTGTCTGTTCTCTGTTATTTTGGAGATTCGAACACAAGTAATATCATTGTGATCCTTCCTCCTGAACAAGTTGTTTATCTGTGACCTAAGTTAAAGTCACTAACAATAAATGGATATTGATTTAATAATAAATCAGTTGCAATATATTCAATATTAGAAATAAGGCTATAATTTTTGGTTTTTTATAATGTACTCGCACTAAAGGGATTTTTTAATACCCTTATAATGTAATAGCTACACTGCGCAGGCGTAAAGGTAATTAGGGTTAGAAAATAGGGAGAGATACCGATGTACGTTGGTTTTGAATGTTTGTAGATTATAATTTGTAGGAAAAATGGAGCGTGGACGAGTATTCAACATTTGTTTTGTACGGCAAAGAAAAGATTCCTTGTATTTCACTGTACATCCGAATACATGCCCATATAAATTAACTGTCCTTTTTGGGAGAATATATTTCTTTTCCAAAAAAACAAAACACTTACACACATTTGCGCTATACTGTTGCCAATATTAGGCAATGAGATACATTGGCTAGGATAAGTTGCTTTGACTGCAACTAAAACTTCACCACCCCGTTTTAGATAATCAGTATACATACGAGCAGCAGTTTATCTTATCTCCAAGCTTTAATTACACGTTACACGTGACAGCTAACGTGATTTCGAACACACTGATAATTAGTATATTATTTACAAATACTTGATTATGAATCATCATTCGAAGTTAAATTCAGAGACGGATGTGTGAACAAGATATTATTTGCCCCAAAGGCCTTAAGCGAAATGTTAAAGCATATGCTCCTGCAATAGCCAAGGGGATTGATACAATTAACTCGAAAACTAAATACAACAAGATGCCAGACATCGCTTGTATTATGTACAATTTGTATCGCTTGATGAAAATGCCCCGCATGCATACGTGTATTGAGTTAGTATGTCTGTGGGGAACAATTCGTAGCATGCAATATTATGTAGCATCCCAGCGGGAAATTAAGCGCTTTAGAAGGACAGTATAAGTGCATTTGAAGAATACTCTTAAGGATAAGTTTGAGTGCGGTTTTGAGAAAAAGTGTTCTTACTTTTGTGAAATTGTATTACGATGAATTAATTTTATAAAGTACCAGCGAACATGTTCGCCGACAGGATTTCTTTCAAGGGGGTGCATCAGCAACTACACATTATACTATTTACTGATGCAAAATACAGAATCATAGGTACACAATGTACCTATATTATGTCAAATTCAAATCGCGCGGGTCGGGTAGGTATTTGTTTGAATAGGTATAATATAACTGCAATTGGCTCCAAACCGAATTTTTAAACATACATGCTTCCCTTTTGAACTTGCTTAATTCATTTGGCCAGTTTACTTAACTGCAATCTGCAATTGCAATAACTTTCTGCCCTTTCTCAGCAAGAGAATAAGACCAGAAAACACAGCATGCCTAACCGTAACCGTAAAGTACCCTTTTTTCTGGAAAATCTTCACTTTTTTGCTTCATGTTCATTTTTTGCTCACTTAAAATAAAAGACTCGAATAAATCAGAGCTATATTAAAAATCAAAATATGTTTTTTTTTATTTTTTTACATTTTTCTTTCCAGTTTTATACCTTTTCGTTGCTTTTATAAACTTTTATACACCAGCTAAATTTTTGAGACGTATAATACACACTTTTATACACGTAAAAAAGTGTGTATACGCCGAGTTTTATGCGTCTACAGCGCTGGTGAAAAGGCAACCTCGCATTTTTCACATCAGTGCAGCGAGAACTAGGTAAATTAAGTAAAATAAAAAAATACCATTTAAGTAGGTATTAACTATTAATAGTTATAGGGATGATAAAAAACCAATTGCTTGTGAAGAATTCCTCGGATATATACCGTTAAAAGAGTTGAACGCAAAAGCCATTTCGGAAATTATTATTTGCTTCCTGCAAGATTGCAATTTTGATTTAAATAAACTTGTTGGCCAAGGATACGATGGTTGTGCCGAAATGGCATGTCATATAGGTGGTGTTCAGAAAATTATTAACGATAAATATCCTTCAGCACTATTTTCCCACTGTGCGAGCCATGTATTGAATCTTGTCGTTAATGACCTGAATACTGTCAGTGAAGTGAGAAATACTGCTGGGACTACAAAGGAAATTATAAATTTTTTTAGAGAAAGTACGTTGCGGCGGAATAAAATGCCAAATATACCTTTATTTTGTGAAACGCGTTGGACAGCAAAGTCCAAAGTAGGTATCAGAATATTTTCTGAAAACTTTCTGCCTATTGTAAAAGTTTTAGAAGAACGTTCGCAGGACGCATCGAACTCTAAAACGAAAACCAAAGCGTATCAGCTCTACACGATTGCAACAACTTCAACATACATTGTGACACTTTTAGTAATTGCTGGCCTACTCTGCCAAACTTGAACCCATGTGCAATCAATTACAAGAAGTAAATATGAATATAAAGGTAATGCACGATCACGTAACTGATGTGTTTCAATCTCACCGCGATAATGCCTCTATAGAGTTTGCGGTAATTTTCGAGAAAGCTCGAAAAATTTGCGAAAAACTCGATGTTGAATTTAAGCGTCGAGTAGTGGCAAGACAGACTTATAGATCAAATCAACCATCTGAAAATACGGAAGAATTTTTTAGATCATCTATATTATATATCCATATATCTATATAATCCCATACTTTGATTCTATTATTTCTTCATTAAAAAATCGATTTTCTACAACAAACAAAAAAGCATTTTCGCATATGCAGCTTCACCCGGAAAATATGAGAAAATTAGACAAATCAGCATTTATAGCGATAGCAGAAGATATACAGAACCTCTTCGGAGGTCTTCTACATAATTTTATTGCCGAGGCTACCACATGGTATGAGACGATGAAGACAAATGAAGCAAATAATGCGGTTATAAATGAATCTGGTGTTGAATTCGCAGATCTAATTGCTGAAGCCACACCGTTTTACCCTGCTGTATGTCACGCAATCAAAATTGGTTTAACAATTCCAGAAACAACATGTAGTATTGAACGTACATTTAGCACACTAAGACGTGTTAAGACGTGGAATCGCTCAACTATGGGAGACGCAAGACTAAGCGGCCTGTGTATGCTCAGTGATCACAGGAAAAGAGTAGAGGAGGACACTGAATTTATTGGCAAGGTGATTAACAAATTTGGACAGCAACCTAGACGCCTTCAGTTTCTATTCAAATAAAATTAATAAAGAAAAAAAAAACCTATGTGTTTTCTTTCCTACATGCCAGGGGGTGCAAGTGAATTAACCTAACTTTTTTTAGATTTATAAAAACACCATAAAGAACACACTCACAAAATTGAGTCTATAAATTTGCATATCCTTTCAACTGGAAATTGAAAAACAGTTCCCGGGAGTCTTCTCTATTGTACAAGAAAGCACCAGAAAAACTACCGTACCTACATGACGACAACACATTTCCTTTCTTAGAGTACATATGATACACATAAATGCATGTCACACCACATTGAACGTGACTTCTAAAGAAAAACATCCCAATTGCATCACGATTTCTGGAATTCAAAGAACGGACAACGTACCAAGGATAGAAAAATAAAGCCAAATGGCTCGCAGCAAAGGTGTTTCCTTTACAAACATTAAAAGATAGTGTAGGTGTTTGTTCAATCCATGCACTTAGGCACTTTACGTAACTTATCGACATTCAATGAACCAAGCATTCAATTAGAGATAAAACACTTTCAAGGATGTAGGTATAACGCGTAAGGATATTATACACAATAGTGTATATCGCATTCAATAGATCAAGTTGTTTGTTTATAAATTTAAGGAGTTACACGTAAGAGTAGAATCCACAGCATTCGAATCGAAAACAAGGACTTCCAATTCGGAACAAAAACACCTTCATAAAGCCACACCACTGGAAAATTATTTTCTAAAGAATTTCGATAATCCTATATCCTTCATTTTGATTTATGTGGACTGAAAGCCACCAAACTCTAGGGGGAAAAAATATGCATCCTTGAGAGTTAATTATGTTTGAATCTACAAGAGATATAACATTTTTCGATTTCGTGCGGTTCGTCCTTCAATTCAATCCAAACCGAGTCTTTCTCAACACCCATAACTTGCTGTGAATTTCACCAAATGCGCCAAATGATTCAAGTCACGTTTGGTATCCTTTTTCTTCCATTTTGTACCTCATTCAAGTAGCGAAAAGAACATGCTATAGATACGCCAATGCCCATCAACGAGGTTCAGAAATGCGATATATGGAAATGAAAAAAGACCATTGGCAAAGACGAATCAAGGATGAAGGACACATAGTCCTTCCTACAAAGATGGTAAAATCACTGATATACGAGTAAGTAAAATGATACAAAATAAAACAACACATTAATGTTTTGCTATAAAAGCCCTTACTCGTCTCAACAGCAAAACAAACCAAATTGAGAGAGTGAGTTTTCTATTTGAAAAAGATTCATCCTCTTCTCGATGGTTTTTGCCCAATTTCAAGTCAATAAACCCGAAATAAGATCAAGGCAAGGCAACCGCCAGATGTGAGTTAACAATTTTCAAAATAAATTAAATTGAGATTGTTTTATTGAAGGGACGAAATGGAAGCGAATGAATATAGCCAGCAACTACACATAGATAAAACATTATTGGATAAATGACGAGATTAAATTTAGATTTGTGACTCCTTTGAGAGGATAACCAGCCGAGTGCTGGTTCTCATACAAACATGAATACATTCGTTCTCTTTTAACATTTTGAGGATGGAAATATGAAATTGTATAATTTATTCGAAACAAGGATAATGTTACTATGTTGTGTTGAGTTTTGGGGTATTTGCAAAGATATCCACTTAAGGGAATTTATTGTGTGTTCTTGAAAGGATTCTCTTGTTGGGAGATGCTTTTATGATTGCATTTCAATTGGAGCAATTCTAGGGAAGATTTCTTTAACTTTGCAAAATTGGATAATTGGATGATGTTAACTGAGTATCCTGGGGATTATTCAAATGAATTGACTAACTATTTCAATGAATCCAGTCATCCTTCGCTTTGTCTTGAATTTTGATATGAAGCTTGTTTTGTTGGCAGATTTAACATAAGAAAGAAGGAACCGACTGCATGCAACCTGCATGGGAACCTTACCATAGTCCAGAAGATGAAGAAAACAGAAAATATTTAAGCGACAGCGTCATGATCTCAAATTTCAAAATAACCTTTTTGCCAAAAAAACTTTACAAAAATTTGTTGAAGCATTCGCTTCGAATGTAGATTTTGTTTGACGTTTCTATCGCCAAACAAAATCGAATCCGGGAAGGAAATTGAAGATCCCTTTACTGCAGAATTATTGTCCAAAAGTAGGAGTGCAAATTTTATCGAGGTATCTTTACTTTTTTTGCTATATCCACGTGGCATGGTATCTTCTCCTTCACTCAGAACTAAATATTCGACCGAGAATTTTGTGTTCGACGAAGCCTAGGATCACCTCCCTCTTCCTGCTTATCGTCCAGCACTCGGCGCGAAAATTAGAACTTAAACAAATTAAGGTTCAGTTTAGCACGCATTTTGTCCTTACAGTGTGGAATTTTGAACCTATTTGCTTAATTCTACACAAGGGTATCATTCAGTTGGTAATGCGGGGTTGAAGGCCCCAATTATTACCGATGGCTTTTTTGCAAGAGAAGAGTGCTACCATAGCTATCCGAACTCTTTCTTGTTGTTAGGTTTCCAGCTAAGCTTTTTATAAAGAGAGAGATCCAAATATTTAGCTTCATCAGAAAAGACTAAGCTTGCGCCCTGATTGAGGGAGGGGCAATATGTGGAATTTTATATTTCCTAGTGAATAGAACAAGTTCGGTTTCGTGGGGGTTAACACCTAACCCACAACGATCTGCCCACGTCGTTAGCTTGCTGAAAGCGTTTTGGAGAAGTTCTTCAGGGTGTTTAGGTGCTTCCCCGAGTTATTTTAGTTAGTTTAAGAAATAAATCTATGGCGTCATGTTAAAAAATGAAAAGTGTGACATCTATTACGTTGAAAATTTGAAACAAGAATACCATCAGGTTTATTTTGCAGTCATAAGATTTGGACTACAGCCGATCACATACATATCTTTCATAAAAATATTTGTATAATTATATTAAACATCATTATGCATGTTGTGCATACTCATACTCCATATCCGTTTAAATTGCGACTATACTTTTATTATAATATTTATTTTATTATATTTACATTTCCAGTCTGTGCTTTAAAATAAATTTCAATATGTTTTCAACTTACCCATTCCCAAATGCAAATAAGGCAAATCAAATACAGTTAAGCAGTATAATCCTTTAAGGAGCGATTCCAGAAGTTCCGCCGACCAATAAATTACAGTTATAGTCCATCAAATGGTTTTGTACATGTTTGAAAGACTTTTTAGCATACAAGCCTTAAATATTTTCTTCAATAACTTTGGGTACATCTGTGCAGCTACAAACAAGGTATGGCTCCTTAAACTCAAAATTATGAAAATCTGTTGTTTGATTTTAATTAAAATGAATTTTTCTAAAAATGTTCTTTCATACATTTTTTTTAATGAAATTTGTATCCTTGAAAATTACAAGAACAATCAAAAAAATCAATAATAGAAGTATGTCAGAAAGAGGCAGGCCTGGATTATACAAATGCAATAACAACAGAGAGACGGGCTAAGAATATCTCTGCAGCGCCCCCCGAAAAACAGCGCTTGTCGCAACGGCGACGGGTATAATCACATCTAGGCAATTCAATCATATAGGTGGGCCTAGCCATTTAACATCTTAAAGCTGTCCCGCAAGTGTGCATGCAAATCCGTGGGTTGACTCTCCCCGGTGTCCTAAAAGGTCGATTAAACAATAATCAATAATTGAGGCATGCACGTGTCGAGATCGTAGAAAAGAGGCAAGCCACTTCTGGATCACACAACTTCAATAACACCAGCATATGATTGGCCTCCGTGATGGAGTGATTAGAAACCGAGAAGCCGGTATTCATTACGGCAAAACCGACAGGCAGACCAGGAAGGATGCAGTAAATTGAGAGGGTTATGATATCCTTGCTCCTGATCATAATGCAGGTGGCAATGGTGCGATGGTAGTGTATTCACTAAGTGATTGGCCACCTGTTGAGAAAAAATCCCATCGCATCAAACCTCTTTCCTATCCTTCTATTCTTTCATACAGTAAGTAGCACCCAGAAATAGGCAATGAAACATTTGCTGCGAGCTACTTACAGCAACAAACAAAATGCCTGCGCTGTGGTTTCCACTATAAGGGTACTGTGTACTACAGAAAAAAGAAATCCCTTTAGCGCACGCAAATTATAAAAAAAAATAACCCCATCGAAAAGGTAAAAGAAGAATAAGTAAAGAAGTGACCCTAAACCGGGAAGTCCGCCGATGTTTTTTAAGGTAGAACCGGCGAACACCACAGGCGGACAAGAGGAGATGCAACTTTCGACATGGAAAAGCAATTCTCCGAATTTTGGTGGCTTATTGAGCGGGGATGGGTCAACATGCCCTCCCAGGACGGTGCGTTACTCTAAGTAACATCCTCTTAGTTTATAAGTTAGATTAAGTTAGCTAGGGCGTTTTTGGGAGAGGCCGGGCTCGCCAACTTGTGGTGGTGCTTCCGGTAGGTGATTGACGCTCTAGGGCTTCAGTCGGCTCATGGCCGGCGGCGCGTTTGCACGTTGACGACTGCCAGGCGCTCAGAAAGTGATTGGGATTTTGACCACTTGTTGCGTAAGGCAACGAGTGCTCAGATTCCCAATTATAGTTAGAATACGTCAAGTAGTTTAAGTAAGTAGAGTAGGTAGTTTTAATTTGTTTTTATATAAAATATAAAATTAAAAAAATGATGCTGAGTTTTTTAAAAAATGTTCTCGATGAAAATAATATGTTAATATAGTTCGTAAAATAGTTTTTATCCCGAATGGCAATAATTATAAGGTTATAGTTAAGTTTGGAGCATCTGCATTAGGACAATGAATTAAGAGTAATAGTCCTGTTAATTTAAAGTTAGGTTTAATCATTTTTGTATACCTACTATGTAAGTTGATATTTATTATTGAATAAAAAAATGAATTTAAAAGTCAAAGTCAAGAAAAGGTGCAATAAACTTCGAAGGTTACCCTTTAATTTCGATTATGACCTCACCGTAAGGGAGAATAAGAAGACGTAGTTTCAAGGCCAAGCTATTTTTTACGATTTCAACACCGTGCATGCTCTTATATTTGATTATGATTTCATCTTCCTTTTACGACACCGGCGATCTCCAGCCGTGTCAACCAACGAATATGCATGCACACTTGCGGGACTGTTTTAGTAAGAGTAAGCCCTTCACAGTCAAGTACAGCGCGTTGTGGGGTACACTCGTGTCGAGATTTTGTCTTTCTGTATTTGCTTAAATTTATTAAAATGTCTTGCATATGTGGAGTAAAAGTAGACCGGAATGTTGCAAAAATTCAGTGTAATCGTTGTAATAGTCACTTTCATTTGAAATGTGTAAATCTAAAACCTAGTGATAAAGACTACATGAAAAGAAACCACATTGAATATCGTTGTCCATTGTGTACAAAACAAAGACGAGATTCACTACGATTCTCCCCAACTACAGTGAAGAACATTTCTACAACACCCGAATCTTCGTCTTCTTCTGTTATGCAAACTATAAAACAACAACAACATATCAAATACACACCGCCGTCACAAACACCACCGCCACCAACACCACCATCACCTATACCGCCGTCACCCACAGTTCCATCTCAGCATTCAGCTGTACACTTTACATGCCAAGAACAACAACAACATCAACAGCTAGCAAATTCTTCTCTGCATCAGCCACGGCCGTCTGACATTACTTCACCTCCACAGCAACCAGCCGTTCTTGCACCCACGGATATCAGCAGCAACAATACTCATATCACACTGGAAGTTGTACATAAAGAGATTGTGTCTCTAAATAAAGAAATAATTTCTTTGAAGGAAATTAACCGCAATGTTCTGTCTCTCATTTGCACACTCGAAGAAGATAAACGCAGCTTGATAGAGAAGGTCGATATGCTTCAGAACAAAGTCAATGTAATGCAACAAAAAACACTACAGAAATGCATCGACATTGTGGGTATGCCGATTGTAAACACAGACAGTGTATTGACCTCGACATTAAAGCTTCTATCAAATATCGATGAAAGCATCACAGCTGATGACATCAAACATTGTTATGTAAAAACAATAAAAAGGAAGATGCCAGCAAAAAATAACAACAACAGCATAGCAGACTCAACAACAACAAAACCAATAGATATCGTTTGTGTTAAATTTAAATCATCGGAATGTAAAAAGAAACTCATTTTTAATAAGAAAAAGAAACAAATTAACACTGGTTTATTTGGTGTTAATTATGGAAAAAACCCATTTTTGTAAATGAAAGTTTAACAACGTTTAATAGAATCTTATTTAACAAAGCCAAACAATTTAAAAATGAAAAAAAATATCAATATCTTTGGATAAAAAACGGAGTAATTTTAATGAAAAAGCATGAAGGAGAAAGAACTTATCGCATTTCATCTTTTGATGATCTTAGTAAAATCATTTAGTTATGGCCAAAATGTTCTCATCAGATTTAAATAGTGCGTCATTGGTCACTCCTTTTTGCTTTTTTGATAGTGAATTTTGTAAAAGTGTTTTTCATTCCTATGATTACAAAAATAGTTTTTATTTTGTCCAACAAAACATTAGAAGTCTTCGCAAAAATTTTGATTTGTTGTTGTCTCATTTAGAATCTTTTGTTAATAAGCCTAAATTAATTTTTCTGACTGAAATTTGGATTTATGAGCATGAAAAGGATTTTTTTAGAATTCCCGGTTTTAACTTACATGCAAAGTGTAATAATACTTATGCGTCAGGTGGTACTGCTGTCTTTATTAATGAATGCTTGAATTGTGATTTTCTTAGCACGAATCTGATAAGCTCTGATATGCTTGAGATTTCTGTAGTTGTAAATTCTGTAAAATTAGTTTTTATGTGTTTTTACAGATTTCATAATGTAAATGAAGAGGTTTTTATTGAGGAGCTTAACTCATTGCTGATAAACAACAATTCTAAACATTTGTTTATAGTTGGTGATATAAATATAGATATGCTGTCTGACTCGTTAATAGTTGAAAATTACAAGTCGTTATTCTCAGCCTATGGTCTTATATCTTGTATTAATGAACCAACAAGAATAACTCCTACGTCCAAAACATGTATTGATCACATCTTAGCTAGGATTGATCTGAAATCTAATCTAACCCTAACTAGTACAGTATCCGATTTTAAAATTTCTGATCATTGTATGACTTGTTTATGTTTTGATTTTAAAGAAATTAGTGAAATTCAAACAAGGAAACATACTTTCCGAAATCAATTTACCAAAACAAACTTTGAACTCCTTAATTCATATTTGGTCTTTGAGAACTGGTCAACAATTTATACCGATTCTGATCCCTCAATCGCTTTTGACAAATTTGTTCTATTTTTATATGGCTATGCTGATCAAAGCTCAAAAGTAGTTGAGAGCAAAAAAGGCAAATTAAAAAAGCTCAAGCCATGGATGTCTAACTATCTTCTAAACAAAATTAATTTTAAAAATCAAGTGAGGCTTAAGTGTAAGAAACACCCAAATAATGTTTTACTCTGTGAAAACTATGAAGTTTTATGTAAAGAGATTAGTCTTGAAATTCCTGTTTGCAAAGAAAATTTTTATATGGACAAGTTCCATAAAGCAAAAGGAGATTTGAAAAAAGAATGGGGCATAGTCAATGAAATATTCAACAAGAAAACATCATTTGATATTCCTTCAAATCTGATTGTAGGAGCTTTGAATATTGTTGACCATGATGAAATGGCTAAAATTTTTAATGCACACTTTACTCAGATAGCCGTAAATACCATTTCTGATGCAGGCATAAATAATTCTTCTGTCAATTGTCCAAATTATTGCTTTAATGAAGTTTTCCAATCAAACAGTTTTTTCTTTGAGACTATATCTTCGTTTGAAGTCTATAAAGTTATTCAAGCTTTGGATAATTCTTATTCTTCTACGTCTAATAGTTTTTCCAATAACTTTGTCAAAAAAGTTTGTCTAAATGTGGTAGATATTTTAACACATTTATTTAACAAAAGCATTATTAACGGTGTATTCCCACAAAGCTTGAAAGAAGCTGAAGTAATTCCTATTTTTAAGAAAGGTGACAGGAAATGTGTAAACAATTATAGGCCTATATCTTTATTACCAGTCTTCTCAAAAATTTTCCAAAAAGTCATAAAATGTAGATTAATAAGCTACCTTGAGAAAATCTCTTTTTTCAGCTCAAAACAGTACGGTTTTAGAGCTGGTAAATCAACGGAAGAGGCACTCTTAGCACATTGTTCTCACATCCACGAAAGTTTAGACCGAAAAAAGTACACTGCGGCTCTTTATATTGACATCAAAAAGGCATTCGATACAGTAGATCACGACATACTATTAAGAAAATTAGAAAAAGCTGGATTCAGAGGGTTTATGCTAGTTTGGTTTTCTTCCTACCTAAAAAACAGGAAGCAAAGGGTGAAATTAAGTGGTAATTTAAGTGAAACCAGATATATTAATATAGGAGTTCCTCAAGGTTCTGTTTTAGGTCCAATTTTGTTCCTTATTTATATCAATAGTGTTTTTTATCTCAACTTAAAAGGAAAAGTCTGTGGGTTTGCTGATGACATAGCTTGTGTATATTCTAGTCCCACAATGTTAGATTTGGTTTCGGATATCAATTATGACTTGGAGTTATTCAGGCATTGGTTTGGCATTCATAAGCTGGTTATCAGCGAAAAAACAAGAGTTATGTTTTTTAACTCAACCGCTTTAGATTTGGATCCTCCAATTCTTATTCAGCATAGCATTGACTGTAGAAAATGTTCACTAAGTAGCTTATCTTGTTGCGTCCCTAAAAGTGTCCCAACAAATGTTGTGGACGTAGTTTGTTCTTCTAAGTGTTTCCATATCGAACCAGTTATTGAATATAAATATCTTGGTTTAATAATTGATAACAAAATTAACTGGAAAGTGCACACCTTTGCATTAAAAAAATACTTATTGTCAACCACTTATGTAATGTTTCACTTGAGAAACCTTTGTTGCAAGAAACTTATGGAGACCATTTATTACGGTTTAGTTCAATCGAAATTACAATATGGAATAACATGTTGGGGTGGTACTTACAAAAACTATCTACAACCTTTGTTAGTTACCCAAAAGCATATCTTAAGAACCATCTGGAAGAAGAAAAGACTTGAACACAGCTTTTCGTTGTTTGTTAGCTCGGGTATTCTCCCGCTTAAACACCTCTATTTTTACAAAGTTTTAAAAATATTTTTCTGTAGAAGTGGTTATCTTCCTAGCCACAATACGCCAGCTTACACATTACGTAGTAGTGACAGAAATCTTGCTATCATTCCTGGGCACAATACCCATAGATTTCTTAACTTTTATACATCAGTAGCACCTAGATTGTTCAACACTTTACCTACTGAAATACGGAGCATTCGTTCTACTCATTCATTCAATAAACTAATTAAAAAATGGCTTTTTAACTTCGATTTTGATGCAATCGGTAACATTGTTAAAATTTTAGTTTAAACTTGTATTAAATTATTTCCACACACTTATATAAAAAAAAAAAAAAAAAAAAAAAAAGTTAGTATTTCTCGACATCGTACCCCACAAACCCCTGTTGAATTAATATATTTCTACCTAAGTATTTATGATTTACATTTTTCTTTTGGTACTTTCGTCACTTGTCGATAGACAACAGATCGTGCCTTTTCTTTTCTTTAATTTTCTCTCTTGTGAAAAACACTTAAAAACAAAATGTTTTCTTTTGTAAATAACATTATTATTAAATGTATCCAATATGTAATTTTTAAGTTTTTATATTATATTTTTAATCTTTAATCTGTAAAAGAAGAAGAAAATAAAAAGATATAAAATAAAAAAAAAAAATAAAAAAAAAAAAAAAAAAAAAATCTTGATTGGATCGCATTGTTTTAAATTAAACGCTCCCATAATCTTCGTCGTATACAACAATAGGCTCAAAATATCAATCCTTTCGTGTATAACATAATAATGAAGATTGGTTGACGTGCAAAATATACTCCATACGTAAAGGGTGGGTCAAAGTGACTTCCCAATTTGAAAAAAATCATAACTCTTTTGTTTTTAAATTTTGCTCTTTTCTTTTTTAAGATACTCATAAAACAAACTTGGGAGATTTACTAAAATGAACTACAGCGCTTTAGAGAGGACCAAACTAATTGCATTTTATTTTGAAAATAATCACTCGATTATTTTAACCCAAAAAGCTTATCGGCGGCATTTTAATGTGCGAAATCCACCCTCTGCGCACATGATTACGGCAGTGGTGGCACGATTTCCTCAACAAGGAACTGTAGTTGATTCTCCTTGTGCTGGAAGACCTCACAGTGCCCGAATCGAAGCGAATGTGGAACGCATTCTTGCAAGTGCTGTGGAGAGTCCAGAAACATCGATACGAAGGCGATCTGATCAACTCGGTGTGTCCCGCAGTTCATTGCGAAGAGTTCTAAGAACCGAACAAAATCCAATTTGGGTAAGAATTAAAGCCAGGAGATCCTCAAAAACGTGTTGTTTATGCGGTTCGGAATAATTTCCAAAAATTCAGGATTTGATTTTCCTCCACGTTTTCCGGATTTGGCTGCACCAGACTTTTTTCTGTGGAGTTATTTGAGGGGTAAAGTATACGTATATAAACCCACCACTATCCCGCAGCTGAAGAAGAGCATTCGTGCTGAAATACAGGCGCTGAGCCAAGATGTCCTACGGAGTGTTATGGAAAACGCTCTAGAAAGAGCCCGTCTCTGTGAGCATGAGCATATTCCATACTTAGCCCAAAAAAATCTCCATAAATCATACTTTGCGACTCTAAAATAAATTATTAATAAAAAATTAAATCCATAAAAGTTATTATCACTTTAAATTATGAAGTGACTTTTGACCCCCCCTGTATATCCACATAAAAATATCTGTCAGCAACAGATTTCGCAACGAAGACAATGGAAACGACAAAAAAGTAAAAGTCAATAGTTCATGATAATTACGTTTCACACATATTGTGTCATTCAGAGACATTTAATTGACATTGTATATTCGGTAATGCCAGCAGTCTGTTATGATATCAATGTAATTGTTAATGTGAAGGCATCAACGAACTCCTTCATTAAGGCATCAACGAATTGTCTCTTGAGCAGCTTACAACACGTGTACAACTGAAGTAGTTGTGCAATCAATGTAACGAGTATCTTTTAAAAATTGTGATTACCCCCACCTTTGAATTATTGAGACTTTTCGATTTTTTTTTTTTAAATTGAAGAAGATTCACTTTTTTTTGCCGAGTTAAGCGATTTTTCTTCCCCTTGGGTCTGTAGTAATCCCTGCCATTTTTGTTTAACATTTGCACTTGATTGAAAACAAATGCTTTTCATTTACGCGGATATATTTCGAATTTTTCTCTCTCGTATCTAGTTAAAGTAGGTCATACTCAGAATGAGAGCAGCACCAGAGGGGGATGATAGAAAAGGAAGTGCTTTTTCGTGTATTGAACAATATTTCAGGCGAAACGATTTTCAGTGTTTAAATGTTGCCTTTATTTTGTACAGCTGCAAGGGATTGTGTAAGTGATAGGTAACGTTTGGAGTAATTTTGGGAATTACATTTTAAGGTTCGTTTGCGATTTGAGTTTGAAATACATTTTTTTTAATGAGGTGAACATTTTGTTAGTAGCACACCTCTGCTGTTTTCTTGAAACATTGGCATTGTCGTTGCTTTGGAATTAACTTTAACTTAGGATGAAAATGTCAGAAGCGATTAGTTTAGGTAGGAAGGCTGCCAGAAATATAATAATTGACAAGTCCTATCCAAAGGTGTTCATCCAGGTGGTCAACAATACTGTTACACACTGCGGTAAACGTTTTTTAAGCCTTTAATTATTCATTAGCCAGGAAAACCATCTGTTTTATTTCGCTGCGCAAATCGGCGAAAGGGAAATTCTATGGTATACGAAGGTTTGCCGTATATCACTGATTGCCATTCTTTTGATTTTATGGAGAGTATGTCAAATTGAAAACTGATTCTGATATTGCTGGAGGTGAAGGTAAGGTTAGGTTAGGTTGAGTTGGCCTTTTATTTTACTTTTAAATTCATTTTTATTTATTTTAGCTTACATCAACTTACATACTAGACAAAAAATAAGAGGATACTTATTACAAATTAATGATCCTTATAAAAAAAAAAAAAAATATGAGGCATAAACGGCAGATACAGGTTCGTAAACCTAGCTTCTACAACCATTTCCTTGTGCGAAGTGGAAGGGACCGACTGTAGTCCAGCACACTAACCTCTGCGGCACCGCGCCCACGTTGGTTCTTATGCGACGCTTTAAACTAAATAGGGCAATAATTATAATTTTATATATACCTTATAATTATTGCCTTCGGCGTAAAAACTATTTTAAGATCTAATCTTACACATGTACCTATTTATCGAAAAACAAACTACAAACTACCTACACTACTTAACTTATTTAAGCTATGTGACTCGATTTAACTAAAGACTCGTCCAACGACCTTTAGGGAAAAAGGAGCCAGACTGGTGCACCTCAGAATTGGAACCACTCAGAAATGATTGCAGAAGACTTTTTGATCTTATTTGTAGCTCAAGATCATTAAATGACTGTTGACAGTTGACAGGTGACAGTTGACAGGTTCACAGATTTCCTATAAGAAATCCCTTAATAAGTAAGTAAGTAAGTAAGTAAGAAATTCATTTATTTAATATTTTCTTATTACATAAGTTACAAGATAGAATGAATTTTAAAGCTATGGCTTAGCCGTCAGCCCTTAATATAAAAAAGAACTAAGGAAAACCAAAATATCTTCTTGGAGACTGTTCAGTGGCGAAAAAGAAGAATCATCTGAGGCATCAAGGGTAAGAAAAATCCTCGCTTCGAATCCAAATATGCCTAGCTGTCTAAACAAAATCTGATGGCTCTTAGACGACATCCAGCGAGAAATCGCTTAATCTACTACCTACTTGGTAATCACTTTCCAGATAGCTCCAACATTACCGACTATAGTAACCTGAACAGGTCATATGCAAAAGTAATCAATGCTCAAAGTCTGATTAATAGGGACAACCTGCATTGGGCGCTACAAAGCTTTAAGCCATTCAAGTCTGCAGGACCAGACGGCATAATACCTGCTGAACTGCAAATGTCTTCCGATATCATCCTCCCAGGGCTTAAGATGAATCTGAAGAGCTGTTTGAGCCTGGGATATATTCCTCAAGCTTGGAGAGAAGTGAAAGTGGTTTTCATACCCAGGGCTGGAAAATACTCCCACGTTAGTCCAAAAGTTCTGAGACCTATTAGTCTAAGTCTATCATCATTCCTTGTAGTGATCACCTGCAATTATTATTTAACTATCGCTTAGAAAACGTGTTAGAAGCAGCACTTTCAAGCGCCCTTCATTTTACTTTTTAGTTATGAATCGAAAATAGTAAGTGGTGGTTTTTGCAAGTTTGAGTAATAACGATTGTCGGAATCACTTGACGTCACACCCTTAAACAACCGCTGTCCGCTGTAATAAGAAAGCATTTCTTGCACCCACCCATGCTCAGTTTTGGCATAGCTGGTAGTCTACTCGTATCTCTCATTTCCTGGTTGAAAAGTCAAAATCATTTCGAGTGGTAATTTCATGTGGTGTGTGCACGTGCTCTTTAGTTGAAACTCTTACAAAAAATTAATTCATTTTGGTGAGAATCCAAAATAATATTTCTCGTCGATATCATCGTGAGTAAACCCTCGAAAATATATTAAGGATTTGTGGCAGTATAAAAGAGGTAAGCACGTTTGATAAAAAAAAAATAATGGGAAAATTAATCGTGGTAATTTTCAATTCCTGATTAGGCACGTGCAGACAACGATCAAAGACATCAGCGTAATTAGGTACCAGGCCTAATTATATCCTTCGTTCAAAGAAGTGATTTAATCCTTCTTCATAGAGATGTACAAGGTGCTTGCACTTTGAGCGGGATGTCTGTAGAACTCCCGAGCCAAGCCTCATAAATCAACCTTCTAAGAAATACTCGTATCCACAGGACCTACCGCTGTTGTGTTGCTGCCCTGAAAGATCAAGCATTTAATCTCGCCTAAATGTCTGTGGAGTCCCTCTGCGTATCTGCACCGGACATAAAATCACCAACCAATTCAACCGCGAGACAGTTCCATATTATCTGGACGTACCTTATTTATTCTCCCACCCGGATTGTATTCAACCAAGAAGAGATTTCAACATCGGATTGTACTAATCTAAGAGGATATTTCAACAGTCTCGTTGACGGGCGCGATAAACTCGTGCTTTTAGCGTTAATCCTGATAATTATTTTTTTTTAATTGCCTTGTGAATTGCACTGAGGTATATCGCATATCATCACGTTGTATTAATTTGGGCCTAAATTGAGCCTTATCAGGACGATCGAAAAATTTGCCTAAAGCGTATTAACAATCCACCTACATATTTTAGTATCCCACAAGCGATCCAGTGTGCACACCAGGTCTGCAGTCTTTCCGGATAACCACGTAAGTTAATTTGATTTAAATAACGTTATTCTATTTGGGCATATTGTTCCTTTGATCTATAAGTTATTTTTCTTTTTGTGATTTACTTTTGTTTTGAAATGCGAGTCGTCCTAATAGCTGGAAGAATACTCGGCCTTAAAGTAGTATACTAAATGAACATAATACAATTTTTGTTTGAATTCAATAAATTTATAACCAAGTAGTAATGGCGTTGTAATTTCGTCGTTGGCATGAAGTGAAGTAGGTTGGACTAAAGTGGACGTGACTTATGCTAGGAGGTTATCGTAACATCGTAGGCAAGGTAACCCAGGTGCACATTGTGCATAGAAGGGTGGGTTAGTCCTACAAAAAGGGGTATTGCATTACCTCTGGTCAAACTATCTGACAAGTTCTGTATTTGTTTCTGAGCGTGCTTCCTTCTAGCTTGGCACCAACATATTTTTGAGGGATGGTAAGTAACAAGGACCCCCCCATCGACGAGCTACTGCCTACACTTGCTACATGGATATAGTCATCCAGTCCTGCCTCCCACATCCTCCTTTAAACGTTGGAGCGACTTATTCATATCCATTTTCGCACCAACATAAATACGCGACTCCTGTCTGCTGCTCAACATGCGTACTGCAAAGGCAATTCGCTGCAAACCGCAATTCACTCTTTGGTGCGCACTATTTTATACCCCCTTCATCAGAAGGAATACACTTTGGTTGCGCATACAAGGGCAACAAGTCTGCCATCGAGAATGCACAGACAGAACTGAATGTGGTGTGGATATGTTACTTGGTGAATTGATCATCATCATTCTCCTGACCACAAGTCGGATTATCAACTAAAAAATGGGCGAAATAACTGCAGAGGTACGCCTCAAGGCGGTGTCCTCTCCCCCATCTCTGGAACTTGGTGCTGAATAATGATGTATGGAAGGGATGGGCTGCAGGGTGATTGACAATCTGGATGAAATTGATTTTGCCGTCTCTGGAAAACACTTCAACACTTTAAAGGAACTCCTGCAAAACACTCTTAACAAGCTTACGAGATGGGCACATTACTGTGGCCTGGGTGTAAGCCCCTACAAAACCGAACTTGTCCTCTTTTCCAGTGAATACAAAATCCCACATAATGACCCACCCTCTATTAATAGTACAAGCTTTACTTTTTCCGAGGAAGCTAAATTCTTGGGTCTAATCTTCGATAGGAAGTTAAGCTGGAAACCCAACATACAAGAGAGAGTCAAAAAAGCTTCATTAGTACTTTTCTCTTGCAAAAAAGTCATTGGCCGCAAGTAGGGCTTACAACCCCGCACCACTCACCGGCTATATGTATCGGTTGTAAGACCATTTCTAACATATGTAGTGGTTATCTGGTGGACTGCGTTAGACAAAGCGATAAATCGTGATAAGCTTGGCAAAGTCCAACGAACAGCTTTTCTCCAGTATTAGCATTAGCGGAGCACTCCGAACAACTCTCTCCGCAGCACTAGACATTCAACTTCATCTGACACCCCTCGATACATTCAGCATTCAAACAGCTGTTCCGATATCCACTTAAAAGCTTCCTCACGGTGGATAAAAAGGAATATTGGCCACTCCACCAATCTGGACTCATTTGTCTACAAAGAAACATAGATTTCACAAAACCCCATTTACAGTTCGGAAACAACTTCCAAAACACTATTCCCACGAGATCATTCTGGGAGGATGATCTACAAAAATTAAATCGATTCACTTCTACACCAAGGAACTGAAGGGCAGATGACCTCGCAAAAAAAGAACCAGCTATTCAGCTATTCGCAATCGAGAGACCAAACCTTAGGTTTAATTATATTAATAATTAGTAAGGGGATATTACACTGCGACCTATTGGTCCCCTGCTTGTACCTCGAAGAGCTGCACGCTCTCTTTACACACCTCTTTTATGGACCGTGCGGGGTATTGCTCTGATTAACCTTGGCAGGTCACACTCATTAGAGCACAGCGTCCAGTCCAGTTTCCTTGATGAATCTGAGAATGTGCTGTGGGTCCATGGTTTGTATGTCCTTTTCTGTTATTTGGTGCCTACCCAAATATCTTATCCTTTTGTGGGCCAGTGCCCCACAGGATTCCAGTATGTGGTTTGGAGTTTTGGCGGTTTCACTGCAGAATCTGCGGAGCCCGTCCTCTGATATACCCATTTTCCTCAGGTGCTCCTTGAGTCTGTAGTGCCTCGTTAGGAGGACTGTTAGGATTCTTAGGTTGTTTTTGTTAAGGCTGATACAAAATTTGAATCTCTTTTGGTTATAATATCCTAAGAGATTCTTTGCTTTCCTCAGACCTTGGAGGTTGAGAAAGGTTTTGGCCTTGTTTCTTCCTCCAGTCTCCTGAACTTTTCGCGTAGAGTGTGTTCTCCTATCCCACAGAACGGTTCAGGATCTATGAAGGGCCCCCTTTTCTTGACAGAGAGTCCGCTGCCTCATTGCCTGTAATGCCAGCATGGCCAGGTACCCAGCAGATGGAAATTCTGTTGTACTTGCCTAGTCTGTTCAGTCCGTGTAGGCATTCCCACACGAGTTTTGACTTGATCACGTAGGCGTCAAGAGCCTTTATGGCTGCTTGGCTGTCCGACATTATTGCTATGTTGCAATTCCTGTAGTTTTTCTCGAGGTTGATTCGAACGCAATTGTCTATGTCACATATTTCTGCTTGGAAGATGCTGGTACATTTGCCCATGGATTCGTAGTGCTTAGTTCCTGGCCCAAACACTCCTGCACCAGTTCCCTCTTCGGTCCTCGAGCCTTCCGTGTACCACTTTGTTGTGTGGTTGCTCAGTCCATAAGTTGTGGATTCATTGCTCCAGTTCTCCTTATTGCTGAACTTTATCTGGAAATTCTTCTCGAAGTTGAATTTCCTGATGCTATCGTCCTTAGGTATGCCAAAAAGTGGGAGTTTTTTGAGTAAGTCACCGTGTTCTTTCGAACCGATGCATTTCCCTCTTCCAAGTCCCTCCTTTAATAATAATAATAATAATATTTGGTTAGGGTATATTACACTGCGACCTATTGGTCTATTGTGTCCCCTTGCTTGTGCCTCGGAGAGGTGCTTTCCCTCGTTCAGAGCCCTCTCTAGATACTTCTTTGTGAAGCGTGTCGAGGTATTGCTCTGATTTATCCTTGGCAGGTCACACTCCTTAGAGTACAGCGTCCAGTCCAGTTTCTTTGATGAATCTGAGAATGAGCTGTGGGTCCATGGTTTGTATGTCCTTGTCTGTTATTTGGTGCCTGCCCAAATGTTTCATCCTTTTGTGGGTCAGTGCCCCACAGGATTCCAGTATATGGTCTGGAGTTTCGGCGGTTTCACTGCAGAATCTGCAGAGCCCGTCCTCCGATATGCCCATTTTCCTCAGGTGCTCCTTGAGTCTGCAGTGCCCCGTGAGGAGGCCTGTTAGGATTCTTAGGTTGTTTTTATTAAGGCCGATACAAACTTTGAATCTCTTTTGGTTGTAATTTCCTAAGAGTTTCTTTGCTTGCCTCAGACCTTGGAGGTTGAGAAAGGTTTTGGCCTTTGTTTCTTCCTCCAGTCTCCTGAACTCTTCGCGTATAGTGTGTTCTCCTATCCCGCAGAATGGTTCAGGTCCTATGAAGGGTTCCTCTGCCCCTTTTCTTGCCAGAGAGTCCGCTGCCTCATTGCCCGTAATGCCAACATGGCCAGGCACCCAGCAGATGGAAATTCTGTTATTCTTGCCTAGTCTATTCAGTCCTTGTAGGCATTCCCACACGAGTTTTGACTTGATAACGTAGGCGTCAAGAGCCTTTATAGCTGCTTGGCTGTCAGACATTATTGCTATGTTGCAATTTCTATAGATTTTCTCGAGGTTGATTCGAACGCACATGTCTATGGCACATATTTCTGCCTGGAAGATGCTGGTACATTTGCCCATGGATTCGTAGTGCTTAGTTCCTGGCCGAAACACTCCAGCACCAGTTCCCTCCTCAGTCCTCGAGCCGTCCGTATACCACTTTGTTGTGTGGTTGCTCAGTCCATAAGTTATGGATCCGTTGCTCCAGTTCTCCTTATTGCTGAGCTTTATCTGGAAATTCTTCTCGAAGTTGAACTTCCTGATGCTGTCGTCCCTAGGTATGCCAAGAAGTGGGAGTTTTTTGAGTAAGTCACTGTATTCTTTCGAACCGATGCATTTCCCTCTCCCAATTCCCTCCTTTGCCATCCTAAGGATTGTTTTGTCTGCCTCGTTCATCACCATGATGTGTAGAGGGGTCAGTTCCAATAGCACCTCCATGGCTGCGGTTGGGCAGCTACGCATTGCTCCGGTAATGCACAGGTACGCCAGTCTTTGCACTTTGCCGAGTGTCTCTCGCGTTGTGACTAGACTGGTTCGTTTCGCCCATGCTACCGCTCCGTATGTGATCATTGGTCTCACGATTGCAGTGTACATCCATCGCAGGATGCTTGGGCTGCATCCCCATTCCTTCCCCGCTAGGCTCCTACATATCATGAGAGCGCGGGTGGCCTTCTTGGATATCTCCTCTGTATGTTTTCGCCAGAGGAGTTTACTATCTAGATGGAGTCCTAGATATTTTACTTATTTGACTGGTATCAGTGTCGTGCCTGATAGGTTTATGTCCTTAAGTCTTTGAAGTTGTCTTTTCCTTGTGAATGGTACTATCGTTGTTTTCGCCGGATTGATGTTAAGTCCGACATTATGGCACCATTCCTTGGTTACTTTAAGCCCCTTTTGTATGATGTCTCCAAGGGTTTCTTCGAACTTGCCCCTGGCAATCAATACAATGTCATCGGCGTACGCCCCGACAGTTGATGCCATGGTTAGTTAATTTTTCTAGCAGTTCGTCTACAACTAGGCTCCACATTAAGGGTGATAGTACCCCTCCTTGTGGACATCCTCTCGTTGTGTTTACTCTGATGGTTCCAGATGGTGTTTGAGTCTCTGCTGATCTAGTGCTCAGCAGCTCACACATCCAGTTGGATACTGTACTGTTAACTCCTTTCCTATCCAGGGATCGTTTGATCGCATCATGTGAGGTGTTGTCAAATGCTCCCTCTATGTCTAGGAAAGCGCACAGTACTATTTCTTTTGCCTCCAGGGCACTTCGAATTATCTCCGTCAGCTGATATAGGGCGGTCTCTGTTGATCTGCCCGCTCTGTATGCATGCTGACGATGATGTAAGGGGGATGTGTTCAGAACATCTTCCCTTAAATAATTGTCTACAGCCTTTTCTGTCATCTTCAGAAGAAATGACGTAAGGCTGATGGACCTGTACGATTTTGGCTGTGTGGGGTCTTTTTTCCCCGCTTTTGGTATAAACACAACCCTTGCTCGTCTCCATTGCATTGGTATGTGGCCCAAGGCAATACTGCTCCTTGTTATCTTTAGCAGGTGTGGTATTAGTACCCTTTGCCCTTCTTGAAGAAGGGCGGGTATAATGCCGTCCACTCCGGCACATTTGAAAGGCTGAAAGGAATTTATTGCCCATTTCAGCCGTCCCTCAGAACAGATGGTTGATGTTGTTTCCCAGTCTTCCCTCCGAGGTCTGATTGAAGTGGTATTGATTCCTGGCTCAGTACTAGGCGAGCTGCCAGGAAAATGAGTTTCTAGTAGCAATAGTGCCCTTTGATCCTCATCTTCCGTGAACTCGCCATCTGGTTTCCTCAGAGACATCGGCACCCCTCCTGACTTCGCAAGAGCTTTGTGTAGCCTTGCCGCAGTAGGGGTGCTGGTGATTGTCTCACAGAATTTTCTGAAGCTATTTCTTTAAGCTTTTCTTATTTCCTTATTATATGTAGTAAGGGCCATTTGGTAGCTTTGCCATTCTCCGCTGCGCTTTGCTTTATTGAAAAGCTTCCGCACCTCGGATCTTAATTTTGACAAGTTATTGCTCCACCATGGCGTCTGTTTCCTGTCCCGTTCTCTACTTAGAGGACAGTTTTCTTCGAACGCAGTGATGATGGCGTTTGTTATGCCTTCCACTGCGCTCTCTAGCTCTAAGGGGTGTCCCGGAACCTTCCTCAGACTAAGGCGCCCCAGATTGCTCTCTAGAGCAGTTCTATAAGTTTCCCAATTGGTTTTCCTTGGGTTTCTTACTGGATTTCTCGTGATACTTGTGCTGTCCAGGTCGAATACTATTATTTGATGGTCAGACAATGACGGCTCACTAGATACTCTCCAGTTACTAATTAATTTACTTACGCTTGGGCTACCAAGCGTGAGGTCTAGTACTTCCTCCCAGACAGTAGTTACAAAAGTGGGGGTATTTCCCACGTTTATAATATCAAGTGACGAACTCATAATAAATTCTAGTAGGTACTCACCCCTGGTGTTGGTGTCGGTGCTCCCCCATATGATGTTGTGGGCATTTGCATCACACCCTATAAGGAGCGACATGCGGAGCTTGTTGCAATGCTCCACCAGTCGCTGCATTTGGGATGATACAACCGGCTCATCCCCTGCACAGTACGCCGATACGATGACAATGGTGCGGTGACATCCTTCAACATCCAGATGTACCTGAATTGGTACCAGATCTCGTGTCGCGTATTCTGAAAGTAGAATAAATTTATATTTATTGTTTATTAGAATGCAAGCTCTCGGTTTCTCTGCCCGAGTGTCCCATATTACCTTTGCATCCTTGCTCGCCAATCCTTTGACTTGTCCTTTCAGGATCCATGGCTCCTGGATCAGTACTAGCCCTAGGCTTTGGCAGGTAAACATCCTAGATATAGTCGCCGAGGCGGCTATAGCATGGTGAATGTTTACCTGTGCTAGTTTCATTTTGCTGTTGGCGGGGTTCATCGAGCTATTGCTCGCGCGGGGCAGTTGCCCCGTCCTCCTTCAGCAACGAATCTTCCTCCTCCTGTGTGATTTCCTTGAAGAGGTCGATGGCCGTGTTGTCCATTTCCACCTCAGAGATCATGCTCTCCGAGCTGGACATAGACTACTCGGTCTCCTCAGGAGCCTGCTCCGCCGATTGGACAACGGAAGAAGGTGCTTAAGTCTTCGGAGGAGCAGTATGCTCTACCTCGGACTGCGCGCTCTGCGAATTCAGATTCGATGCTGGCTGGACTGTTTGTCCAGAGATCTCGTCCGACCTCTTGAGTCCGCACACCGCAACCCTGCCGAATCGGTAGCTCAGGGATCCTTTTTGGGATTTTATGGCGTCGAAGGATTCTCGGTCGATGCCAAGAGCCAGTACCTGCCCGGTTCCCTCTTTTCGACAATTGAGAATCTTCCACGCCTGGACGTTAAGTCCCACATTCTGTGCTTCCAGCAGTGCCAAGGAGGTTTTAGCTTCTTGCTCTGCACTGCGTGGAAGGAAGATCGTTATGAAGTAGGACCGTGGTATATCAGTCCCACTGCAAGCCATGAGGCGTGTCCCCTTCCATTTCCCCAACTTTGGGGCTACTGCCTTTAGCCACTCAGCTGTCTGCGGAGTCTCGCAGTCCACTAAGAGCATTCCATGTTTGAAATGTATGCCCTAGAATTTGAGCTTATGCTCCCATCCCAAGGCCATTTCCAACACAATGGCGTCTTCAAGTGACGTGAGGTCTGGGTCGCTGAGGATCTCCTGCGGATATTTCACCGGGAGAACAACAACCTGCTCAGCAATCGCACCTGTCTCGCGTCTACTGCTAGCCGGGAAGCTTTTCACCGCCGTAGCATAGCTTCGACCGACCACGGTGGCGCTCGGTTTTGCAGGCTTTCCCGTGGCCCCTCGGTACCTTCATCCACCTTCTGTTTTTTGGCTTTATTTGTTGTGGGGGGTTGGGTGATGTTGCTGTTCCCCCTTTTCCCCGTCGCCACTTCTGTACTTTCGGGCTTGGCCCGATGCTCCTCGGCCCTCCTTTTGGCTTCCTCGGGCCCGAAGCCTTTATTGAGGTAGCGGAGGTACCATTTAGTGCCAGCACCACTAAGTCCCCTTCGCATAGGGTCGTCCCTCGCGCCTGGTTTCCCAGGTGGAGGTAAGGCTGGCTTATTCCTCTTCCTTCCGGTGTTGTTGTCGGGGGGTACAGGGGCTGGTACTTGAGCTATGCTCGTTCCCACTGCCTTAGTTCCCTCCACCATTACTTCCCCGGTCAGGGAGGGGATTAAGATTTGGCTCCTATCCCCACTGCATGCACCTGTCGGTGCTACCGGGCTTCTTCCCGGGCCTTTTGGCACCCCCGTGGCTTGTCGTGAGGTGACGATGGTTCTTCGACTGGTGCTGGGTTGCACCAGTTTAGAGCCTCCCTTTGGACTTGTTCCGGGTCTATCATGTTCCAGGCGGTCGTCATGGATGTCCTGCTCCATCCGACCAATGACTTCGTCTGCGGTCTGTCCCCGCAATTTGTTTGTTTAGTTTTGTTTGTTTCTGTTTGGTTGTTTCATTTCCCACGAGTAGCGCGGGAAAGACGGTCAACCACGCCAGAGCCCCGCATTAGCGTGGTAAGGCCATGGTTACTCTCTGAGGTGGCCCGGTATCAGAGAGGCTCCAGCTAAAATACAGTCGGATACCCCTGGCTGCAAACCATCCAATAAGCACGGGTCGCAAGACACTCTGGATTAGGGGTGGATGGACGTTAATTCCTTGCCAGTTCTTGGTTGGCGCTCATCAATCGGCCTGTCTGCCATGGGTAGCCCTTAGACAGCATAGCCCGTTGAATCTTTGCACCGTAAGCCTCCGCACCGGTACCATCGAATGCAATTATGGTACACACGTCAAGGTGACTGACAATCGCGAGAGGAAGTCCCTCCTTTACCATCCTTAGGATTGTTTTGTCTGCCGCGTTCATCACCATGATGTGTAGAGGGGTTGATTCCAATAACACTTCCATGACTGCGGTTGGGCAGCTCGGCATTTCTCCTGTAATGTACAGGCACGCCAGTCTTTGCACTTTGCTGAGTGTCTTCCTTGTCGTGGATAGACTGGTTCATTTCGCCCATGCTACTACTCCATATGTGATTATTGGTCTCACAATTGAGACCAAGGTTTTCAACTGTACTAGGCAGGGAAAAAAATTGATACTGGAAAAATTTCCTTGTGTATTCGATCCTCTGTTAGAGGCAGAAGAATGGTTGATAACCTCCAGCCGATGTAGATGTAGTACAAAAAGCCTAGACCAAAATCGGCTCAGTCACATTGAGCGAATGGACAATAATTCTGCTGCGATTCTTAGCTCCCATATGGCCGACAAGGAAAGCCAAACCCTTTGTTTTAATGACCAAGCTAAGCGGGTGCCAGAGTACTTGGTTTGGATAACCGAAAGCAGCTTGCCCGTAATCAAAGAACTTGGAAGGCTGCAAACGGGCTGCGATTTTGAAACCGTTGTGGTTTTTGTATTTCTTCCAACTGCTTTTTAAATGAGTACCTAGCCATTTCCGCCATCCCCATCTCCAATGCAAATTATAATTCCAATTTCTTTTTTGAGTTGTTCAGCCAGTCAAATTACCATATGAAATCAACTCCTTCACATATTTTGCGAATTAATTTAACGGCTTCTATTAATTAGTTTAAAATTTTACCCTCAGTTGAATATGAGTCAATTCTGTGAAGCCAATGCTTCGTTGACTCTTATTCGCTTCGTTAAGTTCAATTATTTTGAATTTGTTGGGAAAAATCCTTGCCACAGCATGAGCGTTAACAAGTGAACACTTTCAACTTTGTCACATGCTACAAAAAGCGTTAAAGCGTTAAAAGTTCTCCGAACCAACTTTTTTCAAATGATTGAGTGAATATCCAGACCAAGTTGCAACTGCATTTAATGCAATTAATTTGCAAAAGAAAAACTATTTATACGCTCCGAGTTTGAGTTCCCATCTTCTTGAAAATACCATCCCGATGGCTTAGTTAAGCAAACCTCCTTTTCACACTCATCAACTCCACTGTGCGAGCATCACCGGAAAATCAATTTTAATTAACGGCAGCGCAAAAAGAAAGTGTTATATTCGCCACCCGTTCACCCACACGCCATTGAAATAAAATGAAAATACACTCTAGGCAAAAACTCCCTTCAACACTACAGCCTCAGGGGTAGCTAGATACATGTGGAAAATTGTGTATATCTCAATCGAAACCCCAATTATTTGTAGGTGTAGTAATTTAAAGGTGTTTCGCCGCTGCTACTCCTGTTGTTCACTTATTTGTACTGCCATTACCTGTCAGGATACTCGGAAAACTCTTATCCACCTCCTGCCAAACTGGTATTAATGGCATAGTTAAACCATATCTCTTCATGGCGCAACATGAAAAGAACGATGGAGATAGTAGTCAGGCTAATGGCAAATTGCTGTAAATTGTCAACAATGTAAGCATTTGAGTAAACCGCACTTTGGGCTTACACTGGCATTTGATAGCGCACTTAAGCTGAACGATATTGCACAATTATTTATAATTAATACTTCACGTGCTTGCTTTCCTATAACAAGAGTACCATGCTGGAGATGGGTTGGTTCATTTACTCATAGTTATGTAAATAAATGAACAACAAGTCAAAATATAATATGGACTACGCATATGGATAAAACCAGATGATTTGCGAAACAGTTTAGAAATTACGTTTCGCTGACGTTTTTAACTTAATTGTGAACTTAATTTTCGTCCGTCTAGATACTACTAGATACCAAACCTTTACCTCATGTGCCCCGCGGCACAAGCAAGCAGCACCTAGCAATGGCGTATTTTGTTGCATGCTTTTAGGTGCTACTTACTATAAGAAAGAATAGAGAGATAGGTTAGAAGTGATTTGGTGCAGTTGTAGAATTTTTCAAGACGGGTGGTGCCTAAGCTACTTAGGGAGATTAAGGTTTCATGTGTTCCGATATAAAATAATATAGTTGGACGGGATTCGAACGCACGACCTTCCATTCAGTATGCGAATACACTACTACTGCACCGCTGCCGCCCGCGATGTTAAAATCGACTTCCAGTGCACCCCTACCTGTGAATAAGTAAGTAAGTAAGTAAGTAATTCATTTATTTAACATGTTCTTATTACATTTTAAAAGTAAGAATAAATTTTAAAGCTATGGCTTAGCCGTCAGCTTGGTTAGCAAAATGCTTATACATGTACATTTGTAACTTAAACAATATAGTTATTTTTTTTTGTTAATAAACTTAATCAATCATACTCTGCTATTAATAGCGACCTGTATTTGTAGATGGATTTAATATACGAGTAATAAAATAACTTTTTCCAATCACACTCGTTCAGAATTTGTATTGTCTCCTGCATGGTAAGGAATTTTTTTCTGAAGTAAGCTAGTCTTTGTGGTTTGTAGATTGGACAAACACTAATAATGTGAAAGCAGACTTTTTTCGCTTTTAAGTTCCAAATATTACAAAACTGGTTGAAGCTTCCATTATATGGCCTGCCATTTAAACCAATCAACTCACATCTTGCTTTGAAAATAAGAGATATTTCACTATAGTTGAGTGAGTCATTGAAATAGGTCTTATCCTTTAGATTGAAGTTCAAGTGAGAATACAATACTCTGCTATCTGATTCACGAGCTTTCTTTATAAATCGCACACGAATAGCATCTCCATTTTTATTTATTATTTGATAAAGTTGGTTCTTTAAGTTGTCCAGGTTGTTTAGATCGAATGAAATAGTTTCTATACACGCGTTTCCAATTCTTAACCATATTGACGCAAACCACTCCTTGTTTCTTAATTCATAAGATAGCATTTTTTTGGTTATTCGGGAGTCTGGATACGAACCTAATTTAATGATGTAATCCGCTTGCGATTTGAGAGTGCTTGTAAAAAGCATTGGAAGACCCGTTTCCGAATAGATTTTGTAGTTCGGGGATTTCATTGGTAAGTTGAATAATTTTTTCAAGAAGTTACTGTGAAATTTCTCGATTACTTCGTACTCGTCTGATCCCCAAACTTGAGAGGCGTAACAAAGAGTTGATTTAACAACTGAATCGAATATTCTGTATTTCGTTGAAAGGAGAATCCGTTTGTTTGCAAAAACATTTTCCATGATAGATTCACTAAGCTTTGGGAAGACTTGGTTTTATCCGTTAGATGATTACCAAATTCTAAGGTTGGGTTCAGTTTCACTCCTAAATATTTTAGTTCCTTCACAATCTCTAATCGGTTTCCATTGTAAAACCATCTATTTCCAGTTTGCACTCGTGGTGAACGGGAAAAGAGCATAATTTTAGATTTTTTGGTGTTGATGGTTAGTCCCCATTTTTTGCAGTAGCTGGCTAGACGATTTATCATCAATTGGAGATTTTGAGGAGATTCAGAGAGTAGAACAAAATCATCGGCATATAACAAGACATTGACCACGATATTAGCAATTCGTATTCCACCAGGTAAATCTTTTTCTATGTCGTTTATAGTGCGCAGAGTGCGCTTCGGCTAACAAGATCAAAAGTTGCCTTGAAATCTACAAAAAGCTATACATTTTCTTGTTTCTGGCTTGAAAGGCTCTTATAATCGAAAATAATGTGAATATTTGGTCAACGGTTGAAAAGCTTTTTCTGAATCCAGCTTGACGCTCTGTCAGAATATTTTTTTTATCTACCCATTTTTCTAATCGTCCTACAAGTATGGCACAAAATATCTTGGCTGACACATTCATGAATGAGATTCCCCTGTAGTTTTCTACGTTTTCCAGCGAACCCTTTTTGTGGATGGGGAATATTACAGACTTCTTAAACGATGAAGGGATGTCTGCACTCGAGAACACACTGTTGAAGAGAAATTTCAAATGGTTGGACTAGCATTTTTGTAGAATTCGTACGGAATCCCATCTTCGCCTGGCGCCTTTCCATTTTTGGATTTCATGATAACAGCATTAATTTCGTCAGTTGTTACCTCACCATCTAGGGAATCGTCGAAAATGAGCGGGTCTGCATACGAGAAAAAAAGGTTTGAGTTATCCAGTAGAAGATGTTTAAAATATATGGATAGATCATTAGCAGATACTCCTGTACCTATTTGATAAACTGTACCATTAATCTCCTTTGCTATTCTCCAGAAGTCCTTCGAAGACTTTGTTTGACTAAGTAAGAGAGCTTGCCGATTATCGAAATCAGTTTTCTTAGCTAGGCATAGATTTTTGTAGTGGGTATTCACTTGGTTATACCACTTTTTAACATCAGGGTCATTACAAGTTCCCCAAACACGCAAAAGGGCAAATGATTTCTTCCTAGCATTTATGCATTCTCTATCAAACCATTTTTGTTTGAATTGTGACCTTATATTTGAAATATTGTTCGATGCAGCACTTCTTATACAACAAGTTATTTGATTTGCAAGTGTTTCTGTTTCTTCAGGTATCGAATTATTTGCTGAGAGCAATCTGTCTAATAACCGGTGGTAGGTATTTGTTTTTTCGGATTTCCATTTAAGTCTAGGTAGCAGGGACAGGTTTTTGTGATGGGAGGATGTTTCACCATCAACTTCAACCACGTTTGGCTTGTGATCCGAAAAAGTTTTGCATTGTACCTGAAATTTTTTAATTTTCCCAGTCCAGTCGTTGTTTACAGCACAAAAATCAATAACTGAATTGCCTTGCCCTCCGACAAATGTGTAATGTCCTTCTCTATCGCCTTCGGTACAGCCGTTTAACACAATAAGATCATACATTTGGAGCAGCTCTAGTACATCTGTTCCATTTTTATTGCAGATTATGTCTTTAGATACCCTATTGGTACAGCATATTTTTTTTTTTTTTTTTTTTTTTTTTAAAGGAAATCCAAATCCCAGAGCACTCAGATTCGGAAACGATCCATTGTACTTCCAGGCAGAAATCCTTCTTTTGGTGTAGAGGCATGTGAAAATTCTTTTGGTGTAGAGGCATGTGAAAAGGTGGCGTATGTTGTTGTTCCCCATGGGGATTGAACCTGCACCGCACGGGTCACAAGCCAACACACTAATCTCTACACCGTCGCCACCCTGGTACAGCATATACTAGGGTTTGTTAAAGTTTGCACTATAGTGGTTTGTGAGTTACTTATTCTCGAATTCAAATCTCCAATCAGCATAACGCTTTTGCTAGCTAAACATGACATTGTATTACACAGCTTCTCAAAGTCGTAAGTCCATTTGTTGCAGTTTATATATGATGGAACGATATATATATTATTATTTTGTGTTACACATTTTACTACGGTAGTTCCTTCAAATTCATCAAAATCGTAAGTTTTTAAATGTGATTTTTTTATCCCGTACAGGCTGCCTCCACTTGCACGTCCCTTTAAGTAGGTTTTACTTGCATCGCTCCAAATTAACTTAAAGCCATTAAAATATTTATTAAAATTACTTAAGTTATCACTTGTTAAATGTGTTTCAAATAACAAGAAAATTTCAAAGTTCTTAACATACTCGTAGTTAAAAAAATCTACAAATAATAATTTATTACTTAATCCAGATATATTGTAAGATAAAATATTTGCAGAGATAAATTTGTTTGAGCTGACGACGCCTAATTCTCAGTTTTGTATGACACTACCGTCCCATATCGATATTACCATTCATATCGAAAGCTTTTGAAAAACTTATGAGCCAACAAATTCACTCATACCTTAATGAGTTCAATCTTCTTTCACCGCACCAATCCGGTTTTAGACCAAAGCATAGCTGTACTACAGCACTTCTGAATTTGGTTGACGACCTTCGCATTGAAATGAATGAAGATCGTGTAACATCGCTCGTATTGCTAGATTTTTCGAAAGCCTTCGATATTGTACCCCATGAAATATTAATTATTAAATTAAAAGACTGTTTTAATTTCAACCCGACGGCTTTAAGACTGATGGAAAGCTACTTAAATGGGCGTACTCAAGCTGTGTATATTAACGAGACATTATCCAACTTTATTATAACCAGAGCCGGCGTTCCACAGGGATCAATAATGGGTCCGTTATTGTTCACCTTATTCAATAATGACATTCCATTAGTGCTAAAGTACTGCAAGGTTCAAATGTATGCCGATGACGTCCAGATGCACTTAAGCTATCCATTGGGTCTAGTTGAGGATGCCACTCAGCGACTGAATGAAGACCTTAATTCTGTAGTCACTTGGTCGCGAAAAAATAAGCTTAGGCTTAATTCCGGCAAAAGTCAAGCAATTGCAATCAGCCGTTTAAGTATCGATACACAAAGCTTACCTCAACTTTTTGTTGATGGATCAGAGTTGACATACGTCACGAGCGTAAAAAATCTCGGTGTAACGTTTAACCAAAATCTGACTTGGGAGAATCATATTATAAAAACCGTCTCTAAAGTTTATGGATCCCTGCGCGCTCTGTATCAAGTAGGAAAAGATCTGCCGTTTAGGATCAAAGCGATGTTGGTTAAGTCACTTCTGCTGCCCATTCTTTTTTACGCACATCCAGTCTTTTGTGACTTAGACAGTCATAGCTCTCGAAAGTTAAGGGTAGCAGTAAATAGTACAGTGAGATTTGCCTATAACTTGGGTCGAAGGGAACACATTTCTGAATATGTAAGGCATTTTCTTGGAATGGACTTACAAAAATATCTCGACCTTAAAATATTGACTTTCCTATTCACTCTCAGAGAAAAACAGGAACCAGAATATCTTTTCCAAAGGTTACAATTTGCATCTTCTTCGGTCAGAAGTAGAAGTTTTGTCCCGCCAGCTTATAACTATAATGTGACACAAAAACAATTTTTTGTATATGCCGTAAGACTTTGGAATTCGCTTCCGGTTCATATCAGAAGATCTTCAGGCATGAGCGACTTTCAAAGACAAATCAAACAACACTTTTGAATTTAACTTTTGAATTTAATTTTAATTATTTAACTGCTATAGGGTTTTAGGGAATTTTAGCTTATTATTTTTATTTTTTTTTTTCTCTCTCTCTTTTTAAGTAAAATATCCAATCAATATAAATACATTTTTGCCATTTAGAACAATTTGAAATTGTAAAATATACTTATATCTTAATGTACCAACCTTGTCAATACTGTAACACACTTAAAAGATTGCATTGTATCTATGTGTTAACATGAATTATAAATAAAATACAAATACAAAATACAAATACTACCTTCCGGACCTTCGGTGTAAAGTGGCATCACTGGTGCATCTGGCTTGGGCCATTCGCGCTGACGTCTGCTTGACAACATAATTTCGTTGACAGCATTAAAATTGAGTTTTCCGTAAATATTCTGTAGTTCGTTTTCTCCGTATATTTAAGTTTGTTATTATTATCCAAATAAAATGTTTTATTACAAATTAATAAATTGTTGTTTTTAATCAATACTGCTTCGCTTGGTTTAATTGTTTTGATGACTTTTCGATACCCGAGTAGAATTCGACGTTTGATTTGTGATTGTTTGCTAAGGTCTCGTTGGATATAGCAGCCTGTGCCTTTTAGCTTCAAGGAATTTTTTAACATTTTCATTGCAGTTTCATTAGAACCAGTGCTAAGTTTGAGTTTAATTAATTTCTTGTTTTCACTAAGCTTTACGGCTTGTGGCATTTGTTGTTGGTCTGCATAATAGCCTAACAAAAGTGTGGTTATGTTATGAATCCTTTCTTGGGGGTCAGATCAGTCGTTTGGAATCGTGAAAATAATATTTTTTCCTCTGATCTCTCGGCTCTGCAGTTCAAGCTCCTCTTCTAGAATGCAACATCGATTTTCAAAATGCTGAACTTTTTAAAATAATTCCTGGTTTTGTTGTCTTACCGAGTGTATTTCATTGCAAAGTTTGTTGAGATCGTCTTTTGTTGCTAGGTTGGCCGTCGCTTTGGAGAGTCCTGTATTGAGCGATGCCTCGATAATAGATTTGATTTTATCTAAGTCAGATTGGGAGATCGACATTTTTTGTGGGGATTTATAAACCTTTGATGGTCCGTTGATATTAAAAAGTGGATAAATATTTTTTTCAGGTGACGTTTGATCGAATTTCCTTTTGTTGTCAGTCATGTGACTTAGGTGTCTACTTGGAAAGATTATTTCACAGCTTAATAAATTAGGATTACCTGTTTTTGCTGTTTTATTTATAGAAACAGACAGTCGACACACCTGTTTATACACTTTTAATTATTAATTAAGAGATTTGGCTAGTTTTACCTGTGAATACATGTGACTCAGAACAAATGAATTCAGCAGAATTTAATAATATGTTATTCAGTAATCTGTAACCAAGGCTCCAAACTTCGTATCTGTGATTTTTCAGGCTTATAGCTGGCGTCCATTTTTGGTGGTTTTCACAACACCGATTTTCTCAAAAACGGCTCCAACGATTTTGATCGTTTTTAAAGTGCAAGATAATTGAGGTGAGCGATAGAAAATGGCTTACTTATATAACTTAACCAAAATATTTGTATTTTCGCTAAACGGATGCAGTTATTTTTTAAAAAAAAAACACACCAACTAATTTTGAATACCTTGGTTGAGTGAAGCAAGATGGTTTACTAAGTATCCCAAGGCTCGATTAACTGTACTTAGGAATACCGGCAATATCTCAAAAACTTATGGCTGAAATTTTTTTTTTGGGGTGCGAGACTTTCGACCTTGGAGCACTCATACTCAATACTGGTCCATTATATTACCAGGAAGAAACACCAATTTTACTGTTTAAATTTACTTGTTTTCCTGAGAAAGGCGAGTAGGCGCTTCAATGATAAGGAGCTTAGGTTTACAGCGCTCACCACATCAGCACCAAATACCTGCCACCTGATAAGAGCAAACGCAGGACAATCACAGAGGAAGTGTTCCGCAGTGTCATCGCTTTCTTGACAGACTTCGCAGTTGGTATCGCTTAGGCCTAGCACCTTAAGATGCTTGGCAAAAGCATAATGGCTCGTAAGAACGCCAGTAGTCTGTCTACAGTCTTTTCTGTTGAGAGACAACAAGAGTGCTGGAGATTTTTTACAGACGTCGGTCGGATAGAATTCGTTTAGTCTGTCTGCACCCTCGAGAGTCATGTCATCTGCGATTGTGTTTATAAGAAACCCAACCGTGAATGGAAGCCCTGATCGAGGACGCAGGCAGATATTACACCGGTTCAGGTCCTGAGAAGTCCTCCTCTAAGCCCTGTCTATCAAGTTCATCGGGGATCTCCGTTATGACTCGGGACCCAGACAAGTCTAATTGAATTCAGACTTCCGACCGAACTCAGAGCCAAATGTAATCTGGTTACCCGGAAAGTGAGACTCCAGCAGATGAGCAGATGACTAAGAGTTTCTCCTTTCATCCCAGTGAAGGTAACATCAAGTTTTCTATTTCAGTTTGACTGATTTTTTCAGAACTTATATTCTTATTTTCTTGTATTCCTTCTGCTTCGATCGGTAGGGATTCCCGTCTTCCCCCTAATCAGTCTTGAGTGACCTGTTTAGAAGTTTTATAGCTCCCCTTCGGGTTCTTTGTAGTTCTGAGTTCCACCCGGGGAACTGGCGGTCTGCCAGGGGGTTTTGTTTACTGGACATGTCAGTTCAAAATAGCTGACAATGGCACTGTTCAGGTCTTGAACAGCTTCCTCTTCCTTTTGTCTTGTCCTGAGTTTGGTTGCAGTTTTGAGAGTTTTTTCTAACCCCTCCCTGAAGCGAATCCACTTGGTTTTTCTCGGATTCCTTTCTCGGATGTAATTTATTTCCGGTATACTTCTTATACCAAAAAATGTTTGCCCTTTTGGGAGGCTCTGACAAGGGGAATGCGACACTTATCTGGGAACCAACAATTCCTAATCAGTGAAATTTCTAAAATTTGTGTATATATAAAAGTGGTTATACCCTTGACACAAAAATCCGCAAAATCAACGTTTTCAAACCACCGCCCTTAGCCTCGGCGGGCGGCGCAAAGAAAACCCTGCCAGACGACTGCATTTGATATCACGATGCTAATACCTTGACATAAATGTAAAGGAATTTTGGTTATACCTGCACTCTCAAAATATGCTGCCGGCTCTTAGACTATTATGTATGTACAGTACATAACAGTTTCTTAAATTTTGTAAGAACTTCACCTTTCTCAAAACTTTAACGATTTTGATCTGGTTTGTATTTTAAATACTTGGAGTGAAGAAGACGGCACACGCAGTTCTTACCAAGAGAAAACGAGTAACGTGAATTTTAAGAAGTCGTTTTTAACCAGAAGTAGGTATCAATATTCCGGGTAAACACTTCGTCCAAGAAGATAAAGCAATTAGGCGCATCTATATGAGCAGATATAATCTGGATATAAACACTTTCGCAATTGAGCCTTTGTTGAGATAGGGATACTATTCGAAGAGTCTTTATACGTTGACTGTAAAGTGGAAGTATAATTGGATCATTGAGATAAGTTTTTAGTTTCAACAGATGTTGATCGACGGGATCAATAACACAAAAGAGCCATCAGTAAAGAGGCTACTATTACACTGGACCCAACATTAGGACTAGGATTAAGATAAGTGGATGACGATTCAACTAAGATATGTAATGACTCTACACACTGATGTAAGACCAAGAATGAATCAGTCTTCCATTAGTTTTGGCCTTATTTCATTAATTATTTTCAGGTTCAGCCTGATGGTTAAATTGGGATTATGAATTAAATTGAATTTGATATTGAAAAGGAAAGATTGTTCCAGCATCCTTGGATAGATAAATAGAAACAATTTAATTGTTTTAAATTAGCTGTGAGTTCCCCATTCTCGAACATAAAATTTCACAGGTTGTGAATACTTTTGTAAGAGAACACTCCATCTGATTTGAATAAAAAACATAGGGACGGGCTGCAGTCCGCTTGGGCGAACTGTTGGATACCCTATTCTTATTCCTATCCCTCATAAGTGGGCGTGACAAAAGTCCAAGTATGGTTAAATTGTTAAGAACGCTCTACATATTTTGTTATATAACATTTAAAGGATTTTATAAAAAAAAACGCTCCCTAGCTCTAACTTGGGTGTTTCAATAAAATTGTTTTATTTAATTGTGGGCGTGTCAGTAGGCGGATTTAAAAAAAAATTAACACATGAGCATAAAGGGCCCCTAGAGAGTATATATTATAAATTTCAGCTCCCTAGCTCAAACTTTGGATTTTCAAAAAAATTGTTTTATTTATTTGTGGGCGTGTCAGTGGGCGGATTTCGAAAATATTTATACATGAGCTTAAAGGGCCCCTAGAGAGTATATATTAAAAATTTCAGCTCCCTAGCTCAAATTTTGGTTTTTCAATAAAATTGTTTTATTTTTTTGTGGGCGTGGCAGTGGGCGGATTTTGAAAATTTTAAATCCCGAGCAGTTTTATGAGTCATAGATCATATATAAAAAATTTCAGCTCTCTAGCTCAAAATTCGATTTTTTCCAAAATTTTGTTTTTTTGAGTTTGTGGGCGTGTCTGTGGGCGGATTTCAAAAATTCGTAAACTTGATTATTTCGGGACCCTAGAGAGTATATGGTTAAAATTTCAGCTCTCTAGGTCCAGTTTAAAGGCCTAATTTTTGCCGACGGACGGACGGACGGTCGGACGGACGGACGGACATGACTAGATCGACATTACTATCGATGCTGATCATAAATATAGTAACTTTTAGGGGTCTACGGGCAATATTAAGGTATGTTACAAACTATGCGTCAAAATTAATATACCCCTAGAATAGGGTATAAAAAGGTGTGAGCCACGTTGCACTCACGGTATAGCTGATGTGTAAACATGTAGGCTCGTCAGCGTTGCATTAATTTAAATTGTGGGCGTGTCAGTGGGCGAATGTAAAAAAATATTTACACATGAGCATCAAGGGCCCCTGGAGAGTTTATTTTATAAATTTCAGCTCCCTAGCTTAAACTTTGTTTTTTTTTTATATTGTGGGCGTGTCAGTGGGCGAATTTTTAAAATATTTACACATGAGCATCAAGGGCCCCTGGAGAGTCTATATTATAAATTTGAGCTTCCTAGCTCAAACTTTGTTTTTTTTGCCGTCCGACCTGAAATGATGACGGTGACGCTGAAAATCTGACGATGACGGTGACGCTCGATATTTACAACTAGCCCTTACCGAGAGCAAAGATGTTTACACATCAAAAATGTTAGGCTGAAAACACACCGGATAAAGCAAAACGTTTTTGATTCGATAGTAAAAAAAGGATTTTTTATTTCAACACACCCCAAGCGAAACAGAATGTACCACAACAAAACGTTTTGTTTTCTTGTTTCGTTTGGTGTGCGTTGAAATAAAACAAAATTGAATTCGCGACTTGCCTTTAGTGTTGTTCAACATGAGGTCGGACTCAGACGATGAAGTTCTGTTACATACAATTTTTGAAGCAATTGAGGAAAAGGACACAAATAGCAGAGAGTGGTGGGTGCATCCATATAATCTAAAACGAAATGCTGAGGATGTGATTATAAACTTAATAGCAGAGTTAAGAACTTATCCTAAAAAATTTAATGATTTCACCAGACTGCGGATGTATAATATCTATGATTAGGGAACGCGAGGGCTTGCTTCAGGAAATATATGTTGAGCCTGAAGCTATGGAATACGTACCTCAAGAAGAAACACATGAAAATATTGGAAGAGCAAAACCATCAAATGCTGCACGTAACATTCGCAATCAGTATGTTCAATACTTTAACTCCTCTACAGTTCCTGGACAATAAAATTATGCCATCTAATTTTGGTTACATGATTTTTAAATACAGTATGTCAAGTATTTACAGACTATATATATACATACACATTATATACATTAACAAACTTGTATAAAAAACATAGGGGCGGGCTACAGTCCGCTTGGGCGAACTGTTGGATACCCTATTCTTAGGGCGTGTCAGTAGGCGGATTTAAAAAAAATTTAAGTATGAGCATAAAGGGCACCTAGAGAGTATATACTATAAATTTCAGCTCCCTAGCTCAAACTTTGGACTTTCAAAAATAAAAAAATAATAATTGTGGGCGTGTCAGTAGGCGGATTTTGAAAATATTTACACATGAGCATAAAGGGCCCCTAGAGAGTATATATTACAAATTTAAGCTCCCTAGCTCAAATTTTTGTTTTTCAAAAAAAATATTTTATTTAATTGTGGGCGTGTCAGTGGGCGGATTTTGAAAATTTTATGTCCCAAGCAGTTTTATGGGCCAAAGATCATATATAAAAAATTTCAGCTTTCTAGCTCAAAATTCAATTTTTCCCAAAATTTGTTTTATTTAATTGTGGGCGTGTCAGTGGGCGGATTTTGAAAATTTTATGTCCCAATCAGTTTTATGGGCCATAGATCATATATAAAAAATTTCAGCTCTCTTGCTCAAAATTCGATTTTTTCCAAAATTTTGTTTTTTTGAGTTTGTGGGCGTGTCTGTGGGCGGATTTCAAAAATTCGTAAACTTGATTATTTCGGGACCCTAGAGAGTATATGGTTAAAATTTCAGCTCTCTAGGTCCAGTTTAAAGGCCTAATTTTTGCCGACGGACGGACGGACGGACGGACATGGCTAGATCGACATTACTATCGATGCTGATCATAAATATAGTAACTTTTAGGGGTCTACGGGCAATATTAAGGTATGTTACAAACTATGCGTCAAAATTAATATACCCCTAGAATAGGGTATACAAAATAGGGACGGGCTACAGTCCGCTTGGGCGAACTGTTGGATACCCTATTCTTATTCCTATCCCTCATAAGTGGGCGTGACAAAAGTCTAAGTATGGTTAAATTCTTAAGAACGCTCTACATATTTTGTTATATAACATTTAAATGATATAATAGAAAAAAACGAAGCTTTTGTAAAAAAAACGCTCCCTAGCTCAAACTTTGGTTTTTCAATAAAATTGTTTTATTTAATTGTGGGCGTGTCAGTAAGTGGATTTAAAAAAATTAACACATACGCATAAGGGGCCCCTAGAGAGTATATATTATAAAGTTCAGGTCCCTAGCTCAAACTTTGGATTTTCAAAAAAAGTTTTTTTTTTTAAATTGTGGTCGTGTCAGTAGGGGTTTTTTGAAAATATTTACACATGAGCTTAAAGGGCCCCTAGAGAGTATACCTATTTTATATATTTCAGCTCCCTTGCTCAAATTTTGGGTTTTCAATAAAATTGTTTTATTTAATTGTGGGCGTGTCAGTGGGCGGATTTTGAAAATTTTATCTCCCGAGCAGTTTTAGGAGTCATAGATTATATATAAAAAATTTCAGGTTTCTAGCTCAAAATTAGATTTTTTCGAAAAACTTGTTTTTTTGAGTTACAGACACGCCTGTAGGCGGATTTCAAAAATTCGTAAACTTGATTATTTTGGGACCCTAGAGAATATATGGTTAAAATTTGGAATCAAACTCTTCTAACTCTGACCTAGACATTGATCAACTGATAATACGTGTTAAAATAGGTGAATCTGAATTATTTGTTTCTGCAAGTTATATTCCACCAAGGAGTAATTTAAACCTATACAGCGCGCATTTAAATAATATAAAGTCAATATTAGAAGATCTTAAAAGTTCGCAAGATATTCTATTGGCGGGCTATTTCAATCTTTGTAACTTAGAATGGACGTTGGACTTGGAAGACATGAATTTGGTTCCTTTTAATGTTTCAACTGAAATAGAATCCTTTGTTATAGACTTTTTGGGTCAATATAATTTAATTCAAATAAATTCTCAACGTAATAGTTTAAACCGGATACTTGATCTGATTTTCGTGGACATTGAGTATAATATTTGTCTTGATAAGTCCATCTTCCCGGTCATTGAAAACTCAATCCATCATATTGCAATTGATGGCAATATCTATTTTTATCATTATATAAATAAAGTAATATCCAATCAAAAGACTATATACTCGTACAACTTTCGAAAAGCTAACTATGATGCAATGGTTGATTATTTGATGTCTTTCTCGTGGCAAAATATTTTGAGTTCATTGAGTTTGGTAAACACTTATTCCGTTTTCTCTAGCATTTTAAAAGATGCAATTGAGTTATATGTACATGAAAAACGTTTAAATAATAACATTAGTCCGGCCTGGTATAACAAAAGATTGAATAATCTCAAAAACAAGAAAAATAAAGCATACAAACTTTATAAAATTGATAAAGGAAATTTAGATCTGCGCATTAATTACTATAATCGCCAACGTGAGTTCGATGTTTTGAATAAATTTTTGTATCGAAATTATTTGTTATCAGTTGAGAGTGATTTAAAATCCAACAGTAAACTTTTTTGGAATTTCATAAACTCTAAGCGAAAGTCTAATGGAATACCAAGTTGCATGAAGTACCTCGACTCAACGACTAGTGAGGTGCCACAAATCTGCAACTCATTCGCAAACTATTTTCAATCGGTGTATTCATTGGACGCTCCCTCCTTGCAAGAAATGCCTTCTGTTAGTAGAGTTGTCGATGTCGGTTCGTTTGTTCTTAGTCCACTGGAAATAGAGGAGGCTTTATCAACATTGGATGCTAATAAAGGAGAAGGGCCCGACGGAATACCTGTTATTCTTTTAAAGAAGTGTGCAATTGCGTTAGTTGAGCCACTTTCAATCATTTTCAACCTTTCTCTTGTAGAAGGTAAATTTTTGGATGGGTGGAAAATCTCGTTTTTGTCTCCCATTTTTAAATCTGGGTCAAAGCATGAAATAACAAACTACAGGCCAATATGTAAGATTTCAGCCATACCAAAACTATTTGAGAAAATAGTTTGTAACAAACTATCACATTTGGTTCAGAATCACATATCAGTTTCACAACATGGTTTTGTATCTGGTAAATCGACGGCAACAAACCTAGTTTTAATGACAAACGTCATCATATCAAATATGGAAAATATGTGGCAAACTGATATTATTTTTACAGATTTTGCGAAAGCATTCGACAGAATAAATCATCAAGTTCTACTTCATAAATTACTTTCTCTAGGTATCCATTCTGCGTTACTAAAGTGGTTGGAGTCATATCTGACGGGTAGAATTCAAATAGTAAAAATTCTTAATTCGGTCTCAAATAACATTTCAGTTCCGTCAGGGGTCCCACAAGGAAGTCATTTGGGACCATTATTATTTTTGTTATTCGTCAATGACATACCCGGTTTGTTTATTGATTCGAATTGCCTTTTGTTTGCGGATGATCTCAAACTCTATCGTAAGATAAGAAGTGAATCGGACTGTCGTCTTCTCTTAAAAGATTTGGCGATACTTCATCATTGGTGCCAACGGAATCACCTTCTTCTTAACATTTCAAAATGTCAAGTTTTGTCGTGTTTCAGGAAACATAATCCAATTTTGTTTGATTATAATATCAATAACATTAATCTAGAGAGAGTTAGAATGAAGAAAGATTTAGGGGTAATCTTAGAACAACTCTGTCATTCTTACCACACTATGACTATATGATTAATAAAGCTAACCGAATGCTTGGTTTTATTAAAAGAAACACCAGAGAATTCTCAGATCCATACACTCTAAAGTCCTTATATATTTCTCTAGTAAGATCAGTTCTGGAGTATTGCAGCAATGTTTGGAATCCTTACTACAACAATTCAATGGAAAGAATTGAGAAAGTACAGAGAAAATTTACAACATATGCTTTTTTCAAGTTAAATTGGAGAATTCCAAGGCCATCCTATAACAGTAGGTGTTTATTATTTGGAATGCAAACTATTAAAGATCGCAGGGTATACTTTTCCGTGATGTTTATAAGAGATATTATAACATTTCATATAAAGTGTCCTCCGTTGCTAGCATTAGTGAGTGAAGGTAATGCACCATCAAGGACTACACGTTGTCGATTTTTAATTTATGAACAGTTTCATCGTAGCAATTATGGAAGAAACGAACCTTTATCCCGTTGCATCAGGGAAGCTAATTTAATTTGTAATTTAGTTGATTTTAATTATAATCTTTCGAGAGATATCTTTAAATCTATGTTATTAAATAATATTTCAACATTATCTTTTAATAGTGTTTAATTATATTTCAGTTAATGAAAATGAATGTAACTTATTTTTTAATCTATCAATTTAATTTATGAATGTTTATAGGTACCCACCAGCAGTAATTATGTATTAATTTATCTTAGTCTAAGAGATTGTATTCAAATTGATGAAATAAACTAAACTAAATTTCAGCTCCCTAGGCCCAGTTTAAAGGCCTAAAAGGACTTAAAGGTTTAAAGGACGGACATGGCTAGATCGACATAACTATCGATGCTGATCATATATATAGTAACTTTTAAGGGTCTACGGGCAATATTAAGGTATGTTACAAACTATGCGTCAAAATTAATATACCCTTAGAATAGGGTATAATAAAATTCAATTAAACTTACCTTGGTATTTCATTTCAGTTGCTATTTCTATCCACAGCTTATCAATAGTAACTTTAATAGCATGTTCCTTATGTTTATAATTATAGATAGGGCTTCTTGCCTCAATCAAAAGAATTAATTTTTCTCCATCCATATTTGTTAAAATTTGCGCACAGAGTAAACCAGAGTATATCCATATAATGAGTAGGGACACTCTCATATTTTTGACTGAAGGGTAATTGTAGGAGTTCATAACTAGGTGTAATCATTAAAAAAAATCAGAAAAACCAGCCATAAACCATTTTAAAAAGTAAATCAGGTAACACTGCACGTAGTGAAAAGTTATACACAACGAGGATCAAGTCGATGCGCCATTAAAAAGCTAAGAAAAATCCCACAATCATTCGTCTTACGAAGGAATCGAAATTTTGTTTTGCAAAAAACAACAGGTCAGCTATGGGCAACGAAACGCTTTTTTTGTTTTGCTTTTGTTTTTATGTTTTGTTTCATTCGGTGTTTGTTGCTCGTATACAATGGCATGTATTTTCGACAACCACCACCGAAACACTTCGAAACAAAAACGTGTGTTTTGCTTCGTTTTCTTTGGTGTGTGTACTCTCATAACAAACAATGTTCTCTTGTTTCACGAAACAAAAAAACACGTTTTGCTTTATCCGGTGTGTTTTCAACCTTATTAAGCATTTAAGAGCACACTTTACTCGCAAATATTGACTATTGAGGGTTAACTTATTTTATTTTATTTTATAATTTATATAAAAACAAATTAAAACTACCTACTCTACTTACTTAAACTACTCGACGTATTCTAACTATAATTGGGAATCTGAGCACTCGTTGCCTTACGCAACAAGTGGTCAAAATCCCAATTGCTTTCCGAGCGCCTGGCAGTCGTCAACGTCCACACGAGCCGCCGTGATTTTCAACTTCCAGTCGTCGCAATATCGCCTTATTTGATCGAAGTCACGCTGCAAAAGGATATTAATGACCTCGATTTTAGGACCTGATCTGTATGCCACCAAATCGTCGGCATACGCTATAGCATATCTGAGTGAACCCACCAGATCACTCGTTTAAATGTTAAACAGGATCGGAGAATTGGCCGCCCCCTGCTGTAAATCGTTTTTAATTTCAAAGACTCTGCTCGAAGTCACGTTGCCACATTTGACAACGAACTTCTTTCCCATAAGCATATTATAAATTACATATAGCAAAGGTTTGTGCAAACCCTGCCTGGTCAACTTATATAAAAGTCCCTCTAACCATACGATGTCGAAAGCCTTCTCAAAATCAACCAGACAAGCACCCGTGCATTGGTTCTTGCATTTATTCCACTGAATGTCGGAAACCAGTTTCGACGCGGCATGAATAGTGTTATGCCTCGTCCTGAAACCAAACTGGTTGTCCGGGATTATGTTATTGTCCTCGACCCACTTTAACAGGGCTCTATTAGACCTTGCTAATATTCGGAAGCAAGCTAATTGACCGTGTAATGTTTTCCTTAGAACTTCTGCAGCTGCACCAGTTTACCCATTGGCCGGGGTCACCAAGATGGTTGAAGATGTAGATTCATCCTCCCCCTCCTCCTTTGTGTTGCTTCATCACAAGGGAGCTGTGTTTTGTGCCATGGCTACTGTTCAGCTGAGGCTCTGGCTTTCAGAGATGAGTGCCAGTGGAAGAAAGCCATCTGGTATATGTATTCCCTCCACTGCGCTTGGCCAGAACACCTGAGCTAGAAGACTCACGGTCTCATATGTGGGTTGAGCTCAGGTCACGATGCGCACGTCTATCAATCCACGGCTGTGCTTCAGTCCGGGGCGGGGTTCTTTGGATGCATCGTTACTATTACAACAAAAACTTAGACGTGCAGGGGTAGTGGAGAATAGGGCTGAAAAAAAAGAATAGGTACGAAGGAAACCCCCAAAACAGAGGAAAACTGACGGCAACCAAGCTCGAGGATTCTGATGTTGGTAAATCCTTCCAATCGCCCTCCCACCCTTTGATGATCAAGTCTGAACTTTTGCTTGACCATCCCAATTAATTAAAGAGACCTACACCAAAATTTACTTCACCGAATTAATTTAATTTTACTAATAATGCATAATAATTAAGGATCTTAATTATCTAATTACAAGGGAGATACCGATTCATACGGATCTATGGCACCAAAACAAAAAAAAATACAGTATGCATAGGGACTAGCCCCTTAAAGCTTCATAAAGGAGTTATAATCAAATATGAATACTATTGTATGATTTACAAGAGCTATACTTGTTTTCCCTTTTTTTTTTCTTGTACGTTTTTTTTTCGTTATGTCAGCCTAATGCTGCCAGGTGAACAAACATCGCCCTCTTGACCCTGATGGCGCTTATCAAATTTTGGCCACGAACCACTTAAGTAGAACAAAATTTACCTGGTAAATCACCCGCTTCCTCTCCGTCGATAGATCTATCTCCTGAAGGTAGCTGTAAATAGAACTAGTCCCAAGGGACTCAATCGAACATAAATGGTCAAGGGAGGCGATTCGTTACCGCACTCTAAATGAATATAAACATATATACATATATATAGCAAACAAAAAAAAAGAAATCTCGATAATTTTAAAAGGAACCACTACTTTCGAGTGAAATAAAAAAATACAATTAGGTTATAATGAGTAAGAGGTTAGTATCTCTTCAAGCAAACTATCTATGGTTAATTCATTTAAAAAGAAATATTCTCTTTTTTAAATATATATTTTTTTTTCTTTTTTTTTATTATTATTTATTAGCCTTAAATAGGGGAATACTTCATATGTTAATATTAATAGAATAGATTATATAACTATATAAAAAAATTGTTTTTTTTTTGTTTTTTATTTTTTGATACACTAAACAATATACTTTTCTTATGTACTAGCTCACGTCACGTGTCCTTGTCTGGGAGCGGCATGTTGAGTCAGCTTCCGTAGAGGTATAACGGCGTCATCACTGCTGGCACGATGAGAGGCATCGCCTCATGAGGCGACATGGAAGTCAACCAAACAAAATTCGCACGAAAGGTGTGGGGGGTGTGGGGTAAAATTGTTACTAATTAGCACGGATACTAGGTCTTAGGAGCTTAAGATGTAGTTTTTTTTTCTTTATTTCTTTTTTTTTTTTTTTATGGAGGTTACCTCACACGCGTATGGCTCTAGGGCCACGCTTGTTTAGATGGTTAATCACCCTTGTTCACGATCACCGTTAGCACACCGTTCACTATCGTTATATGACTTTAACGGGGCACTTGGCACTACCTCTCGTTCGTGTGGTCTGATTTATAGTGCAAAAAGCATATTCCCCTAGTCATCCTACAGGAATTTACACACTTCCTCCACTTTTTTTTATTGTTGCTTTAGGGGGGGTTCGCTATTCTTAATAGGGGGACTGGCGAAAGTCGGTGACGGGCACTAATTCCTCACGGTCAACCCAGGTGTAAAGCACTCCACTCCCGTCAGCACGTTTAATGTATTACAGTGGCCAAGGCGTAGCCTGTGATAACCGCAATTAAGATGCAATTTTACATATTTTTTTTTTCGTTTTTATATAAGGAAAACCATCCTACAGATGTACTGTTAACACTTCAATTCAATTGACTTAATTTTATCTCGATAAATTCTCGACTTTGCCTCGATGGCAGAACTACCTCTAGCACGACTCCCGAGCAGCGGTGGTGTTTGCTCGGCTCCTCAAAACTGGCTGACTCTTGTCCTTTCTTTTAATTCAATTCCCTCTTAAAAAAAATTCGTTCGACCACTCGCATCAATTCCTGATACCCAATCCCCAAGTCACTTCTATCACGACTCGCATCTAAAATGCCGCTCCGCACCAATCAGAATTGTTCTTTTATTCTTTTCAGTCGTAATCGACCTCTGCGCCTTTGTTCTCGCACAACCGTGCGTGGTAATCCGTTGACCAGTTATCTGGTACCCAAAAGTACCTACGCACATAACTATTTGTTAATACAGAATGCACCCGTGCGTGCTTTGCCGACGGGACGGTACCTCGTACGATTGTCCACACAAAAAAATTCCTCACCAGCAATGAGGCGATCTGTCTCGCCCAATCACAACCAGCGAATCGCAACAACAAGCCATCTGGCCTGAGCGTCATCGCCGTCGTTATAACTGATTAATGCTGGGTGGTGGCATCGTTACAACCGGAGATTGGCAGGGTTCGTCCTATCTTTACATTTTTTCGGGATAGGGTGTACCACAGCCACCTTCCAATGCGCCGGATAATGTGCATTATTCAGCGCATTGTTAAACAGCGTGGTGAAAATCTCTACAGCCTCCAAAGGCAGGTGTCTCTATACGATGTTTGGGACACCATCCATCCCCCCCGACTTTTTAATCTTTACTGACTCGAAGATGGACAGAAGATCATCCTTCGACACGAACAAGTGCGATGCATCTCGGCCATTGGCGACAACTGCATTAGCATGGTTTTCATCAGTGAACACGGTGAATTCGTTATTCTCAGATCGCCAATTCTCAAGTTCGGTGCGCAGATAGAAGTGGCTCACCAGAGCCCTATTCTCAATGTCGTGGTTACGGCGAACGGGATTGTTCACCATATACACGGCCTCGAAACAAGCGCCCAGCAAATCCACTTTCTCCTGTGGGTCCTCGACCGCGAAAAAATCGTCGTTTGAAGCGACACTTTCTGGACTTATTCCAGCAGTCAGTACTGTCTGTCTGTTCTCTGCTGTCTGGGAGATTCGAACACAAGGAATATCATTGTGATCTTTCCTCCTGAACAACTTATTTATCTGTATCAGGCAAACAATATTCAAATAAAAATGGACTTATAGAAGCAATTAAATGTGGCTGGGCCTCCATTTCATTGGATTATATCAAGAAACTTTATGAGTCTCTGCCTAACAGAGTTTTTGGGGTTATTCGTAACCAGGGTGGAAGTACCCATTACTAATTTGTAAATTTAATTTAAATTGTGTTCCGTAATATTTACCTAAACTTAAGAATGTTAAACTTTTCGTAAATGATTTTTTTATGTGGGGGTTCTATTCAAATGAGTTAAAATTTAATACAAATATTTTGAGTACTATCGCTTTGAAATGTATAGTAAAATTATTACTTTCAATATAGACACCATTTTTTATTATGTTTTACATATTCTATTCAAGTGAGCGGCACTGTATTGTTGCCGTTTTGTTCATGTTCAAAACTCGCGCTTTTAAATTTTGTATCTCATGTCTGGAAGGATATGACCAATATGGCGACCACGGTGATGTCAAATAAGCTCATTAGGTTTATAGTCATAGTTCTGACAGTGGGTAGGTTGACGCCGAAAACACCCTATTCCAACAACACCCAAAAACTTAGATTAGTTTTATTTCAATCTCACCATGCACTAGATGGAAACTTTGCTTTATGGAAGATTTTACACAAAGCTTGCTTCGACGTCTTACTAGCGAATCCGCAAACGAAACATAAGCAAAGGCTACAGTGTAAGCGAACTTTTGGATACCCTAATCCTATCCCCCCCAAAGTATGGGCTTAGCAAGATTTTAAGTATTTGCGAATCCTTAAAAATGTGATTGTTAACATATTTTCTTATACATAAATGTTTTTTATATGCCTCAAGGGTTTTTTTTATCGAAAAATTATGGTTTTGTAAAAAAAACTATTCTTAAAAGGGCGTGGAAAACTTATTGTATGGGGGAATTGTTAAGAACGACTTTGTCTTCATACTTTGAAGAAAAGAAAGAAAAAAGGTCTTTCATTTCAAATGATTTATTTATAAAAAATTTTGATATTGGCGTCTCATTGGGGGTTTTCGGTCACTCGATGACGTGAGATTCTTTCCAAATTTGTTTTTCGGAATCGGCGTAAAACTTTCTTTTTATTCGTGCAAAAAACATAACTTCACTCAAGCGAATGTGCACAGGCATTTGTTTTTACCCAAAAGAGTAGTAGGAGTAGTGAATTGTTGTTTTCGTGGGGAGTGAACCTGCACGGGCCACAGGAATCACAAGCCAATAAAGGTTAGCAACATCGAAACCTAAAACACGATATTAAGCATCGAAAGCTTTTCAAATCTGTACACAAAAGTATGACCAACACTGAAGTTGCTACAACGTCTGACATTTTCAATCGACGTAAAAGCATATTAGTGTCGCCAGAGTCGTGCATTTGTGTTTTAAAAACGCTTCAGGCACTTCATGTTATTATTTTCTGTACGATTATCCACTCTATCCAATTTATAGGATTCCCCTTGGGAAATCATCTTTATTCGTTGTTGGGGTTTCATGCATTATCACGGTGGTATCGACAGACTTTAAAAAAAACAACAACTGTGATGTAAAACAATATACATAATCAAGTTGTCAGTAAAAAAGTGTCACAGAATAAAAAATAAAAATAATAATCCAACAAACGTATGTTTGAATGTCGTAAGTTGCCTAAAGCCTAAATTATTTTAAAATCCCCGGAATACACAATATATTTTTGAAAATGTCTGATACTCCAGATAAATCATCAGAAGACGCGTTCTGTTCGAAATGTGAGGCAAATAATAATTTGTTATTGATTTTTGATAGTTAACTCACATCTCTGTTTGTTTAGGTGGATTCTTTGACGCAATTCGAAATAGAACAGCAATGCAAGATTTTGGATTTGCATTCATTATCATTGCAATGTGTACCTTTAAGTTTTCAAAATTTGCCTTCCTCCAGAAATTTGTTCGGAAAACTAGATCGTGGCTGCCTTCTCGAATAAACAATTCGCAAACAATCAACAATCGCATAGATGAACTGTGCTGCGACTTACGAATAGAAATGCGAGAGCTGTCTGGGCAAATATGTGAATTTCGAAAATGGTCACAGGTGGGGGACGAAATTAATTCTTGTAAACACTGCGGTGGGTCAAAAAAGCTAATTGGTGTTCGTAATATTTCAAAAGGAAGTATTTTTCCCTCAAATTATTTTAAAAGTGGGCTAAGTGATTGCAAATGGCCTCAATATTTGCATAAATATGTTTATAATCCTAATCCAATAATCTTGGATACTCAGCAATTGGGCAATATTAAACGGGCTTATGCAAACTGATCATAATAGTGGATTTTGCATAGATAATGATCTATGCAAATTTCACTATTTATTGCAGAGAAGGTTCATACGATTCTAAGCGCCCGCCTTCTTTAGTGAATGTTTGAATGGTATGAAAAAAAAATTAACAATAAAAATGCAATATATTTTCAATAGTGTGATATCAATCTTTTTGAAATAAGATATCTCTAATTAGTCAAAGTCGAATGATCTGCTCTATCGTGGTATCCTCTTGGAAATGAGTTTACTCCGCAAAGCAAATCCAGTCTGAGTCTCAATATAAGTTGCAGTATCCATTTTCTGAACGTGTATGAACGGATCGATATTTATAAATATGTTTGCCCGACAAATAGTTGTCTGGCAACATTGCAGAGACATTGCAATGTGGCTGTCAAAAACTGATGGACGTCAATTCGTCGTCGTTCACAGTAAATAAACATCTAACCAACAACTTTGTTTAACATTTTGCACAAAGATCTTCATGTAAAGGCTTACAAAATACAGTTAACACAAGAATTAAAGCCAACTGACAACGGAGTGCGTCGGCAATTCGTATATTGGGCCAAAGAGAAGCAACAACAAAATGACAACTTTTTCAAGCAAATTATCTTCACCGATGAGGCTCATTTTTAAATAGGCCTAGAGGATTGTTTGAAAGGCCAATGAAACCAAAAAAAGTTACTGTACGGTGTGGATTTTGGTGTGGTGGCGTGATTGGTCAATTTTTCTTCGAAAATGAAAATGGCAATGCAGTTATCGTGGATGAAGCTCGATATCAAGCGAGGGTTAGAAACTTTTTGTGGAGTCAATTGGAAGATATTGATGTGCAGCATAACAACAAAATCACTAAAGCTAATAGAGCTAAGCTAAGCTAGCCTGTCGCTGCACATATGGCAGAACCTGTGTAATCTCTCCAAAGATCGTCCAGTGGATCTACACAGTGATGATAAGATCCATTATAACATACGCAAAGCATCCATAGTATGGTGGGCAAAATCCATAAAAAGGTACAACGGCTTGCGTGCCTAGGTATCTCCGGAGAGATGCGAACCTGGCTAACACCTCTCCGCAGAGATAAGGCTTAACGACCATCCGGAACTTAAGACCCTTCTCGATGAACTTCCGGAACTTAATATGAGCTGAGCGGTCACATACCGCATTCAAAAAACACTATGATTCAACAAACGATTCTCCACGAAGATCCCTAAGAGAGAAGCATGGGTTAGTAATAATCCACCAAACAGCCACAACGGCATATAGTGGTATACTGATGGTTCTAAAATGGAAACGGGGGTAGGAGCGAGAATATACGGACCACACAAACGCTTCACGATACCCATGTGAAAAAGTCCCAGCGTATTTCAAGCAGAGCTCCACGCCATTCAAGAATGCGCCAGCCAAATTAATTTGTCTGGCATAAAAGGTGCAAACATCCATATATTCACGGATAGTCAAGCAGCTATAAACGCCCTTAGCTCGTATACCATTGACTCCAAATTAGTCATGTACTGCTTCAATACCCTACAAACACTCGAAATAAGAAACAAGAGCTAATTATGGTGGGTTCCAGGTCATGTCGGGGTAGAAGGTAACGAAAAGGTCGACGAACTGGCCAGAAATGGTTCAGAAACACCTTTCATAGGTCCCGAACCTTTCTGCTGCACTCCTAGATCAGCAACAACGGTAGCAATAAAAAGCTGGGAACATAGAAAATGTATCTATCTTTGGGAGAGCATCCCAGGTCTAAGACAGACCCTTTAATCAAAATGCCAGAAAATGTCTAAACCTAAGCAGGCATGATATCAAAAACTTAGTAGGTTACCTTACTGGTCACCATGGTTTAAGATATCATCTACACAAAATGAGAATAGCAGACTCTCCTGAGTGCCGACTCTGTCTTGAAGAGGACGAGTCAGCTGAACACATTTTATGTGAATGTCCAGCCCTTAATGGAATTAGAAAGAAGATCTTTTTCAGGGAACAAATGAGCCCCAAGGACATAAAGCATTCTTCTACTGGTAAAATTGTCCGCTTTACACGGAAAGTGGAAATTCTACTAGTTTAAATTTGTCTGGCCCATACGGTACAAAAGATCTTTTTAGGCCGAAGTGCCCCCTTATAAATCGCCTTGGCGAGCCCAAATTAAAAAAAAAAAAATTTAACTCTATTTTTTTTGGTAAATGACGTGTGTTTTCAATTCAGAGCAATGTAGCTGCAACTTGCTGATTTCTGTTTTTTGTCCACCGCAGTTATCCCAAAACAACGCTATCGTGACTGTTGTTGCCAAAGATTTTAAAAACTTAAACTATATTGATCCTATTTCATTGCTACCTCTCTCACCATGAAGTTCACTCCACGTAAAAGAATGAGCTTTCCCATTTGCCAAGTAAACCATTTAAATATAGACGCATATTTTTCTTGAATAGTAGAATAGAGACATGTCAGAAAACGGTAGCTGCAGAACACTCTAAATCTGTTAAAAGTACAGTGGACATTCAAGAATAACAAATTGATTTAATTCAAGCTTAACAAATTCTTTATTCGAAGGTTAGAAAAGGTATGTGTCAAAATTAGGAGGAAGTGAGGAATAAAAGAAAGTTAAAAGATTTCTTACAAATGAGCTTAATTTATAGTTAGAAGTTTAATATTGTTGTTTCAACACTCCCCCTCAATAGAAAAACGATTAATAAAGATCAAAATTAATTCCAATGTTTGTAAAGCAAAAGTAATGTTTAATTTTTGGTAATGCTTTCGTAAGGCCATCTGCAACCATCTCATTCGTTTGGAGATATTTCACACGGAGAGCAACTTCTTCGATAGCCTGTCGTATAAAGTGATACTTGTAATGAATATGCTTGGTCCTTGAGTATTTTCTACCATACTCGGCTATGTGTTGAGCGCTCTGGTTATCGCAGAAAATAGTTGTTGCTTCTGAGTTCATACAGTTCAGCTCTTCGAGTAGGTAGTGAAGTGAGTACGCTTCCCTTGCTCCTTCAGTTAACGCGATGTATTCCGCTTCAGCGCTTGAGGTGGCAACAGTGTGTTGTTTTCTTGATTCCCAACTTATAGTAGCTCCTGCAAATACAAAACAATAACCACTTTGAGATTTCGAATCATTCCGATCCTCTGCCCAACTTGCGTCAACATATCCAACCAAGGGTAGCCCCGATTTTCGGAATTCAAGCCTTGCGTGTTTTGTAGCATTAATATAACGTAGTAAATTAATAGCAGTAGTCCAATGTTGTTTTTTTGGTTTTTGATTGAATTGAGAAAGTGCACTAACAGTAAAATCAATATCAGGATGGCTAAATACAGAGAGATGCATTAAAGATCCTATAAGTTCTTGATATTTCAAGCATTCTATTGGCTCGTTTTCTCCACTAATTTTCGGTTCTTTCTCAAGTTTCAACTTGGCCTGCATCGGTAAATTGAATGGTTTCGAATTTTGCAAATTGTATTTTAAAATAAGTTTGTTAATATAATTAGTTTGACATATTGAGAGCATGTCTTCCTCCTTTGAGATTTGTAATCCAAGACATAAAGACGGATGTCCTAGATCTCGTATTTCAAAAACTTTTGAAAGGCTTTGCTTTATTTTCATAACAAAGTTGTTTTCATTCGATGCGATGACTATATCATCAACATATATACCTAATATAGTTTTTAAATGAGTGTTTTTAGTACGAAAATAGATGCAGTTATCATATTTAGATTGCGCTAGATCGAGCATTTTAAGTCTATCATCTAGAGTTTTATGCCACTCTCTACTAGCTTGTTTTAAGCCATATAACGCTTTATGAAGAAGACAAACTTTATTCGGGTGAATGGCATCAATAAAACCATCTGGTTGTTTCATAAAAAGTTCCTCCTTCAAATGCCCGTTCAAAAACGCCGTTGATACGTCGAGGTGATAAAGTTGAAGATCATGCTCTACAGACAGAGCGTAAATCAGCCGCAAAGAACTTTGACGAATGACTGGTGAATAAGTATCTATATAATCAGTTCCATATTTTTGCGTGTATCCCCGCGCAACAAGTCTTGCTTTTCGACGATCAATTCTCCCATCAGGTAAATATTTGGTTTTAAAAACCCATCGACATCCGATCGCGTTTCTGCCGGGTGGCAAATCACAAAGTGTATTATTAGGTATTATGCTTCATTAAGCAACTGTACTCATCATTCATAGCATTATACCATTCTTCTGCATGCGGCGAAGTTTTCAGGTCTTGATAGTTGACTGGATCATCAAATTCACATGCATTAAAAACCCTTTCCATAGCACAATTTGAATGATGTTTTGCCCTGGTTCGACTACTTATACAGTCACTTTTATTTGTGATGGTTTTTTTAGTCAACAACTCTTCCGTTAACTTTTCATTTTTATTTTCATTTTCTATGTTTTCATGAATGTCTTCACTAGAAAATCCTTCGGCTTCCAAAAATTCATCTTCATACTATTCTTTCTTTTGAGCTTTTAATAATTCATCATCATAAACTTTCATTTTACTATTGTCCAAAACAACGTCACCTTCTTTTATTCCATTATGTAATGTAAGCTCTTTATAGTTCTCCTCATTTAATACTCCTTCTATAAAACGCACATCTCTACTTTTAATTACAGTTCGAGAGTCCCTTTTCCACAACCGATAGGATTTCGATTCGTCTGAATAACCAACTAGGACATATTCATCACTTTTAGGATCCAACTTTGATCTGTTTGGAGATTTATTCAGAACAAAAGCTTTGCATCCTATCTGGCGTAAATGATTAACTTTTGGTATCCTTCCGGTCCAAACCTGTTCCGGAGTTCGGTCACCGTTAAGGTTAGTTGGACAACGATTCCGAATATAGACTGATGTGTGGAATAACTCACCCCACAAAAATTTTGGGAAACATCCATCAATCAGGAAACATCGAGTCATTTCAACAAGGGTGCGATTCATACGCTCCGCAACTCCGTTCTGTTGTGGAGTATATTCCGCAGTCAGTTGATGTTTGATTCCATTTTAACTCAAAAATTTCGAAAAATCTGTACCAACAAGTTCGCGCGCATTATCGCTTCTCAAAACTTTAATCCTTTTGTTCGTTTCATTCTCTACCTGACTTTTAAACCTTTTAAATACATCCAGATAATCACTCTTCCTATGCAAAAAATAAACAAAAATCTTTCTTGACCAGTCATCAATAAAGGTAGCAAAATATATGCATTTTCTCAAAGATTCTGTTTTAAATGGACCACAAAGGTCAGTGTGAACTAGTTCTAATAGCATTTTCGTAGATTTTTCATTTTTAATTGGAAATGGGAGCCGAGTTTGCTTTCCTTTCAAGCAAGTAACGCAACTGGATACGGAAGAATTAAATCTTGGAAGACCTTGGACCATATTTTTATCTTTTAACTTTCGAAGGGCCGCTATATTAAGATGTCCTTAGCGACGGTGCCAAACTTCTAACGAATTATCAAATTAGGTTTCTGCTACTCTGCAAATCTTTGTATTTTCTTTTAAGCTGAACATATTAACCAAGTACAGGTAGCTTCAAGCAAAACTATACCATCTTTAACAATCAGCCCACGCTCTCCTTCTAGTATGAGCTTACAACCATTATCTGTGGCTTTACTTACTGATACAAGATTGCTTCTAAGGTCAGGTATAAAAAGTGTATCATAGAGAAAAATAGCTTTTGGTTTTCCACATACCTGTACATTCAATTTGACTGTTCCAATTCCTTTAATATTCGCAAATTTATTGTTTGCAACTTGAACTGTTCCAGTGTATTTTTTATCTATACTAATAAAATACTGCTCCAAACAGCACATATGGGATGTAGCGCCACTATCTACATACCAATTATAACGTTCAGTTAACTCCTCTTTAACATTCTGCGAAACTTCTTTTACTGCTACATCGTTTTTAAATGATTCTGATGCAATGAAACCAATTTCTTCTGTATTATATTCCTGACTTAGACTATCTTTCTGTGCGAGATTTGATCTGTCTCTCACTCTATTCAACATAACGTGACAGTCTCTTTATTCCCTATTCTAGGGGTATATTAATTTTGACGCATAGTTTGTAACATACCTTAATATTGCCCGTAGACCCCTAAAAGTTACTATATTTATGATCAGCATCGATAGTAATGTCGATCTAGCCCTGTCCGTCCGTCCGTCCGTCGGCAAAAATTAGGCCTTTAAACTGGACCTAGAGAGCTGAAATTTTAACCATATACTCTCTAGGGTCCCGAAATAATCAAGTTTACGAATTTTTGAAATCCGCCCACAGACACGCCCACAAACTCAAAAAAACAAAATTTTGGAAAAAATCGAATTTTGAGCTAGGAAGCTGAAATTTTTTATATATGATCTATGACTCCTAAAACTGCTCGGGATATAAAATTTTCAAAATCCGCCCACTGCCACGCCCACAAAAAAATAAAACAATTTTATTGAAAAACCAAAATTTGAGTTAGGGAGCTGACATTTTTAATATATACTCTCTAGTGGCCCTTTAAGCTCATGTATAAATATTTTCAAAATCCGCCCACTGACACGCCCACAAATAAATAAAACAATTTTTTTGAAAATCCAAAATTTGAGCTAGGGAGCTGAAATTTATAATATATACTCTCTAGGGGCCCATTAAGCTCATGTATAAATATTTTCAAAATCCGCCCACTGACACGCCCAAAAATAAATAAAACAATTTTTTGGAAAATCCAAAGTTTGAGCAAGGGAGCTGAAATTTATAATATATACTCTCTAGGGGCCCTTTATGCTCATGTGTTAATTTTTTTTTAAATCCGCCTACTGACACGCCCACAATTAAATAAAACAATTTTATTGAAACACCCAAGTTTGAGCTAGGGAGCGTTTTTTTTGATAAAATCCTTTAAATGTTGTAACTTTTGTCACGCCCACTTATGAGGGATAGGAATAAGAAAAGGGTATACAACAGTTCGCCCAAGCGGACTGTAGCCCGTCCCTATGTTTTTTTATGTCCTTTGAGCCCACATCGGTGACAGTTAAATTGAAAACGTGACGTACCTGTTTGTTTCCTGCTTTCAAACTGCTTCGAATTTAAATTTGAGTGAAACCTTACTTTGAAAACTTCATCTCCAACCTCGTCGACATTCCCTTTCTTGTCGCTTGCTTCCAATAAACGGGCTCGTAAGACATCCATTGTAGGGGATTCATTCGATGCGTCAAATGCTGCTTGTAAATATTTAAATGATTCAGGAAGATTATCCAGTAGCATTACTACGAACAGGTCGTCATCCAATTTAGCGTCCATTTCACGCAACCGCGATACAATCAAATTGAAATTAATTAAATGTTGTTCCATATTTTGGTTTTCATGCATTTTAAAATTAAGCAACTTACGAAATTCTTCCAACTTTGTACGAATTCCCTTACGGTTGTACGTCTTTTCCAAAAAATCCCAGACTCCTATCGATGATTCTATTCCAAGCACGAGAGATACCTGCTCCGGATTCATTGAGATAATTATCTCACTTCTTGCATCCAAGTCCTTATTAGTCCATTCTTCCAATTGTGCTGCATCTACTGGTTTTGGCTCATCTCCTCTTACATATTTAAGCAACCGATTCTTATGGAGAATTGCTTCCATCTGGTGCTGCCAAGTGCAGAAGTTGTTTCCATTAAATAATGGAATTTTTCCCGACAATCTTGTCATTTTTGTAAAAAATATTATATTATTCCAAAATTAAACCTTTTTTATTAGAACTGGGCCCATAACCTGTTAAAAGTACAGTGGAGATTCAAGAATAACAAATTGATTTAATTCAAGCTTAACAAATTCTTTATTCGAAGGTTAGAAAAGGTATGTGTCAAAATTAGGAGGAAGTGAGGAACAAAAGAAAGTTAAAAGATTTCTTACAAATGAGCTTAATTTATAGTTAGAAGTTTAATATTGTTGTTTCAACAAAATCAAACGTCAATTTTAAAAATGAAGGCTCATTAATTGATCTTTCCTTGTCCTTAGCCTTTTCGTCCCGGCACTAAGTTTTCCTTTTGATGTGGAGAAAACCATCTTTTTTTTTTTCTCTGGGTCAGCTGTGGTATATTTAGATCATGTAGAGCATTGATCCTTTTCGGGCTTAAAGGATGAAAAATTGTATGTCGCATTTTTCGGTAGGTACACTCTTTAACAGCAACTTTTCCATCTTACCCACATAGCAGTTTCAAGATCTAAAACTGACTGGGACTCCTATAAGGATACCCCTTAAATTATATAAAAAAGAAATTAGGAGGGCCAAAAGATCATCGTGGGGACTCTTCTGTGACAAAATAGAAGAATACTCGGAGGCATCAAGGCTAAGAAAAATCGTTGCATCAAATCCAACTAAGCCCAGCTCCCTAAAGAACGCAAATGGCTCGTGGACTACAAAATCGATCAATCTGCTACTTGATACCACTTCCCAGGTAGCTCTAACATTACCGGTCATAGCAACCTAAACAGGTCACCTATACAGGTAACTAATTCTCAAAGTCTGATTATTAGGGATAAGCTCCCTTGGCGCTACAAAACTTCAAGCCCTTACCAGCACTTGAGATGATTCTGAAAATCTGCTATGGGGTAGGTGGGGGTGTTTTCTCAGAAAGACTAAATATTATTTTCTCTTTCCGTCTTCCTGATCATTGTAGTGTGTTTTAGGCGGAAATCATGGCGATTAATGAAGACTTGTCGTGGCTGAAGAGAAATGTGATATCCACTAAGGACATCTGCATATTCTCGGATAGTCAAGCCGTGCTAAAGTCCCTGGACTCAGTCTCTTCAAACTCCATCGTAGCCAAAGACTGCCGTGCAACTCTTGAGGTCAATATTCACCTCTGTTGGGTGCCGGGGCACAGAGACATCCCAGGGAATATTAGGGCAGATGAACTCGCCAAAAAAGGAGCCGCATTACCTCTTCTACCTAATAAAGGTTTTCTAAGTATGTCTATCACTGCTTGTAAACTTATGTTTAAGCTATCCGTAGTCGAGAGTACAAACTTTAGGTGGACAGGAGGTAATACGTGTCTGGCGACCAAGCATATCTGGCCAAAGCTGGATCTGCGACGCTCTTTGGACTTTATCTCACTTAACCGACTGCTCATTTGCTCTGCTATAGGCGTCATAACAGGACACTGTTCAATAGGCAAGCACACATCAAGGCTTGGCGTCTATTCAAATGACTTCTGTAGAATCTGCAGGGACAAGGAGGAGGAGGAAACTACACTTCATCTCATCTGTACATATCCTGCACTCTCCCATAAAAAAATCTCTATCTAGGAGCCTTCTTCCTTAATGAACGCAGTGACTTAGCTAACACAGATGTTAGAAGTCTATCGCGCTTCATTAAAAGCTCCCAAATGGTTTAGCGAGTAGAGGTCGATACTCCCCCGATCCACGTGGCATCATAGCGGACATTGTTCTAAGTGTGTTGGCTATCAGCGGACAGCCACCTTAACCTAACCTAACCCAACATAGCCCTTTGTATAGATCATACATCTTAAGTATTGATAAATTGCTTTCTAAGTTTTTGGCTTGATTGCCTAACATAATGAGGTTCCATTACTGGAAAACTCTCAATGTGTTTTTTTATAAACATAAAGAGTCTTCCCTTGTCTTATTACCTGGCGCTTTTCTTCCACGAGAATCTAAGCCACCAAAACAACCAGTAACATTAACATTGTATACATCGGTATTAATTGGTTCACTTGTAATATACAACGTTCTTTCAAAAAATCTGGGCACACTCTGAGCTTGCAACCTTTTTTTGTAGATAGTATGATTTTGATAAATTCCGAGCAGCGATATCAGTCCTGTTCTTTTTTCGGCGTTTGGGGTCCGTGGTTGTTACGTACTTAATAAGGATATCCTTTTTTCCTTTATAACACGATAGCCCCAATAAGTCTTGCAAATTTCCATTCGATCTGCTTCAGTAAAATTGTACATTTGAACTTGTAATTTGTACAGTTAATTTGTTTCGGAGTTTTGGGTGCACAAGTTTTTTTTGTTGTTATTATTAACATATTTTGATCGTTTAGATTTTGTGATGTTTTCTTTCGAATTTTCCGCATTTCTCTTTCTTCGTCGCGTTAAATTATTAACATTTATATTTTGGTCTCCATAGTCTGAGAAGTCGGAAATCGAAAAAGGAGATTTAAAAGGCGATGGCTTAAAAGAATGATCATCTTGTGATGATAGACTAAAGTCTTCCTCATCATCTTTTTCAATTGAATAGTCTACAACTTGGATTAAATTACTTGGAATCTAAAGGGTCTTTCATTAGCGACTTGACAACTTCAAACTTTCAGTGTGAACGCACCTTTAAACCGATTACCAAACTGTCAATGTCAAAATATTCAGTAAAACATTTTCATCATGGTGAAGTACACTTGACTACCGAAATTCCGAGTCGGTGGTCGCAACTTTAAGAGCGTTAACACCAATTTCGGCCGTAATTCTCGTCCCAGTAGACATGATATTCATAGTCTAGTGAAAAAAATTTGAGTCAGGAAAGTCGCTGCTTGATGTTGCCGTGCCAGTGAGACTACGTTTTGCCCGAAGTGTGGAGAATATTGCTGCCGTCGCAAACCAGCCAAATCAGTCAATTTCACTGCGTTCTCAAGAATTGGGTCTCTCCCAGACCATATTATGGCGAATTTTGCATAGGCATCTTGGCCAACACCCTTACAAGATCAAGCTGATTCAAGAACTAAAGCCACTTGATCGTATGGGCGCGGCTTTTAAAAACCGGTTTTCGGTTTTTAGAACAACAACATTTTTTGAATTTATTAAGTTATAAATTTAATTAAAGTGGTCCAATAACTCATCTCAGCAAATGTCGAAAATAACAACGAGAAGAAAACAGTAGAAGAAACATATTGAAAGGCTACAGTCCGCTTGGGCCAACTGTTAGATACCCTATTTCTTTTTCTATACCTATAAAGTGGGCGCTGCAAAAATAGTTTGGGTGAATTATTAAGATGGATCTACATATTTTGTTATATTTACAACATTTAAAGGATTTTATCGGAAAAAATCAAAGTTTTTGTAACAAGCGCCCCTTAAAAGTGGGCGTGGTAGAAAAGTTTGTATAATGGAATTGTTCAAGCCGACTTTATCTACATACTTTGCAAAAAGAGAACTTTCATTTCCAATGATTTCTTCAACAAAACGTTTTTTTTTAAATAGTGAGCGTGCTAGGATGCTATTTTTAAAAACATTTATACACGAGCATTAAGGGCCCCTAGCAAGTATATATTCCAAAATTTCAGCTTTTTAGCCAAACGTTGACTTTTCGATAATACTGTTTTTTTTCAAATCGTAGGCTTGTCAGTAGGCGGATTTTAAAAAATTTCACACTTGATTATTTCTTGCCCCTAGAGAGTATACGTTTCAATTCAACTTTCTAGCTCTAGTTTAAGGGCCTAATTTTTGCCGACGAACGGGCATGGCTATCGACAATCGACATTACTATCGATGCTGATCACGAATATAGATTAGATTAGATTAGATAGATTCTTTATTTTTTCCATCATAAAGTTTACAAATTGGTATACTTAAGAATGAGGCATGGCAATACTGCCGTCTGCCGATCACGAATATATGTTGTGACTTTTTGAGGTATACGAGTATATTAAGGTACAAACTATGAGTCAAAATTAATATAGCCTCATGGCTCAAGTAACAAAGAACAAGAAGCCAATTAGTGAAGTAAGTGTGAGTATTAGCCTTCTTAAAAAACAACAATTTTAACCCTCTACTGCATACGAAGCCAAATATGGCTTTTCATTTTTTTTCCTTTTTTACTCCTTATTCTCACAAAAAAAAATCTTTATACAACACAATTCTCTTCTATGCTTTTCTAAGAACACATAGCGGTAATTTTCGCGCTAATGCGACAAAAAACAAGGAAGATATTCCTTCTTATAGGTAAGTGGTTTGCTTGTTGTCGTTGAAATCGAAAGCGTGAAAAATTTTCTGATTTAAACAAATTATAACTTTGGTGTAAGGTGACTTAAGTTTTCATAAAAATATATTTATGATTGGATATTTATTTCTCTTTGCCACAAATAAAATTTTATTAAAAAAAATATATTATCTTGCTCATTTGAGAGGTAAAACTGCAGAAGCCATATTTGGCTTCGTATGCAGCAAGGGGTTGTAAATCTACACATTTTGTTCACTTGACTTTTGTTGTGGTGCGCATGTTTTTTTCGTTTTTTTATCGTTTAGTTTTTAGATTGAAATACAGTATGTTACTTTTTTGCTTAGAAAAATGGAATGTCATCGTTTTTATGGAGGATCATCATTCGTTAATCCCATTCCTGGAGACGGATCGCGAAGAGATGATGAATTGGCTGGAGATTCAGATGTAGAGTTGGAGACAGAATTGCATATCAATGATTGAAGTGTCAACGTTACGGTTGAGGAAACGGAGCCGGATTCAGATGATGAGCCTCTTGCAGCGTTGAAATTAAAATCCGTGAAAAGCAAGACAAAAAAAAAATAGAACAAGTAACATCGAGAAAGGGACATCCTCCTGATTACGATGAAGAGTTTTTCAATTTGCAGGATCGGTCGAGCTTCCAGAATATGTAAACAAAATAGAGACACCATCGGACTTTATTAATTTTTTTTTATACTGATAATTTTTTGGCCTTCATTATAGAGGAATCTAATAAAAAAGCCCTCCAAGATGATATAAATAAGCCAGTTAATATCACAAAGAACGAAATGGAAAAATTCATCGGGATGGTGATATTCATGTCTTGTTGTCAACTTCCATCGTAAAGACATTACTGGAATAAGACGGTAGGACAACAAATGATATATGAAACAATGACGTGCAATAGGCGGGAAACTATCAAAAGGTCAATGCATTTCAATGATAAACAAAACTTCAAACCATTGGGAACAGAAGGACATGACAAACTCTTCAAAGTAAGACCACTTTTGGAGAAAATAAGGGAACGTTTGCTGTTGATTCCAAAAGAAGAGTTCCTCGCCGTAGATGAACAAATTATTCCGACGAAATGCCGCCCTTAACTGATGCAATATAACCCAGTTAAGCCACATAAATGGGGCTATAAAAATAAAGTACTAAGTGGAATTTCGGGATTTAGTTACGATTTTGATTTATTTGCCGGACACCAAAGCAATAAGTATCCTCACGGAGCGCCAGTGTGGGGGTCAGTGGTAACGTTGTCACAAGGCTTACGTCAACAGTTCATAAAAATGTTAATCACAAGATTTTCTTCGACAACTGGTATAATAGTCCAAATTTGCATGTTTATTTGTTGAAAAGTGGACTTTTGCCAATAGGGACTATAAGACTCAACCGAGTGCTAAACTCCATTCGACAACGTCGGTCATTTCCCACAAAAAAAAACCGCCAAATTTGTCAAAACGACTGTAGGTACCTTTCGTTCATTTACTTTTTGCAAAAAATGTAAAGCTTATTTGTGTTACAATGAAAAGAGAAATTGCTTTTCTAAATTTCATGGCGTACAAACACACAACTTTTAACCATTATTTTACTTTTTTATGGTACAATGAATTGTTATGTTTTGTTGTTTCATTTATTTATTTATTAAATGAGTTGTTCTGTTTTGTTTATAAATATTTCTTTCTTTATATTTTGCTGCTTTTTTATATATTTTATTTACTTAAACTGAAATCAAAAATCTTCTAGTTTTACAACCGTTAATGCATACGAAGCCATATTTGGCCTGTATTCTTATTATTTAAACAAATATTTTTTTTTTGGTTTTTTAATAAAAGATGTCTTAAAACAGCCCAAAGAAGCTATTCAAAAGGATTTTTTTTCTCTTTAAATAAGAATTCATGCAGTAGAGGGTTAAGGGGGTTTCTGTAGTTTCTTAGCGATTAAACCCTTTTTGCCACTACACTAACTAGCTACCGACTTATTGGGTTTTGCAGAGAAGGTGGAAGCGGTCGAAAATGTTGTGTGAGAGAACGAATATTTTTATTTGGAGGAGTTTTCAGTGTTGTCTGCATTTTTTGCTTGTGTGCAATTGCCACTTACTAACCGCCACCCGGTTATTGTAATGAAAAAAAAAGGTTTTAAACGAGATAAAAACTAACCGCAAAAATCTGTTAGTCGAAACTAAATAACCGATTTCGGTTTTTCCGATCCCCAAATGAGGGCTAAGACTAGACTCGTTGGCAACTGGTAAGAATATGAGCCTTCGCTAATCTAAATGTAATTACTCCAGAATCCTTGAGCCATATTCTTACCATTTTGCAAGATACGCAACCATTCAGAAGTCTGTTCGTAGCCTCTATTGATGTTGATATTGCGGACCTGACACCCTAAAAAAAAAACATAAAGAAAACATCCCTGTCCGTCGAGCAAAAAAAAATCTCCTAAATTTGCTTAGCAGTGTATTTCTGAACTACATACTGCTAGAGAAGAACACAAAGAACTACTTAAACTCATATATTTCGTGGATGCAGAGCGACAAAGAATATATTCGCCAAAGAATACCAAATCAATATCAGCTTGCTTTGATGTACGTAATGATAAGTATACTCCTCAGTTGTTCGGCTCACTGATGAATAAATATGTTCTACCCTTTGCACATAAAATTCCACTATATCCTCATGTCCTTTGTAATAAAACTCTGCAAGATCCTAAATGAAGCCAATATAACAAACTTACAAAGTGATAACAATATTACAAGTCTCTTCGGTATGACTTTGTCTTTTTGTTGGTTTAATTACCATGGTTATCACGAAATGAGACTCACATCATAGGAGGAGCAGACGTCAAACTACCGAGAGAGCAGCAAAGGCACAGCAGTCTCCCTTGGGGACTAAATTCAATGTTTTTTTTTTCAATGAAGTATGTCCTTAAAGCTCTTCTATTCATGTCACGCCTGAAACGCACGTATTACCGTGCCCTGTTACTTCATCCATAAATATAAATAGACGAAGCAAAGTATGATAAAAGGCAACTGCAAATGGGGGAGGTATTTGACGGTGAGGAAGGAGAAAGGATAAATGATGATAACACCTCGTAGTCGGGGCTCCATTCCACTTCTGTATTTCGTTGTCTGATTTTGTTTCAGTTAGGATTTCTGCTTTTTCACAATTGGAAGTTTTTGGATTGCTCGTTACTTATGACCTTAAACGAGCGGCGAATTCGCAAACTATCTAAGGTTTGGGGGGAGGTATCATAAAGATTAAAATCTAAAGACTCGGAAAATTCTGTGTAATTAAAGTGCAAGCTGTCAAGATAACCAAAGTCACGGTGTTGTTGATGGCATTATCTAAATGCCAAGGATGAATTGAGATGGAATATATATTCAAGCGGATAGCTTTTTGTTGACGTTGGCGAGGAACGCGACGAAATTTTTTCTTCTGATTTAATCTTCGACTTTCATAGAACATAAAAAAATAAATAAGGAAGAGGGTAAGAGCTGCCTTTGAGGACCTAAAGTATAGCGTTTATGTATGGATTCAGTTATTGTAGTATTTTCCACTGAGAAGTTGTTTCAGATATTTACTTAATGAAGCATTTTGACACGGTGGTTTAAAAAAAAAAATGCTCCAGCAAGTGGACATTAAACGTTGGCTCAATGAACAATAACACCATGTAGGGGTGGATTGGAAAAATGTTTCCACTTCGATAAGTTTCATTGTCGATAATAAACTGCAGAATTTTTTTTTTCCAATGGAGAAGACGGGAAGCCAATTCATTTGATACATCAAATAATCCCCTAAAGCGTCATTGGGCAGAGACTTTGATATACTGTAAGCCGAATACAGTTGAAGAAGTATTAATTTAGTGTATTTGTTTTGCCCAAATAAGACAACATCTAAGTATCAATAGTAACAACACTTGTATATGAATTGAAATTACAATAATAAACCATACTCAACTTATTTAATACAACAATTAATAGAATCGTACTCGTATCAGCCAATTGGTTGATAACATAATTTAAATATGTATTAAATTAATTTAATTTCATTTATATGTCAAGAAGAATCTTAAGCCATTATTCAGCGAATGGAATTGTGGGTGAAGAAATTCCGCTTTACCATTTTTGCCCGAGTGGCAATATTATTTTCAAATTCGTTTAAAATATATTATATTAGATTTAGTTTTATTTTCTGAAGCAAAAAAGAAAAAAGCGGCCAAGTGCGAGTCGGACTCGCTCATGAAGGGTTCCGCGCGAATTACTCGTATAATTATTATTTACTTAGGCACCTATTACAGATTTATCATTAGAAATTAATGGTTCACGGTTTACGCATAAGGTTTATGTTTATGAAATTAAATGTTTTTTTTTTTATATTTGAGTTGATTTAATGAAAGGTAAATTGCGGTTTACGATTTATGACGTATTAAAAAAAAACTACTTGCTGGATCTCGTTCAAACCAATTTTCGTTCGAAGTTTGCATGGTAATGTACATCATATATTTTTTTTAGTTTATGATACCAACATTTTACCATTTTGAAAGTGTCTCTCGCGCATACTATTCAGTTTAGAAAACAATGATATTAGAAACCTCGATATCATTTTTGAAGACCTATCCATAGATACCCAACACTTATGGGTTTGATGAGAATTTTTTTTTGAGTTTTAGTTCTAAGTATGGGGAAACCCCAAAATTTATTGTTTTTTTTTCTATTTTTATGCGAACATCTTAATGCGGTTCACAGAATACATCTACTTACCAAGTTTCAACAGTATAGCTCTTATAGTTTCGGAAAAAAGTGGCTGTGACATTTCCGGACAGACAGACAGACAGACATGACGAATCTATAAGGGTTCCATATTTTGCCATTTGGCTACGGAACCCTAAAAAAGGCTTTATTACATTATAGAGATTGGCACAGTTTCCTAGTAATAATTTTGAAACTAGTTAAACATACAGTGAAAAATATAAAAATTAACAAGTTTTTTTTTACATTTTTTTTTTGGTAATTGAGTGGATTTTTAGTTTAGTTAAAACGAAAATTGATAACTTTTTTTTTTTTTTTTTTTTAAGTTACACCTTATTTGACTTTTAGAATAGGTAAATCGGAATATTTTGATAGACTTTGAGTTTACTTAAAACAAATTATTGAGCAAAAGCGCTAAGAATTTAAAAGCTTTCATTGATGATTCTCCTTCTGTAGGATAGAGCTTCTTTGCAGTATTCATAGAGTACAAGCCAATTCCTTCCGTTCAGGTAGTTAGCAACCTCTTCCCATCGCAAAGTATTTTTGTCGAAGTGGACCCGCCTTATCTCCATCAGTATTGGACAGACGCCAATTAAATGCATGACGTTTTCCTTTTCTCGAAGATTGCAAAGTATGCAGATATCAGATCCCTCACTTCGATGTGGCATGAAGGCTAGCTTCATCAGTTCTTCTCTTACTTTAAAGATAGTTCCAATGATATTTCTGTTGTAAATAATGTTAAAATAATTTCTTTCGTTGAGATTCAGATTACACCTCGTCAAATATCGCCTTTCCGTAGATGAATGTGCTTTTTCTATGAACGCATATCTTTCGTTCTCATCAGTGGCAGCAATTACTTCATACAAGGACTTTTTCCATGCGTCTGCATTTACTTCCGACAAATTGAGAGCTATGCCACAGTCTGCAGCTATCCGGTTCCAATCTTTGACGTAAAGTGTCTTGCTGCACTGCAAACTGTACGATTTTCTTTGGAAGCCTTTGCTCACCCATATGTAACACTCTAAGAATGTAATCCACATTTAGTTTTAGCGTCGATATAAACATTGTCGGAAGCTCAGTTTCCAAATATTACATATAGTTTGGTGTATTGATTTGCAGGAAGAAGGTTTTTCGTAGAAAAAAGCGAAGCAAATATTCAACAAGCTCGTACTTCCGCACACCCCACACTTGAGCACCATAAAACAAGATCGCTTTGGCAGTTGCGTTAAAAACTCTTTGTTTGATATTGAGCGATATAAGTTTGTTGTTAAAGATTTTTCGGCAGTTCGCGCATATTGCGGTTTTAGCCTTGTTTTACTTAATTTTTAGATGCTTCTCTAACTTTAAGTTGAACGTAAACTCCATACCTAGATACGTATACGATTTCACAACTTCCATCACCTTTCCATTGAATTTCCATTTTTCGTCTCCTGCCGTTCTTCAAGTGCCTTTCTTAAAAACCATAACTTTAGATTTCTCTGTGTTGACCTCAAGATTCTCTATTCCTCTAGCCTATTTACCATCATGTGCAGGGAAGTTGGCGATTCCGCCAGAATAACAATGTCATCTGCGTACATAATTAATTCGAATCGCTTGTTATTAAATTCAACACCACAGGACAACCAGTCGCCTATATCGTCTAGAAAAAGTGTAAATAGTAGCGGGATTAGGTTACAGCCTTGCCATACTCCTTGTTCCACCTCTAACTTTTCAGAAAATTCTTTTGCGTTGTAACGAAGTTTGTAGAGATTCCTAGTTTGTAAAGTATGTAGAACAATGATTTTCTATTTATGGTGTCGACGGCTGCTGTAAAATCTACAAAAAAGGCATACAGTTTTTTATTTTGGTTCAACTTCCATTGCGCAAGCGACCTTAGAACAAAAATATTATCGACTATTGAATATCCTTTACGAAATCCGCTTTGAAATTCGCTTAATTTATATTGTTCTTGAACCCAACTGATGAGCCTTTCGTAAAGAATTAATGTAAGCACTTTGAGTGATGCATTTAAAAAAGAAATTCCTCGATAATTTGTTGGATCATCCGGATTACCTTTCTTAAATATTGGCATTATTAGCGCTTCATAAAAATGTTCGGGATACGTTCCAAACTTAAATATTATGCTAAGTGCATCTTTTAATTTTTCCTGAAAGAAAGTTGAGCTATATTTGTAAAACTCAGCCGGGATTCCATTTGATCCTGCTGCTTTTCCATCTTTATACCCTATTCTAAGGGTATATTAATTTTGACGCATAGTTTGTAACATACCTTAATATCGCCCGTAGACCCCTCAAAGTTACTATATTTATGATCAGCATTGATAGTAATGTCGATCTAGCCATGTCCGTCCGTCCGTCCGTCCGTCGGCAAAAATTAGGCCTTTAAACTGGACCTAGAGAGCTGAAATTTTAACCATATACTCTCTAGGGTCCCGAAATAATCAAGTTTAAGAATTTTTGAAATCCGCCCACAGACACGCCCACAAACTCAAAAAAAAACAAAATTTTGGAAAAAATCGAATTTTGAGCTAGAGAGCTGAAATTTTTTATATATGATCTATGGCCCATAAAACTGATTGGGACATACAATTTTCAAAATCCGCCCTCTGACACGCCCACAATTATATAAAACAAATTTTGGGAAAAATTGAATTTTGAGCTAGAAAGCTGAAATTTTTTAAATATGATCTTTGGCCCATAAAACTGCTTGGGACATAAAATTTTGAAAATCCGCCCACTGACACGCCCACAATTAAATAAAATATTTTTTTTTGAAAAACCAAAATTTGAGCTAGGGAGCTGAAATTTATAATATATACTCTCTAGGGGCCCTTTATGCTCATGTGTAAATATTTTCAAAATCCGCCTACTGACACGCCCACAATTTTTATTTTTTTTATTTTTGAAAGTCCAAAGTTTGAGCTAGGGAGCTGAAATTTATAGTATATACTCTCTATGTGCCCTTTATGCTCATACTTAAATTTTTTTTAAATCCGCCTACTGACATGCCCACAATTAAATAAAACAATTTTATTGAAAAACAAAAGTTTGAGCTAGGGAACGTTTTTATTTACAAAAGCTTAGTTATTTCGATAAAATCCTTTAAATTTTTGTCACGCCCACTTATGAGATATAGGAATAAGAATAGGGTATCCAACAGTTCGCCCAAGCGGACTGTAGCCCGCCCCTATGTTTTATATTCTGTAATGCAACCTTTACTTCATCTATTGTAATATTCGTGTCAAGGTTCTCGATCTTATTAAAGGGTTTTGCAAAGCTCCATGCCAATTTATGCGGGGTACTTAACAAAGTGGAGTAGTGTGTTCGTAACAGTTCAAGTGGTATTAAGGATGTTTCCTTTCTGTTGTGATTGCCGTTGAGCTTTTTTGTTAATTTCTGCTGAATCTCTGCTTTGGCTCAAAGTTATCGCTAACTTTTCTTCGTGTTACTTCTTCTTTTCCTTGCAAATAGATTTAAAATGTTTGTTTGCTTCAAGGTATTGTAGCTTTATGCTTAGCATGTCTGATTTTCTTGTAAGATTTAACAATGCTAATGACTTTTTTCTAAGTTTTTCGCATGAAAAATCATACCAATCACTCTTCTTTTTTACGTTGGGTGTTTTTTGTTTTATTAAATTCGCTGCTTCATATATAGCTCGATCTAATTCACATATAGGTATATAATTTACAGCCGATTTAAAATAGAAATGATTTAATGTGTTGTCCAACTCCACTTGAAAATCATTTATTGCAGACTTTCTCCAATTTAGATTAATATTTTTTTCAGCGCTATTCTTAGCTAGAGAGTTATGATATTCAACATTTTCAATTGTTATCGATATTAGGAGATGATCCGAATATGTGAACTCTCCGACCAGAAATTTTTTAAAAATGTAGCACCACTCTCCGCCAATAAGACAGTAATCAATTACAGAACTTCCCTGCTTTGCAATGTAAGTGCATTCACCTCCTCTATCAGCTTTCGGAATTACCATTATCAATAAAATTACCTGTTTCTGGACCCACAGACTAACTTACGTCTTAGTCCATATATCAGTTTGAAACCGAGAAATGTCAAAAACTTTGTGTCCTTATACTACCTACTCTACTTAATATAGCTAAGCTTCTTTACCTGTGATAATTGTAATCAGGATGGTGAGCCCTAATTGCCCTACGTACCAATTGGTCGCAAGCATAATTGCACTCATGCTGCCTGACAGTCACTGCTATGGTGGTACACACCTACTTCAAAAAACTTCAAACTAAGAGGATGCAATGTAAGCTGTGTACCACGCTGGGGAGAAGTGTGGACCCCTTCCTCTTCGAACAGCCAGCAAAACTTGATAAACTATTTTCCAATATCCGTCTCTCCGCGTTCTCAGAACTCAAACGGAGGAGCTTAGGAGCGTCACCGACTTACCCACCGTGGTGAGAAGATTATCTCTCGCGCTGTGGTGACGGTGGCATAATACCGGAATACCACCCTTTGATTTTTTCAACCGTTTGTTAACCGTTTTCAACCTTAAAAACTAAGCTTGAAGTCACTTTGCGACATTTGATCATGAAGCTATATCCCATAAGCAGACTTTAAATACCATACCCATATAGCTACGGTTTGTGCATACCCAACCGAGTCAACTTAAGGGAAAGTGCCTATAACTAAACAGTGTCAATGGCGTCCTACAAGTTAACTTAGAAAGTATCCGTGCATTGGTGTTTTCATTTGTTCGACTGCATGTCATGGAATGGATAGTGCCAATCCCAGCCCTAAGAGAAAATTGGGTTTCCGAAACAACCATATTGTCCTTAGCCCACTCAAATCTTCTACTTTCGTTCTTTGTTAACCCATTATGATACGCTTCGGTGGGAGAGTCCTTCTTGGGCTTCCCTCCTTACTCGGTTGTTGTCCGGGCACCTTGATGTCTTTAGAAACCTGAACAGACAGTGAGACATGGTAATGTTCTTGAATATCTTGGATGTTCTTCAATTGACTGTGTTTCGTCATAGGTAGCTTCATCACCGCAGCCTCTACAAATTGTGGCGCCCCTTAGAAAGTAACGACCAGTAAGAGCACTAGCCAACTTAGGTAGTAATATTCTATCCAACTGTAATAGTTAAATTATCCAGCTCTTATCATATTCGGGCTAAAATGTTCGTGATATGCCACGAGTGGTGAGTCATTTCCAATTGTTATTGGCTTACATTCAGATCTTGTATTCCATTCGTTCTCTGAAAAAAAGAGTGCTGAATCGGCTGATTTTAATCTATTGCATACCCTTTTCTTGTCACTTTGTCATTCAGGCCAGCGGAGATCTGTATTGTGCTGTTCGCCAAGAAGCTAGAACTCTTAGCTTAAACTCTGACTGTATATAAAAATTGAAATAGGTATCATAACGTGGTACAAGTATTATTGATACCATGCGGGCAGCTTCTGCGATTGCCAGCACCACAGCTTGGAAAACACTGCTGTGATCAGGCTGCCTGAATGAGCATCTAATGACTAGTTAGTTCCTCCGAGTACAATTACCTGAAATTTTTTATATACGATCTATGACTCCTAAAACTGCTCGGGAGATAAAATTTTTACAATCCGCCCACTGATACGCCCACAATTAAATAAAACAATTTTATTGAAAAACCAAAGTTTGAGCTAGGGAGAGTTTTTATTTACAAAAAGGTTCGTTTTTTTTCAATAGAATCCTTTAAATGTTACATAACAAAATATGTAGAGCGTTCTTAACAATTCAACCATGCTAAGACTTTTGTCACGCCCACTTATGAGGGATAGGAATAAGAATAGGGTATCCAACAATTCGCCCAAGCGGACTGTAGCCCGTCCCTATGTTTTTTAGAACTTTTTATTAGGTAGATAGATAGATATTTTATTTCGTATTTATAACAGGGCTTACATAAGTATTGTACCGCACATTTTACAAGTTAGAGATTTGATAGCTTATATCTTTCTTCTGAAACATTTTGTAGTTTGTGTAAAAAGTTTTTGCGTAGTGACTATAATTTTATAATTTTATAAATTGGGGGAAAAAACGAGAAAAACCTCCAGTGTAAAAAAATAAATAAATAAATAAATAACTAAACAAATATAAATATAAATAAGTAAATATATAAATAAATAAAAAAAATCAATAATAACAATAAATAAATTAATAAACAATTGACTATTTAGGTGCTGGGCTGCCCAACAAAATCACAATAAAAACTGGATGAACTGAAACTCGTGGCTTCAATGGTACAGTGCATGAGTGCTTGCCTGAGAAGACGCTGGTCGAGGTTCGAATTTCAGTGGAAGTAAAATGGATTTTCGGGATAAAAGGAAAAAACACAGACCAGTACCATAGAGAAAAGGAGTCTGATGATCGGTTGTGGCGAACCGTGAAACAGCGCTGTAACTCCAGCCGTCCACTTCACGTGGTAGAGATTGTAAGGAATATGGTTGTTCATTCAAAACAACGTAAAGGAAGGAAATTGATGTAAACAAACCAACCAATTGGGAAAATTGTGAGATACCTCATACATAACCAGTTAATTGTTTCAGATGTTGGGAAACTTTATGACGTGACCTCCCACATGCAGACGGTGGTTACCTGGTGCACCTTCAGTCCCAAGTTCAAAATAAATACAAGTTTTATTCAGCTAATCACAAAACATTGTTTGCCCGATCCTCAAGAAAAGAGACCCTCTGAACTGCGCCAACTACAGAGGTATGAGTCTTCTTAACATCGCCTACAAGATCTTATCTGCCGTGGTGTGTAAACGCCTGAAGCCTTTCGTCAACAACCTGATTGGTCCCTATCAGTGTGGCTTCAGGCCAGGAAAGTCTACCATCGACCAAATATTCACACTGCGGCAGATCTTGGAGAAAACCCAGGAAGTCCAAATCGATACCCACCACCTTTTCATCGATTTTAAGGCCGCCTCTGACAGCATTTATAGAGACGAGCTATACAGAGCAATGTCTAGTTTTGGCATCCCTGCCAAACTCGTCCGTTTGTGCAGGATGACAATGGAGAATGCACGCTGCTCCATCAAGGTCGGTAAATAACTCACCGAGACCTTCGATGTCAAAAAAGGATTTAGACAAGGCGATGCGCTGTCATGTGACTTCTTCAACATCGTTCTTGAAAGAATAGTGCAAAACTGAAATGCTAACACCAGAGGCGCAATCTTTCAAAAGTCCGTCCATCTACTCGCCTACGCCGACGACATCGACATAATCGGCTGGCTCTTTCGTGAGTATTGAGACGGAGGCGGCGAAGATGGGTTTGGCGATACAAAGTATATATGCTGTCATCAGAAAAGGGCACCCAACACTGACGTCTCGGACAGAATGTCACTATAGACAGATATAACTTTGAGGTGGTTCAGGACTTTGTCTACCTAGGCTCCGCAATGAACTCATGCAATGACACCAGCGCTGAGATTAAACGAAGAATAACTCTTGCCAATCGCTGTTTCTTTGGGCTAAAAAAGCAATTGAGTAGCAAAGCCGTCTCTCGAATAGCTAAAAAGACCCTTTATAAGACCTTAATAATCCCTGTCCTTCTCTATGGTGCTGAGGCATGGACTCTAGCAAAAGCGGATGAGGTCACTCTTGGTTGTTTTGAGAGGAAAATTCATCGGGTAATTGTTGGTCCCGTCTGCATAGACGATGAATGCAGGAGGAGATACAACGACGAACTGTACAGCGACATCGACTTAGCCAAAAGACTGAAGGTCCAACGACTGAGGTGACTGTGTCATGTAGAGCGAATGGACGTGAATGCTCCGGCGCGGAAGTTCTGCGCAGTAGAGGAAGAACGCGACTCAGGTGGCGCACGCAAGTGGAAGGGGACCTTAACCAACTTAGCGTGCAAAACTGTAGACAGTTGGCCAAAGATCGTGCTGGCTGGAGACGCTTGTTGGTTGAGGCCCAGGTCCACCCCGGTCTGTAGCGCCACCCGAAGTAAGTAAGTAAGTAATGACACAATATGATAGATAGATATTGGTTTATTATTCTTAATAATTCATATGGATACGGGATTATATTAGGACATTTAATAGATAAATGGGAGACTTCAGCATAAGCTCTAAACGTAATTTCATGCTGCTTGTTTTGCAGTGAAAAGATAATTTATATATAGATCTAACTGGGTATATTATGATAAATGGATTTTTTTTTTAAAACGTTATATTTTTATTAAGCAGCTGGATTTCTACTATCAGGATATGCAAATTTTTATAGTTGTTTATCTATAGATAAAGTATTGGGTATGCTATATTTGAATTTGACAAAGAAATTACGAATTGGTACAATTTGTACTTACAGTTTTTCGCGTTTCGATGAAAAGTTGTGGCCACAAGTTTCCTTCTGTGATGACGGGTGATGTATCGTAGAGTTGATGATTGAATTGTACTCTGTTTTCGTTTCGTAATAATCACCTTTGTACTAATTTAAGTAAATATAATTTCTGAAGTAAACTTTTTAATAAATTTTAAATAGTTTACTTATGTGAGATAGGATTTGTGAGCAGGTACTTTAAGTAAGACCAAAAAAAATTAGGTTAAAGAAAAACAATGCAATAAAACACACAAAAAAAATGTCCATACGGCTATCACTTGTGTGGTATTTAATTTAAATAAAGTTTCCTATTTTTTATACCCTATTCTAGGGGTATATTAATTTTGACGCATAGTTTGTAACATACCTTAATATTGCCCATAGACCCCTAAAAGTTACTATATTTATGATCAGCATCGATAGTAATGTCGATCTAGCCATGTCCGTCCGTCCGTCCGTCCGTCCGTCCGTCGGCAAAAATTAGGCCTTTAAACTGGACCTAGAGAGCTGAAATTTTAACCATATACTCTCTAGGGTCCCGAAATAATCAAGTTTAAGAATTTTTGAAATCCGCCCACAGAACACGCCCACAAACTCAAAAAAACAAAATTTTGGAAAAAATCGAATTTTGAGCTAGAGAGCTGAAATTTTTTATATATGATCTATGGCCCATAAAACTGATTGGGACATAAAATTTTCAAAATCCGCCCACTGACACGCCCACAATTAAATAAAACAAATTTTGGGAAAAATTGAATTTTGAGCTAGAAAGCTGATATTTTTTATTTATGATCTTTGCCCCATAAAACTGCTTGGGACATAAAATTTTCAAAATCCGCCCACTGACACGCCCACAATTAAATAAAATATTTTTTTTGAAAAACCAAAATTTGAGCTAGGGAGCTGAAATTTTTAATTTATACTCTCTAGGGGCCCTTTATGCTTATGTGTAAATATTTTCAAAATCCGCCTACTGACACGCCCACAATTATTTTATTTTTATTTTTGAAAGTCCAAAGTTTGAGCTAGGGAGCTGAAATTTATAGTATATACTCTCTAGGTGCCCTTTATGCTCATACTTAAATTTTTTTTAAATCCGCCTACTGACACGCCCACAATTAAATAAAACAATTTTATTGAAAAACCAAAGTTTGAGCTAGGGAGCGTTTTTATTTACAAAAGCTTAGTTTTTTCGATAAAATCCTTTAAATTTTTGTCACGCCCACTTATGAGATATAGGAATAAGAATAGGGTATCCAACAGTTCGCCCAAGCGGACTGTGGCCCGCCCCTATGTTTTTTTTTTGTTATTTACTGAGATACTGTAATATCCACCTTCACGGTTCAGGTACCTTGTTGTCATAAAAGTAATTATCAGAAGTGTGGACTTACCCACAAATTTTCGTTAAGAAACGAATAACTTGACGCCTGAACAAAATGGCGGAATGGTTGGCTAGATGACTCCTATAATACAAGAGCTCAACTCTTTCTGTCTCTTAAAAGTACCGCCTACGGTGCGGATAATTTTTTTTTGAATAAGCTGGATCTATTCTATAACGATCTATTCATAGCGTTAAAATTTAATTAAAATCGTGCCAGGCAAAGAAAACGTCATTGCGAACCGGAGGGGAGCGCAAGCGAGGGTTTTTTAAAGAAAAATGCTACAAGTGTTCGAAGATCACATGACACAAAGCGTTGGATAGGGAAACCTTAAAAACACCAAGCTCGAGTTTTTTAGCCTAGCATTGCTCCCCGAGTAGCGAAAAAGAGATACCCTTATCGAAGCTTTCGCTGTACCCATGTGCCTTTGCCTGCCCCTCCGCGATTGCACCATGAAGCGAACCGGGACGTCACAAGGTACAACACCACACGAGTCAGGCCAAACGATCGGAGATAACCGTTTTCATATCTCGGGAGAAAACAGAACCCAGCAGAAGAAAGCAGAAAAAAAACGGCCGTTAGCTGCAATTCAGCTTAGAAGCGCGTTTAAAATCGTCCAGTAGTGGAGCATAGTGCGGTTTAATTGAGGATTAGGCAGATTATACTTTTGTTGTATTTTTCCGTAAGCTAATTTTATCGATAGTGTGTGTCATCGCGGAATCTCGTCCTCTTAAAAGAAAAGAAAGGAATAAAGAAAAAACAAAACCTAACCAACCAAGACTGTTATGTGAAATGTGATACGTACATAATTTGCAAAAAGAATCTAGGATAACGGGAATGGGAGATCTAGTTACCTTCATCATGTGCGCACATCATGGATACCCGCGGGGAACACTAAATCAGTAAGTCATATAATTCTATTTCTTTTTTTTCATATTTAACTTACATATATAACATATATACCCATACACCTGACATAATTCGGAAATTACGGGCCTAAGTTGGACTAAATTAAACATAATTTACAATTGTTTTTTTTTTCCCACAGTACATTATGTACTTTACTTTTACCCGTACACATAAACATAAGAACGATTACACACGCAATACTGCCGTCTGCCTGAGATGACATTTCATAATATGATTTAAAAAAAAAACAAATAAAAGAAATAATAAAAAGCAACAATTTTAAAACATAAAGAAAAGGAGAAAAAAAAAATGTTTAACAAAAGATATGAAGCAATATTATTATATAAAACAATGATATCAATTTTAACGTGATTTGTAACACAAAATAATACACAATTTGGTTATAAATAGGTGTTTATACAATATTATCAATTTTAACGTGATTTGAAACACAAAAGAGATATTATCAAATTTAATATGATCAGCAACAAAACAATAAATAGTTAGGTATAAAATTTGGTCAAAACTGCAATAAGCGGGTAATCGACTAAGTTTAATATGTGAAACTGTTACGGTAAGAAAGAGCATGTTGGCAATATTTAAAGAGGCTGAGCCAGCCCATTGCTCCATTTAAAATTTCAAAAAGTTTGTCCAAAGATATAAAACTTTCCCGAAAATGCAACCGGCGAATTTCTTGTAGAATAGGACAAGCAGCAACGAAATGGTATATATCTTCATTCGCTCTTCCGTTACATAGATCACATAGCTGGGGCAAGTCTGATCGATGAGGTATAAAGTTCAAATTTAAAATTTCAGCTCTTGCTCTAAAAATAATACTTATAACCGAGGCTGAAAATTCATTACTAAAGTAAGAGACTTCCGAGGGCAGTTCATGGTTTAAATGACTATAAATAGCTCTTGAAGTAGACGAAGATGCTCTGGAAAGGTTATCCAGAAACATTTTGTGATCCACCTTAGCAATCACATCAGAAAACTGAGCCTGCCAATCGGTCACATTAGTTTCTGTTAAGTTTAAACTTGTTTCGTAAGCTAAAGCTAGTTCGTTCCAGTTTTTACACGGGGAAGCATTCACTCGAAGTAATTTTCTGAAGATGATTTTGTGAAGACAAGTTTCACTTCTTTTCATCACTCTAGTAATAAGTTCGCACTTGCCTTCAAATTTTGTATATAAATAGGGACCATTCCTGACTCTACATATATGGCGTAGTTGGGTGTTGAGTTAGGCAAACGAAATATCCTCTTAAAAAAGTTCCTTTGTACAGTTTCAAAAGCTTCGAAGTGTGTGTATCCGAAGACTTGGACGCCATATGCCATGCATGCATTTACTGTCGCGTTGAAAACTTTGTACTTGGACGTTAAATCAACATTTTGGTTCGAAAAAAACTTTGGCCGCATTATATTAAGAGCCAATTTATCTTCGTTGCTTTTTTCTTTGGAGTGCTTTAGATAGCTTAAATTGTAGGTCAAGAGGACACCCAAATATTTAAACTCCTGTACAACCTCAATGTGTGTATTGTTTAGAGACCATTTTTCTTCCGCTCGCCTTCTTGATTGTCTCTTTTCAAATATAACAATCTTAGTTTTTTGGGTATTAATTTGCAAGCCCCAAGACTCGCAAAATGAACTTAGACGGTTTATTTGCAATTGAAGCGTGAAAGGATTATCAGCAATCATAACTAGATCGTCCGCGTCCAACAGGACTTTGATTATAATGTTAGCAAAATTAACTCCACCCGGAAGAAGCTCGCAGACATCATCTATGAACAGGGCAAATAATAATGGGCTGAGGATACAACCCTGAGGAACACCTGTAATTGTATCAAATCGATTTGAAAATGTGAAACCGTCCCATACCCTTGCATTTGTTGACGAAATAAGACTTGCATACGCTTCGAGAAACTTTCTTGAAAAACCAATGCAAGAAAGTTTGTATATTAAAGCTTGTCTATTGACTTTATCGAATGCAGCTTTAAAATCAACAATGCAAGTGTATAGTTTCTTTTTTCTATCTATAAATTGTTGAGCAATGCTTGAAATGGCCAAGATATGATCCATGGTTGAAAAACCTGGGCGGAAACCGGCTTGAAAGATGCTCAAAAGACTGTTTTCCTCAATCCATTTTGAGAGCCTTTCATATAGGATTGCAGTGAAAGTTTTTCTTATTGAATTTAAAATTGAAATACCTCTATAATAATAATATATAATGAAATAATCTCTATAATATAATTGGCATCACCTTTTTTAAAAATGGCAAAAATTACAGATTCGTTGAAACTTTCGTTCACTATTAATCTACATTTAGATTATTACGTATCTATATTTATCAAATCTGCTATGGTGTTTCAATTCCTAACAATATAAGTTTAATTTAATTAGATACTAGCCAACTCTGATATGCTTAAATTTTTTTTTTTTTTTTGATAGCTCTTTTCTTAAAGTACAATAACGCACTACCTTATCCTAACTTACATAATATACTAATATAATCTTTACCCTATTTGCTCTTACATAATATTTCCCATATATTGTATATTTATAATGTCATAAATGAATTACCTTACTGACCTTTTTAAATATTTCCAATTTTAATTTGGTCAATATACTAACGTTATCCGTATCTTAGTTACGAGTTGCATAGGATATTGAAGTCTGTATTTGAATTTAAGGGATAATTATAAATACCTTCGGAATTTAGATAGTATGGTTCGAAATAGTTTTATTAGTTATTTGCGGTAAAATAAAATACGAATGTGTCATGAAATTTATCGGAACAGACAATTTTTAGGTGAGATTGTGGGAGGAATAGATGTGAGAGTGTGTACATAGGGTTCCAAATACAAAGGTCCATTGGCAACTAAATGCATGGAACGCGAGTGGACAGGTGCGATGGCATTTGGCCATCGGCAATCAGGGAGGCCCATGTTCCAATAGGGTAGCATATACATCTAGCTATCCACAGCTTCTCCGGGCCAGGACACCCAAAACTAAGAGACGCAATTTCATCTATCGTCGATTCTTTGTAGATATTTTAGGTATATGTTTGTGGTGTAGATACATTTTCCTCTCTTTTTCTTCCCTCTCATTATTTGGCACGTTTTTTTTTGTTTTTGTAAGTCCGTAATGCAGCAAGATCCCCGACCACCCGGCGAGCTAAGCCGTGCCTTGCCACCGTGCCAACCTGCTGCGACTCAACAGGAGTACTTTCACCTTGTCGGTACTCCTCTAGACTCTTACAATACTTTTGGGAAGGTAGTGTGATGTGGGATAAGATGAGTTTGGGGATCACGCATTTTTGTTTTTTCTTTTCGCTTGGTGTGACCGCGTGCCCTTGCTGACTGATGCGTGAGTTGTTCTGTATGTGCGTGCTTCCTCTTCTTGTGGGAGCTGAAGCATTCCAAAATTCAGCGATGATCATTTACGAACTGAGTACAAGCTAATGTTTTGTCGCAGATGCTTCAGCTCAAATTCTCTATACTTTTGTAGAGAAGTTAGCAAGCTTTGTATGGAGGGCGTCCGCAAAATCTGTGGAATAAATAAGACAAATTTATTCCTACTGAATAGATCTAGATTTTGATATTAACGTACCTTATAACGTTTTGCTAATAAGTTCTGGAATGAACTATCCCAGTTCAGGGATGTATGATTTAAGTGTACTGATGGTGGACAGGCAGTCTATCGGTTGGAGTTTCAGCGTGGGGTGTGACCTTAGTTGGAAAGTCTTTTGTTAAAGTGAGTCTTCCCAAAACTAACCCTATTAAACCATGTAAATATTATTAGAGTAAATTCCAGAAAAATAAAATAGTAGAATTATAAGATTCTTAAGGATTAATTTTTATTTAGACCTCGTTTAATCGAATTCAACTTGGAGCTTCTCACTCAAATCTAAAAGTCAGACGACAAATGTCAAAAAGAGTATGCAAAGTTCTAAAAATTGTTGCTGAGGGTGCGATAACATTTTATAGGGTAACAGTACGCAAATTCGCTGAGGAGTATTCTTTCAGAAACGACAATGTCTCTTACCTTCGAAAAATGGCTCGATTTCAAGTATCTATATACTTTCCAGTGTATTTGGTATTTAATGAAGCGGTTTCTGCTCTGAACACCTTACCACAATCACAGCCTGCACGCAAAAAGAAAGATCGTGGTGATCGTGGCATAGAAAAAAATACCTATTTCCTGGCCGTGGTTACCATAGTTCAATGGCAAAAAAATTATGTATTCACGACAATCACAAGTTTGATTCAGGTTATGGGGAGTCAGACGTTACGTTTAAAACCTAACGAAAAGTCAAGGCAGATTAATATTCGGGGTTTAAGGTGTTCGCCACAACCCATTAATGGAGAAATACGAATGACACATTGTTTCTCTATACTAAAAGGCGCAGAGGCGCAGAGGTTAGTGTGTTGGACTACTAATCTTAAAAACATCCAAGAGTATCAATTGTCATCAGATGCTTCTTCGATTTGCACTTCGGATTCGGCTTAAAATTGTAGGACCTTTCCACTTCGCAAAGCAAATGGTTGGAGAAGCTGGGTCTTAGGCGGTGTATGGGCCGTTAATTCGTAATATATTTTTTCTACACCAAAAAGAGGATTTCTTCAATGGATCCTTATCGAGTCTGAGTTATCTCTGATTTGGATTTTAATTTAAAAAAAAAAAAAAAAAAAACACTTATCCGAAGGCATCTAGTGCTAGTTAAGCGTTATGGGTTCGCCTTTTCTATGAAAAGAAGAAACAATTCGACAAATTGCACAATTTAAAAGCTCCACCAACACACAGTAAAAGACTTGGACACATGTTTTGAATGGCAATCGGCTTAAAAGATTAGAGATACATTCATTTTGCTAAAGTTTAATGGCATTCGTTCGCCGGCCGGCGATGCGCAACAAAATTCAAGTTAGGTCAATTTACCATTTCCCTAAATTGGCACCGCAAGCACAAAAAGATACAAACCTTCCATTAAAGGATAATCCCAAATTATCAAGCCTTAACATTAAAAATAAACAATGGAATGCATTGTAACCAAGAAAAGTGAAATCATGTTACATATCCTTAGCCCAGATGTCCATTAAAGCCCTTCTGTCTGCTATTTGCTTCCTAATTCGACAATTCACACAATACGATTTGTAATACTTAATCCGATTCTGTTGGGTTTTCCATTTGATGGCAAAGCTGAGAACAACATGTCAGGTAACAAATCCTTTTCACATTAAAATCAACGAACACCATTTGGAAAAGTCGCCACCCTCTGCTCCCCTCATGAAAGACACCTCTCTATTAGCACAGGATCAAGGTAAGAAAGAACGTAAGTGTCAGATGCGAATTCATACCGAGCCACGGGAATATTTATCCGCACTACGGCCAGGTGACGTAGACTATGCGTCCCGGAGCTCCTCCATTGTAGTTACTCCAAAGGCAATTTTTATGCATAGAGGGATTCTTTGAGTTATTTACAAGATACTTTGAAACCAACAACAGGCGTTATCTTCGTATAAAATTGCCAGAAGCAATACAAGGATATTCAGTTATTTTCTCTTCGTGTACGTACGATGGATATATCACGTACGTAGGGATATGTAAGGATACTATTGGTACACATTTTATCGGTGTTTATGCGAGGGTAAACCATCTCGAAGGTGTTTGAGCAAAAGAACCTCCACCTTATGCTTGAAATATCCTTATTCTAGCAACTAAGCAGACTTCCATATTTTAATGGAGACTTCTATCTCCTCCTTTTTCTGGTGTCTGTCTTTATTTAGAGCCGTGCGAGCTACGTTTGGACGTATTAATTTTTTCCTATCAAGGTGTTCATTTTTGTCGTTGCAGGTGTATGGTGAAAATCGGGTTTCCCATTTCATGGTACCTACAATCGAATAATCGAATTATATATATGTATATCCTTGGAAAGAGATGAAAGTGAACAAAAAAAAAAAGAAGTACACCGCAAGGATATTTATTTTTTTCTATGTGAAATGCTGTTAAAGTGGGAAATCTTGAATTGTATTTTCTATTTTTTGCTTTCCTTTGATCAGAAGGAAGTTAAGAAAACGGCAGGGTTGTGATTTTTTTTCGCGGCTCGAAAATTGAATTAAGCCGAACAGATGAGCGTTAACGTCTTCTCAATATATTCAATGGGAATCCAATTATCCTTATTCGCTCAGCGGATTATATCTGTTAAGATTGATGCTGTTGAATGGTAGATAAAGCTGTTCAATTATCATACCTACATTATTCGATGAATGCATTTGGAGCGAGTTTAAAGGGAAATAATTTAATAGACATTTTTCGGATGCGATTATGAAATATTTTGCCGTAAATTAATAATTTTAATTTTCAAGATATTGTCATTGTGTAGATTAGACTAAAAGAAATGGGAAGTATAAGTTCTTAAAGCACCATACCAACAGTCAACTTTTAAGGCTAGGTTATTAAGTAGAGACACGACTTTTTGCTTATACCATATGTGATAGCAATCAGAATATCACTGCAGCGGCCCTGAATAAACCTTCAAGCTACTGGGTGGACTGGACACATAACTGTTTTTCAACCAAAAATCTAAGCCGCTAACAACCTTTTTAAGAAGAGGGCAAAAAGCGCTACTTTATACATCTACTCAAGTAGCCAAGCCGCAAACGAAGCTTTCTCAGGTGCTTTGATCACCTCCAGAATTGTAGGAGGCAACCGCTTAGCTGAAAAGGAAGGTTAGGTTAGGTGAGATAGGGCTATGACATTGCTGGCATAGAAACACTAGGCACCATAATAAACCAATAAACCAATGAACCAACTATAACGTCAGTAATCATCCTAAACCTCTTCCTCAAATCATTTTATCTCCCTACCAATATAATGGCAATGGTGCAGTAGTAGTGTATTCGCTTACGGTATGGAAGGTCGTGCGTTCGAATCCCGGCCAAGTCCATTACTTTATACCGAATACATGGAATCGTAATCTCCTTAAGTAACTTAGACACCACCCGTGGAGAAAAAACCCTACAACTGCACCCAAACACTTCTTTCCTATATCTCTATTCTTTCTAATAACAAGTAGCTTACACTGTGTTGGTGTTCTTAGCATTATAAGGGTACTGTAACAACAGAAAAAAATCTCTTTAGAGTAAGCAAAATTATAAAAAAAAAAACCAATATAATAGCAGTATCTGCACGCGTCTGTTTCCGAGAGACCCACATTTACCTAGCTTCAAAATCTCCCCAGTTTTGTTTTGGTCCAAGTTGGGCCACAGGGCTTTGGATACCTTGTGACCCACTATGTGCTTCCCACTTTGACTAGCCATTCTTGTGGCCGCTTCCGATAACTTCCTTTTGACTAGGTACAGCGGCGTTTTATGTCCAATGCCGTGCTTTGCAACTGTAACGGTTTGCAAGCCGCAAAGTTTCCCTTAGCTCCAGAGTAAATTAAGGACCCCGTGACATCGTTGGTTTTGGAGCCATCGGTGAATACTGCAATGTCACAAGAACTAATGATGTTATGCTGCCACTCCGCTCTATAGGGATGCGCCACTGTATAGGGTTTCTCAAAATCAAGCTTAGAGGGGATATTATAAAATTTTTCGAAATTTCCTATTGTCCAAAAAAGAGCAATGTCCAATTGAACTGCTGTTGAACTGGCCAACATTTTGAGACGTATCGCACTATTTCCTGCCTGGTATTTCACCTGTATATCTACAGGCAGTAGGTGCAGAAACATTTCAGTGCCGCTGTGGGCACCAGTGATACCAACTTTAGCCTTTCTTTGTACCATTGCCAACTTTGCCTGTATATTATTATTATTTGTGGCCAGACAATGGCCCCATAGGTCGGGATTGGTCTAACTATCATCATATACAGCCAGGGCATCATTCCTGGTTTAAGGCCCCACTTTTTTCCTACTGCATATCCCATTTGCTTATAGTTTTAAAAGCATCCTCCATAATTTCACTCCTAGATACGAGGGCGGGTCAATAAGTCCGTGACTTTTGGAATAAAACACAGATTTTTTGATAAAATTTTTTTTTTATTTTTAACGTAGTCTCCCTTGAGCTCTATACACTTTGTCCAACGCTTCTCCAATTTTTTTATCCCTTCCAAAAAAAATGATTTGTCGAGGTCCTCAAAATAGGCCTTTGTTTGCGAGATGACTTCATCATTGGAGTCAAATCATTTTCCACCAAGCCATTTTTTCAGGTTTGGGAACAAGTAGTAGTCGCTCGGAGCCAAATCTGGAGAATAGGGTGGATGAGGGAGCAATTCATAGCCCAATTCATGGTTTTTGGCCATGGCAACTGCACATGTGTGCACCCTTGCATTGTCTTGGTGGAAAAGAACTTTTTTCTTGGCCAAATGAGGTCGGTTTTTTTTTCAAATCGTCATTGAATCGGTCCAATAAGTTGGCATAATATTCCCCATTGATTGTTCTTCCCTTTTGAAGGTAGTCAATGTGGATTATCCCGCGTGCATCCCAAAAAACAGTCGCCATAACTTTATTGGCTGACAAACCCACCTTGGCCTTCTTTGGCGCCGATTCACCCTTAGAAACCCACTGTTTTGACTGTTGTTTGGTCTCTGGTGTGTTGTGATGGATCCATGTTTCGTCCACGGTTACAAAACGGTGCAAAAACTCCTCCATATTGCGATTAAACAATGCCAAACCTTCCTGTGAAGTTGTTACACGATTGCGTTTGTGGTCGACTGTGAGCAAACGCGGCACCCATCTTGCGGAAAGCTTTCTCATGCCCAAGTGATCATTCAAAATTGAAACCACTGAGCCATGTGAGATCCCTACGGCTTCCACAATCTCTCGCACTTTCAATCTTCGGTCGGCCAACACCATATCGTGAATTTTTTCGATTGTTTCGGGTGTAGAGACCTCAACTGGGCGTCCAGGACGTTCGGCATCTTCAGTGCTTGTACGGCCACAACGAAATTCAGTAAACCACTTTTTTACCATTGAAATCGATGGTGCAGAGTCCCCATAGTATTTTTCAAGCTTAGCCTTGGTCTCGGTAATGGTTTTTTTTCGCAAGAAATAATGCTCAATAAGCACACGAAATTCACTTTTTTCCATTTTCTCCTCAAATTAGTGAGTAGTCTGATAAAAATAGCTGTCAAACACAAACTAACTGACGCAGCAAGTTTAAATTTTGACAGGAGTCAACTGACAGACGCCTGTTGACAGGAGCAGTGTTGCTGTTTCAGTAAAGAGGTCAGAAATTCAAAAAGTCACGGACTTATTGACCCGCCCTCGTATAATTAACATCAGCTAAGACAGGATGGGGTAATCCCTCTAGAGATCATAAAGATAACACCTGGAGGGTTCCTCAAAGAGCCACGGTCATCTCAATGTCAATCTATGACTATAAGAGAGATAAAACAAATAATCCTACTCAGTGTAGCCGTCGTTGGGGTTGGTGAAGAACTGTTTATAATGGCATTGAAGGTAGTCCAATTGTTTATGTATGGAACGTTCGAAGAAGCCGTTGCAACCCCTACAGCCAATGGCGACCAGATGCAAAAGACGCACTATATCCGCTTACGAAACATTTTTCGACACTCATGCTGTCTCTTGATGTGGAATTATGAGACAAATTCACAGAAGGTGGCTCCACGAAAAAGAAAATGTTAATTGGAATTCGATTGTGCATTAATCCTTTCCTGTTCGGTGGGAATAATAATGTCTATCAATGGTTGACGAATGATGTTAGACAACACGACATCGGTGCGAGGGTCGAATCGGCGGAGCAAGATGCGAGGAGACCCAGGAGACGATGACCACCTTAGAAAGCACGATTTCAGAGTGGGAAGTTCACAGCACGGTAATCGACCTCTTCCAGTATATTACCCCGGAGGAGGAAGATAAGTTGCTGACAAAGGACTGCGCAACAGTCCCGCGTTAGCAATAGCTCGATGAACACCCTCATTAAAGTCAAATTAGCACAGGTAAACATCCACATCTATCATGCTTCTATATATGCTTCGGCTACTATATGTCGGATGTTTACCTTCCAAGGACTAAGCCTTCCCTTAATCCAGATGTAATGGATCCCTAAGGGCAAGTTTACCTAGCAAAGATGCAAAAGAAATATGTGACACTAAGGCCGAGAAATCGAAAGCATGCATTCTAATGAACAATAAATATAAATTTACTCTCAGCATACGCGATGCGAGGTCTGGTGCCAGTAGAGGTGACTTTGGATGTTAGATCATCATTGCATCATCATCATCATCGCATCCGTGTACTGCGCAAATGATGGGCGAGTGATATCATTCGAAATGCTAAGACTCGCGAAGCATTCCAACCGGCTCCGCATGCCTTTCCTAATAGGGTGCGATGCAAATGTCCACAACGCTAATGGGGTGGGGGGGCACCGATACCAATACCAGCGGTGAATACTTACTAGAATTTATTGTGAGTTCGTCCCATGATATTTACAACATAGCATGGGAGTATCTAGTCGGCCGTCATCGTGTTACTATCGAATAATAGCATTCGACCTGGAAAATACAAGTATCACGAGAAATCCAGTTAGTAATCGAAGAAAAACCTACTCCCAACCCTATCAAGTTGCTCTAGAGAGTAATTTGCAGCGTCCACGACTATGAACATTTAAAACTTCCCGTAACAATATTAACTGTTCCGTCACCGACGACGGATGTAAGCTTGATTTGATTGCACTATAAAACCACCCAAAGATAAAATGTCCCACAATATAAAAAGGACATCCTTTGAATTATTACCCATTCAATAAGACAATGACTATTAATGATATAAAAATGCGGCGGTATCGATATAAAAACAAAATATGTACACCCATTTGTGGTTGCAAGTGGATTTCTTTTTTGTTTGTGTTACTCGTATTATGCGCAGAGATAAAGAGAACATCATCCATTGAGGGAATAAAAGATTTATATTTCTTTCCCTAACACTGTGCTTGTTTGCTCCTTTCATTTGAGAACATCATTGAATTCGTGGAATTTTTATTGCGAAGCGCTTTCGCTGTTCCATCTTCGTTTTGTGTGTGTGGTCTTTTTCTTTCTAATGTATTATGTAACATTTGATGTGTTGCGAGTTAGGAAGAGTTGCCATTTTTTGTTCAAAATAAAGTACACGACTAGGGCGTACGATAACTTTCTCGCTTTTATAAGAATTAGTTCCGAATCACATTTTTCTATTTGCCCTTTTCTGTACTCGTAAGCTCGTGACATCATCAAGGGGGTAGCCGAGACCAGCGTAGGTTACCAGCCACCCCAGAGAAAAAGCCCGTTGTATGATGATGTACGCGCTTATGGAAAGAAGGTGACCGAAGATGCACATTTAAAAATGATGCAACGCAAAACAAGGGCAGCAAGCGAAGAGTATCGAGAAGGGAGGAGAAGAATATCCTGCGTAGAAAGAAGAGGGCCTACGCAGTCTCCCAGCTCAAGGAAATCGAAAAGTCTAGCGATCGAAACAACATCCGCGGATTTTACAAGAAAAGGCAGCAATTGGCAGATGGCTTTAAGACCAGGATGTGGACTCTTCGAAACAGCGACCGAAACCTAGTCACGAAAGCTTAGCGAATAGTAGATGTATTTAATCAGCATTTCGAACAGCTGCTAAATGGGCATCAAGCAGAGAGAGTGATAGGGCAAGAAGAGAACCCACGTCCTGTCAATGAAGAACAGATTTCACCACCAAGTGTAGAAGAGGTTGGCTTAGATATAAGAAAGCTAAAGAACAATAAGGCCGCTGGCTCTGATGGCTTACCAACGGAGCTTTTCAAATACTGAGGTGATATTTTTTTTTTTTTTTTTTTTTTTACAAGTTTATTTGGCATTAATTTGCCATTTAAAAAAAATTCATTACAAACTTAACATTACGCCTTAGATATTAAATAAAACTATTTTTTACATAATCCACCAACTGTCTCTTGAATCTTGACAAATTTTGTTCATTTTTTAAATAAATTGGTAGGCTATTATATATATTCAATCCTCTGTGTAGAATCATATTTTTTGTCCTTAAATTTCTAAACCGAGGCAACCTAAAGTCCCCCGCATTACGTAACGCAAAAGGTTGCACATCACTAACATAAGACAGATATTCATTTAAATAGTTAGGTAATAACTCGAATTTGATTTTAAATACAAATATGATCACATTGTACATAATTCTTTGGTTTACACTCATCCAAGACAATTTCTCTGATTGAAGTTAATCTATTACACATTAGAACAATTCTCATTGCCCTATTTTGAAGCTTTTGTAATCTACTCAACATAAGATTGTTACACATAAACAAAATACTTGAGCAATACTCAAAATGAGGTTTAATCATTGTATTGTATACATTAATTGTTGTTTTTAGCGAAATTTTTTTCCTAATTCTACCCAAGAAGTAAATTTTTTTCGCTATCTTTTTACAAACATAATTTATATGAACATCAAGAAATAATCTGTCGTCTATTAAAACACCTAAATATTTAATTTCAGAGACTGTCTCAATGTTCTGATTGTTTATGCTGATGTTTTTGACAGTACTACCATTTAAAATCATAGCTTTGGTTTTGTTTATATTCAATTTTAACATGTTTCTGTCAAACCAATCTTGCAAGCTATCTAGATCTGAATTAATTTTATCTATACAATCATTAACATTACAACCAGAAATAAACAATAACGCGTCATCAGCAAACAGCACCATTTTTGAAAAACGAACAGCACTTTCCATATCATTGAGGTACACCAAAAACAGCAACACACCAAGCAAAGATCCTTGAGGGACACCATGAAGTACAGGAACAGGGTTTGAAAGAACATCGTTAACTTTTGTTTTTTGGGTTCTGTTTTCAACATATGATTTAAACCAATTAAGCGCCGTATTTCTCACACCATACATTTTAAGTTTATCTATTAATATTAATTTGTCCACAGTTTCAAATGCTCTTTTTAAGTCTAGAAACACGGCCACAACCACTTTCTTGTCATGAATGTCAATTTTCCACTTAGTGATCACTAAATTCAGAAGGGATTCACAATTATGGTTTTTTCGGAATCCAGACTGATAACATGAAATTAAATTGAAAGATTCCAAGTAAGCTTGCAGTTGATTATACACAACATTTTCAATGATTTTACTCTCTATGGTCATCATATTGACCGGTCTAAAATCTTCTACCTTTTTAGAGTTCTTAACTTTTTGAATTGGAACGATAAGGGACTCTTTGCAGCAATTAGGAAACGCGCCACTAGTTACGGACAAATTTACGATTTTTAGCAACAATTCACCACAAAAATCAAATGCATCCAAGTACATTTTCACACTGACTCCGTTCGTATCTTTTTTATTGTTCATAGATTTTAGCACAGATTTTAGGTCACTGATATTAATTTCTTTAAAATTAAAATTTAGGTAGTAATAGTCAAACACTGAATTAATGTACTGTTTTTTTGGAATATTGCTTCTAATTTCAACAATACTAGTCACAAAAAACGAGTTCAAAACATTAGATAACTCGATACAATTGCTGTATTTTTTGTTATTGTAAATAACTTCACTTATACTTCTCTCACTTTCTTTTAAAACAAGCCTTTTTAAAGTTCTCCACATAGATTTCTGCTCACTACAAATTTCAATTTTGTTACTGATGTACCTGTTTTTTGCACAATCAAGTGCGGTTTTAAATCTGTTTCTACACATTTTGTAGCTTTTCCAATCGGCCACAAGACAGGAAAATTTTGCCTTTTCGTATTTTAAAACTTTTTCATTTTTGAGTACTCTTAGACTTTCATTAAACCAAGGATTATGATTTTCATTTAATTTTTTGTATGTTATAAAACTATTAGATAATAGATAATTTCTTAGTTAATGCCTCAACAGATATATTGCTATTTGGTATGGACAGATCACAATTTTCTAATTTAGTGACAAAACTTTCTGAATCATATTTAAATACACGCACAACTTTCTCCTTATGACTTCTGTTATACAAAGCCTTAATACTTAATACTTAATATTTTGAAAAGGTGCATGCAACAAACTATCAACCAAGCTATGGGAAGAAGAAAGCATGTCCGATGACTGCACTATCAGCTCGATGTGCCCCATCTTCAAAAAAGCGATCGTATGTCTGGCAAGAACAATCGAGGCATATCCTTGCTTAATGTCGCGTATAAGATCCTATTCAACGTACTTTGTGAACGTCTGAGGCCGTTCTGCAACACACTAATCGGCACGAACCAGTGTGGCTTCCGGCCCGACAGATCGACAATAGACAAAATCTTCACCCTGAGGCAAATCCTAGGAAAGCCCAATGAATTTCAAGTCGAGACCCACCAACTTTTCATCGACTTTAAGGCCTCATCGTCAGAAGCTCTACGTGGCGATGGCCGAATTCTGAATCCGGTCAAAACTGATCCAGTTGTGTTGTCTGATACTTGAAAACACGCGGTGCAGTTTCAAAGCATCTCTTCCGAATTACTCCAAACTTGTACCGGATTTTGGCAAGGAGATGCGCTATCATATGACTTCTTCAATCTTTTTCTAGAGAAAATAGTGCGAAGCTCAGGTGTCAACACGGAAAGCACTATCTTTAATATCCGCGAGAAGCTACCGGGGCATGCTACTGGGGTATACGGATGATATCGACATCATTGGCGGTTCCCAGCTCGCCGTATTAGAGGCTTTCACAGCGATTGAAAAACAGGCGAAATTGGTTGGCCTTGAAGTAAATGACGACAAGACCAAGTACATGCTATGAACAAACAAACAAGCAACTGTCCACCACCTAGGACAAAATGTCACTGTTAATAGCTACAACTTCGAGGTAGTTAAGGAGTACATCTATACCTAGGAGTAATCATCAACTCCACGAATGACACCTTAGTGGAGATCCGACAGAGAAAGAAACCGCTTCAACTTCGGTTTAGCGAGACCCATGGGTTCAAAACTCCTAACTCGAATCCAAAATGCTCGCTCTATCGAACCTTAATCCTGCCAGTCCTGCTTTATGGTGCCGAGTGTTGGACAATAAGTAGAAAAGGGGAACTTATATTGCATTCTTTTGAAAGAAAAATACTCCGTGGGATATTTGGTCCTGTGTGCGAGGTGGGCCAATGGAGGAGAAGATACAACCGTGAACTCTATGAGCTGTACCAAGATGTGGATGTAGTACAAAAATCTAAATCACGTCGACTACAGTGGCTTGGCCATATTGTGCGAATGTACAATAATGCTCCAGCCAAGAATATCTTCGACTCCCAGCCCTCTGGTTCGAGAAGGCAAGGAAGACCGAACCACCGTTTTAAAGACCAAGCCATATGATGTCCAATATAATATTTATTTTTTTATATAATGTACTCGCACTAATGGGATTTTTTAATACCCTTATAATGTAAAAGCTACACAGCGCGGGCGTTAAGGAGATTAGGTTTAGAAGATAGGGAGGAATGCCGATGCACGTTGGTTTTGAATGTTTGTATATTACAATGTGTAGGAAAAATGGAGCGTGGAAGAAGATTCTATATTCGTGTGTACGGCTAAGAAAAGATTCCTTGAATACATTGCAAAACGGGTATTGCGGTGGAATGCAACTGTCTATTTCGTTTGATCACTTATGTTGGAAATAAGGATGTTACAGTCGCCAATGAGTTTTATCGCGCGTTTTTGGATCCTGCCTAGTAGCTCCACATAAGTTATTGGTGCACCAGACCAGATATGAGCATTTTTTTTTTTTTTTTACTCAAGTATCATTTCTTTGTGACATCAAATATGTGGTTATTCCAATGAAAATTATCAGTAACACATATACTGAGAATGGAAAGCCTTTCGGCTTCAGCGATGCAAGTGCCATTCATGCACAGCATTACGTTTTGGAATTCCAATCTATTAGTTACACGACACCCACTGAGTTATGCTGTCGAGCTCGGATTTAATGAGCAATAATCTTATGATTTCAAATTTTCAAAACTTTTGCAGTTTTTAAAATTTTGAAAAACATACATTTTCTTAAAATCGGCTTTAAAGATTTTGATAGTTTTTGGGGTTTTTAATACTTGGAGCAAATGTAAGAACATCTCTCACCTCCTCAATAATTTTATATATTTCAAAAATCATCAAAATCTTTAGAACCATTCTTGAGAAAATCGGTGTTGTAAAAACAATTTAGGTACCGTTATTTAAAGTGATAGAAAAAAGACCGCGAGATGTAGGCACCGAAACCTTAAATACTAGGTTTGAAGTAAATCCGTCCATCCGTTGTGGCTGCAGCCTCGGCGACAGACCTTTTGTTGGACCTTTCTATATTCGTAAAAGCATACCTCATACTATGTTTGATTTCGAAATTTCAGCACGATTGCAATATCTTTCTTTTTAGTATACTAAAGTCTAGGAGAACTTAAAAAAAATTAAACAACAATAAAAGTAATAAGTCCAATGGAAGAATATTCGAGTTGTTATACCCTATTCTAAGGATATATTAATTTTGACTCATAGTTTGTAACATATCTTAATATTGCCCATAGACCCTTTTAAGTTACTATATTTATGATCAGCATCGATAGTAATGTCGATTTAGCCATGTCCGTCCGTCCGTCCGACCGTCGGCAAAAATTAAGCCTTAAAACTCGAGCTAGAAAGCCGAAATACTCTCTTGTGTCCCGGAATAATCAGGTTTAAGAATTTTTAAAATCCACCCACTGACACGCCCACGTCCTAAAAAAAATTAAATTTATAGAAAAAACCGAATTTTGAGCTAGAAAGCTGAAATTTTTAATATAATATAATATTAAAAATAAACCGTTGTATTGTTGAAATCACTGTAAATGAAAGTCCTATTCTTCACAAAGTATGTAGATAAAGTCATTTTCAACAATTCTTTTATATTTAGTTTTCTGCCATGCCCCCTTTTGAAAGGAGTTTTTTTTTTACATAAACTTTTTTTTTCGATAAAATCGTTTAAATGTTGTATAACGAATTATATACGAGTAGATCCTTCCTGACAATTCACCCATACTTAGATTATTGCCACGCCCACTTTATTAGGAATAGCAATAGGGTATCCAACAGTATTCCAAGCAGACTGTAGCCTTCCGCTATGTTTGGAAGTAACCCTTGCTCTGCATGGAGTAGACAAGAAATGAGATCATAAACGGTGGTGATGATTGACAGAGGAAAAATAAGAATGAAAAAAATATTCCCCAAGGATGGCAATAAATTTAAAATTTTCTTCGCATTTTGTCTGGTGGAGAGATTTCTCTTACGAGAGATCATAAATTATTTTTTTTTTACGATAGCATCCCTCATAAAGAAGACGAATTTTTGGTTATGTGTAGATAATAGAATGAGATAAAGTACTGCAATAAGAAACAGATAATATACCCAGAATGATTATTTATTTTATTATATTTTATGTTATTTAAAATTGATTTCGTTTCGAAGAATAATCTACTTTTGAAAACAGCACAATATTCCGGTCAATCAGTCCGTTCTGATGCGCAGCCAGTGGAGTTTACGTTTTGGTATCGTCATCCAAGTATGAGTGGAAGAAAACATGTCCGATGGCTGGACTATCAGCCAATATACTCTATGCCCCTTCTACAAAAAAGGCTGTCCTTTTTCCTGCAAGAGTTTTCGAGCCATACCTCGTCTGAATGCCGTTTGTAAGATCCTATTCAAAAGTAATTTACGAAATATCTGGACCGAATGTCAATGAAAGAGTAAGGATACCGGCAAACGCATTATACGCATGCAACTTAATCTTCGGCAGAAAGTGGGGACCAAACCCTAAAGTAGTTCTGTGGATGCATATGGCAATTGTGCGACCGATAGCAGATGGCTAGCTGTATAAGTAAAATATTTTTAAAAAACAGGTTTTTATTTTTATTTATTTTATTCGTCGTCGTTCACAGCAATTAAACCAACGAGATAAGGTCTAACGATCATCCGCAACTTAAGACATTTCTCGATGAACTTCAGTAACTTAATATGAAGTGCGCGGTCACAGACCGCCATCAAAAAACACTATGCTTCTACAAACGATACTCCACGGAGATCCCTAAGAGAGAAGCATGTAGCAATAACCCACCAAACAGCCACAACGGCATAAAGTGGTATAAGGAGGGTAGGAGCGGGAACATACTTACCAAATAAACGCTTTACGATACCCATGGGAAAAAGTCCCAGCGTATTTCAAGCAGAGCTCCACGCCATTCAAGAATGCGCCAGCCACATTAATATATCTAGTATAAAAGGTGCAATCATCCATATATTCACGGATAGCTCGCATACCATTAACTCCAAATCAGTCATGTACCTACTGCTTCAATACTCTTCAAAGACTCCGATTAAGAAACCAAATTATGGTGGGTTCCGTGGCATGTCGGGGTAGAAGGGAACGAAAAGGCAAATGAACTGGCCAGAAAAGTTTCAGAAACACCTTTCATAGGTCCCGAACCCTTCTGCTGCACTCCTAGATCAGCAGCTACGGCAGCAATATAAAGCTGGGAACATAGAAAATATATCTATCTTTGGGAAATCAATAATAATACCTAAACCTAAGCAGGCATGATATCCAAAACTTAGTAGGGTACCTTACTGGTCATCTTGGTTTAAGATACTCGTATCGTTTAAACAAAATGAGAGCAGTAGACTCTCCTGAGTGCCGACTTTGCCTTGAAGAGGAAGAGTCAGCTGAATACATTTTATGTGAATGTCCAGCCCTTAATGGAACTAGAAAGAAGATCTTTTTCGGGGAACTTATGAGTCCCGAAGACATAAAGAAATCTTCTACTGGTAAAATTATTCGCTTTACAAGGAAAGTAGAAATTCTACTAGTTTAAACTTTTTCTGGCCCATAAGGTACAAAAGATCTTTTAGTTCGAGGTGCCCTCCTTTTAAATCGCATTGGCGAGCCAGTAGTTAAAAAAAAGTGGTTTCAACTGGATGGTGCAACATACCACACAGCAACAAAATCAATCGATCTTTTGAAAGAAAAGTTTAACAATCGCATATTTTCCCGAAGAACTGACGTGAATTGGTCACCAAGATCATGCGATTTAACACCACTGGATTTTTATACCCTATTCTAGGGGTATATTAATTTTGACGCATAGTTTGTAACATACCTTAATATTGCCCGTAGACCCCTAAAAGTTACTACGAGTATATTTATGATCAGCATCGATAGTAATGTCGATATAGCCATGTCCGTCCGTCCGTCCGTCGGCAAAAATTAGGCTTTTAAACTGGACCTAGAGAGCTGAAATTTTAACCATATACTCTCTAGGGTCCCGAAATAATCAAGTTTACGAATTTTTGAAATCCGCCCACAGACACGCCCACAAACTCAAAAAAACAAAATTTTGCAAAAAATCGAATTTTGAGCTAGAAAGCTGAAATTTTTTATATATGATCTATGACTCCTAAAATTGCTCGGGATAACAAATTTTCTAAATCCACCCACTGACACGCCCACAAATAAATAAAACAATTTTTTTGAATATCCAAAGTTTGAGCTAGGGAGCTGAAATTTATAATATATACTCTCTATGGGCCCTTTATGCTCATGTGTTAATTTTTTTTAAATCCGCCTACTGACACGCCCACAATTAAATAAAACAATTTTATTGAAACACCCAAGTTTGAGCTAGGGAGCGTTTTTTTTTGATAAAATCCTTTAAATGTTATATAACAAAATATGTAAAGCGTTCTTAACAATTCAACCATACATAGACTTTTGTCACGCCCACTTATGAGGGATAGGAATAAGAATAGGGTATCCAATAGTTCGCCCAAGCGGACTGTAGCCCGTCCCTATGTTTTCTTATGGGGTTTCTTGAAGAGTAAAGTTTATGCCGATAATCCTCAAACTGTTCAACGCCTCAAAGACAACATCATCGAGCAAATATCACTTATTGAACCATCAGTGATTCAAAATGTTGGTAAAAGGTTAACAGTCTGCCGAGCTACCAGAGGAGGTGCATGGACGACATTTTTTTCATTATTAACCGGAACCAATGTACATAAATTTTCAATAAAAATAAATACAGATTTCACACAATTTATGCCTTCCATTCAAAATTTAAAATGATACCTCAAATTTAAACATCGTAGGAAACAATCTTAGCTCCGACTATATGGCAGCTTCCCTGGACTTTTACAAAAAGTGTTGATGTTCCTTTTCGAACAGGGAAGAATGGGACACAAATTAACCAAGGAAAGCTTGATACAAATCAACCTTATAGGCGGCTCTGGAATAATCTTCGCTCTATTGGAATAGGGAGAAAACAAGTAGCTCATAATTCGCCTGATGTAAATATACGATTCAACAACGGAGCTCGAATTTGAAGTAATCTCGGAGTATGAGGTGCTTGAAAGTTTGCGATCGATTAAGTCGGATGCAGTTGGAGAAGATTGGGTGCCTATACCTATGTTTTGTTAAAATGATTTTAAGTTCGATATTAACGGCTTTGACTCATGTGATCAATTTTTGTATAACCTCCTCTTCTTGTCCCCATTGCTGGAAGTCAGCTAAGATTATTCCTGTAGCCAAAAACGCTTATCCAAATTCTTGCTCCGATTTTAGTCCGATCAGTATCTTACCCTGTCTCTCAAAGGTATTTGAAAAAATTCTGCCAACGCAGATTTCTAGTCATCTTGATAGGCTAAACTTAATATCTCCACTTCAGTCTGGTTTCCGAACTCATCACAAACAGCTATGATATGATTATCATCACCGCTGCCACCAATGTTGTATTACGATTTTACACCGTGCTTCCTTGTTTCCAAGGGAGTGTAAAACCGGACAGAGTAGTTGAATTAAAAGATTTTTAGTTTAGGTTAGCTATTGGCCCGCTGTCTAAGCTGGGCTGCGACCAATAGTGTATTTTAATATTATTCTGTTTGTAAGTTATTTTATATTAATAAATATCTTTTGGCCCGCTGTCTACGCTAGGCTGCAACCAAATAGATATTGTAATTATTGACTTTTTCAGTCTGTTGTATTTTCTATTTTGTGTCTAGCTACTCTGTGACTTGCTTCAGCTACTCTGTGACTTTAGCTACTCTGTGACTTTAGCTACTCTGTGACTTTAGCTACTCTGTGACTTTAGCTACTCTGTGACTCTTCCTTTCGATTCTACCCATTTTATACATGAATTTTGTATGATTATTATTAGAGATGTAACGGATATCCGGTTAGTATTCGTTATCCGGCTATACGGCCACTTTTTTTCTATCCTGCCGGATTGCCGGATAGAGAGTAAGTATATTCGGCGAATACCGGACAGGTAAAATAAATTGGGGATCTTTTGCTCAGCGGTTCCATTTAACTTTATTTGCTACAGGAAAGTTTAATAAGTATGTACATACCTATCGTAATATTTATTCATTATTAATAACTAACGTAATAAACAAGGAATACAAAAATGTAAAGAACACAAAAATTTCGCAAACGTACAACAAGCTTCTTATTGTACCAGTAATGTAGGTAAGCCAAATGTCTGTTCTACTGATTCTCCGTAGCACTCTCCACATTCAACACACGAGCCGTACAAACAAATAACGGAACCAAACAAGTTACAACTTGTACACGTGTCGTGTTTGAACTAGAAAGCATTGCTATGAATTTATTCTGCTCTCGACAATATATTCGGCCGCCGGATATTCGGCTACCCGGCCAAAGTATATGCCGAATATCCGGTATCCCGTATTTTGCGAAATCACTATCCGTTACATCTCTAATTATTATCCCTTCCACCATGCATTTGCCTTACGCAATTCCCACGATCATATCAGCTATTTTAATGTAGATCAATATATTGGGCAACGCATCGGGTACAAGTGCATTTTTCCAGCATAGTACCCATTTCCGTTTATCGAACCCACTATATCGGTCAAAGTCAAAATGCACCATCAGCATAGTACGCAATCAAGCGACTCAGTTTGTTTATGTTTATGAATTCGTTCCTCATTTCAGTTTGTTTACGATTTATATCGCATTTGTATTTCTCTGCTGAGGCAAGAGATAAGCGAGGAACGAATCGTATTCTTTTTACCCACCGAGAGAGTGACAATTTTATTAGGTCATCACTTCGGTATTTTATGGGTGTGAGTTAAAACTGAAGTGAGAGTGAGTCACTAATCATATTGGCTGAAGTCGGTTGTGTGGGAACTAAGTGATAATGGCACAAATCGTACTGAGAGCGTTTGATAGGCGGTTGGTAAGGCTGTGCATTGGTAGAGGGTATAGTATTGGTATGGTATTGGGGGTATGTAGTGTAATTACTACAGTCCTTGATGATATTCGGATTCAATATGACCTAGACAATGTGACCGTCCTCTGCTTGCTTGATTATACCCTATTCTAAGGGTATATTAATTTTGACGCATAGTTTGTAACATACCTTAATATTGCCCGTAGACCACTAAAAGTTACTATATTTATGATCAGCATCGACAGTAATGTCGATCTAGCCATGTCCGTCCGTCCGTCCGTCGGCAAAAATTAGGCCTTTAAACTGGGCCTAGAGAGCTGAAATTTTAACCATATTCTCTCTAGGGTCCCGAAATAATCAAGTTTACGAATTTTTAAAATCCGCCCACAGACACGCCCACAAACTCAAAAAAACAAAATTTTGCAAAAAATCGAATTTTGAGCTAGAAACCTGAAATTTTTTATATATGAAAAACTAAAACTGCTCGGGATAAAAAATTTTCAAAATCCGCCCACTGACACGCCCACAAATAAATAAAACAATTTTTTTGAAAATCCAAAGTTTGAGCTAGGGACCTGAAATTTATAATATATACTCTCTATGGGCCCTTTATGCTCATGTGTAAATATTTTCAAAACACGCCCACAATTAATTTTTTTTTTTTTGAAAATTTAAAATTTGAGCTAGGGAGCTGAAATTTATAATATATACCTTATAGGGGCCCTTTATTCTCATGTGTTAATTTTTTTTAAATCACGCCCACAATTAAATAAAACAATTTTATTGAAACACCCAAGTTTGAGCTAGGGAGCGTTTTTTTTGATAAAATCCTTTAAATGTTATTTAACAAAATATGTAGAGCGCTCTTAACAATTCAACCATACTTAGACTTTTGTCACGCCCACTTATGAGGGATAAGAATAAGAATAGGGTATCCAACAGTTCGCCCAAGCGGACTGTAGCCCGTCCCTATGTTTTTTCAAAGGCTTTTGATAGAGTAAACCATCAACTGCTTTGCACAAAACTGATGCGTTACTTTGGTTTTTATGACAGAGCATTAAGTCTCATCAAAGACTATTTTTCTGATCGTAGCCAGAGGGTCAAGGCTGATCAAATGATATCAGAATCTCTGAATCTCTAAATCTACGGATGGGGGTTCCTCAAGGCTCTAATTTAGGTCCTATCCTTTTCTGTCTCTGATTTGCTCGAATGTTTTAATTCATTTATATGCTGATGATGTTCAAATTTATTTGTCCCGCCCAATTGGATTACTAGAGGACCTTATTTATTGAATAAATGAGGACCTACTTGCAATTTTCAAATTGTCCCTTAACAATGGCCTAAACCTCAACCCTGCTAAGCCCCAGAGAAGCAGATTGATACCTTGCTGTTTCCAACGGTTTATCTATCCCGCGTGAAGCTTAGTTTTGTGAACACTGTGACAAGTCTTGGTTTTAGGGTCAAGACTTCACTTTCGGCTGAAAGTCAAGTAAATTATACCATCGGCAGAATCCACGGTGGATTGCGTAAGCTAAGGCTATTCTCTGATATAACTCCCAGTAATAGGTACAACATTGAGGCTTGTAAAAACACTACTATTTCCTCTTACTGAGTACGGGAATGTTGTTTATTGTAAACGCGATTCTCATTCACAACATAAGCTTCTTGTAGCATTTAATGACATGATAAGATACATTTATGGACTTCGAAGACATGAACACATATCACATTTTCATAAATTGGTACTTGGATGCTCTTTTCAACAATTCCTTGATGCAATGTGTTGTATGTTTATGCACAAAATCATCCAAAACAGAAAACCTATACCTATACATTTGCGAAAAACTTCAATTTACTCAATCTATGAGGACTCTTAACATAGTAACACCCTCGTCCAACTACTTGAATTCTTCACGACTATTTATTGTTTTATCTCTGCCAGTAACAATCAAAAAAATAATTGGAATTACGAATTTTAAAAAAGCAATAACTCTTCACTTTTCTTTAAACTAAACTCATCTCTAAAAAGCAAATTGTAATTAAAAAAAAAGGAATAATTAATGTATACTTGAAACACAAAAAATTGCATGAAATAATAAGAGGCTTCTTTTATCTTCTTCAACATCCTATCCACTCTCTATGTTTAAGATGTTATAAAGTAATTATAAAGAACTAGGGGTCGCCCCATGGTCGACATTCGACCAATTTATTCTATAAGTTGAAAAAAAAAACAAAGTCGACTGTTATACATATTAATCGGAAAATTAAATTTTTCGACATTGCATTCTCTGATTTCACAAGATATAAAATTTTTTCGGCATTTTCAAGGAACTTCAAGTTTTCAAGCATTTTCAAGTAACTTAAAGTAACTTCAAGCATTTTCAGATAACTTCAAGTAACTTCAAGCATTTTCAAGTAACTTCAAGTATTTTCAAGCATTTTCAATTAACTTCAAGTAACTCAAGCATTTTCAAGTCAAGATTATTGCCTCACACAGCACATGTTCGAGTCAAAGAAAGACCAGAGAAAAAAGTTCAAATTGGCAAACTGTAAAACTAAAAAAACTGAGACCGCAAGAAATGAAACTGTTCGTATTCCAACGTTATAAATTGCTGTGTTTTATTTAAAATTACGTTAAACATTTATATATGAAAGTATTTGACATTTTGTCTAATAATATTGACAGAAATTCCCTTGTGGAATTTTATGATGAAATGGGTGCGTTCCACCTCACACGACGTCACCGTCACCGCCATCGTTGCCGTCATCGTTGGCGTCATCGATGTCGCTAACAGCACATTTTACCTGCTGTAATTCATAATGTGTGTTTGTTATATATGTGGATAATTTTTGTATTGTGCACTTCTATGTATTGTTCCCTACCCAAATATGTATAGTGTTGGCATATCTATGTGACGTATAATAGCAAAAATGGGTGGAAACACGTTATAGGCAACTCCGTATTAATATATAGATTATATCGTAAAGAATTATATGTATAGCCAAATGTAACCGTATTTTAATGTAACCGTATTTTAAGGGTTGAAAAAAGGAATTCCAAATCCTAGAGCACTCAGACTCGGTAACGGTCCATTGTACTAGCAGGTAGAATTCCTCCTTTTGGTGTAGAGGCATGTGACAAGCCAACACACTAACCTCTACACCGTCGTCACTCTGTATTTTAAGGTACTATAAAAGAATAAGTCTTACCTGTACACCGAATTTTAAATAAATAAAATTGAATTGAATTGAAATCCATTTCTATGTATATAGATGGATCAACTATGGACTACGATATGGGTGGCCAATTGTAATCAGAGGAACTAAACATACAACGCTCAATCAGGCTGTCTGATCATAGCAATGTTTTAATAGCAGGAAAACTGGCAACCGCAATAGCTGCCTACATGGGTTATTTTTTTTGTTAACAAATCTTTAAATAATTACTTATGTTTGTTAATTCTACATGATTTATACCATATATACCACTTATGGAATTAATTCGCTAAAAATTGGTAAAATGGCAGCATCTGTAGTGGACTAGTAAAAGAACAGAGTTTTTACACTTTGGAGAATGAAGACTACATGTCCTTAGTGAGGATCTGTTTCAAAGCCTCCTGGTTGCAAGTTTTCCCAAACTTTTATACTTTACAGAAGGGGCCCATTGAGCCAAATTTTTGGCTACAAGCTTCCAGAGCCCACCGGCTTCCTTAAAGAGTGGACTTATTTTAAAACAGTATTTTATTAAGGTGATTCTCTAACCCGCATTTATTTTACTTTTGTTCTCACTGAAGCTGTTGTGATCTTCGGTCCAGTCTTTTTAGGTTCCCGTACGTTTACAACTAAAAAATAGTTTCCTGTTTTTTATCCTGAGAAGTCAGTTCTCTAGTGCACCATGCTGCTCGTGTTCATTTTGGTGACTTCCAGGACAGGAATCATTTTTCCTGACATGTTATGTTGACGTTGAAATTTCCAGCTGTATTTCTGATGGTAAATATTGCACCCGACCTTTTATCCTTAGTTTTACCATGTCTCAAATGTCGTCAATTTTATAAAATTATGGATGGATACTTCGTTAAAATATGAGGATTGGAAAACTAAAATTTTTTTTATAAAAGAATCAATTTTCACCAACTACCTAACCAATCGTTTTTTGGCCACACCTTTGTTTCGGATCAAAGCTAACTAGCTTCATTGGGTGCCGTTGAGTGAAGAGCCTTTGCTGAGACACTGCAGCTTTTCTTCCTCTGCGACCCCGGGCACGCCGCGTTAAATTGTCCAGATCAAGTGCTCTAGCATCCGCGATGGCTTGGTCTCTAGCACGGAAGTTCAACTTCATTTCAAAGTCGTAATTAATGTTCGTATCGATGTTAATTGAAGCCAAAGCGACGAACGCTACAGGCGGACCAGTAGGAAGGCAGTAAAGTGGGAAGGTTATGGACCCTTTAATCTTGATCATAACTTCGCTGTTGAGAAAGACTAACTAATTTTCCTGTAACAAAATGGGTGTCAAATGAACCAACAAGCAAGATTTTGTTTTAATTTTTTTCTTCTTCGAATAGGTTGTTTGAAATTTTTGAGACCAATCAATACGAATGTGGAATATTTATTTCACCGCCGAAAAAATTTACAGACATGAACATTTTGTATGGATTACTATCTCCTCTTGTTCTTCCAACCTTCATCTTTAGCTTAAGTGTCATCGGGTAGGAACGTGCAGTGAAGTAATTAGGCTGACATTGTGAAAGTGGGTTAAGCTCAATAACCCTTGATTATTCGCCGGTAATTACCAAATTGTAAAAATATACATGATTAATGTATCCTTTTACAAAGAATCCGCCTTCCCACAAAAGGATTCCAAGAGTTAAACATGTCTAAAATAAAAACATAATCCCTCAGCTTACAACCCATATCCCTAATACAGCCAGACTAACATCTGGTGGTAGCCCTCTTTTATGGAAATGAGTTGCTGTAATGGAAGAAGACCTTCAGCCATAAAATTGGTGTATACTTTCACAGAAGGAGACCCTAATGACCGCATGCAAATAATTGTCCTTACCACGGTACCCACAAAATCTGAACGCTCGCAGCATGTTAATTTAGATCCCATCATGTTACTCTGACTAATTTATTTGATTTGATTAAATTTATTAATCAATTTGGTTGTCTTTCAATAAGGGTGTTGCACGGTTATTCAATGGCTGATAATAGATTCAGATTTACTTATCTAAACAGGAGGAACATGTTATTTTAAGTTTAAGTAGAAGTCCTTAACTTTTCCCTCACTTGCCCAGCAAAGCAAGCTGCACACTCTCACACATCATTCTTAAAATTAAAGCGTGTAGAATGCTTAAAGTGCAACTAAAATCTAACTTTTAATTAAACTACCAACAAATTAATTCTTTAAGTTTTCAACTCGTACATGTGGCCAGGACATGGACATGTGTTGAAAGAAAAGCTGAATTTATTAGAGGAAAACTTTGTCCTGTCTACGAGTGTAGTAGGTTAGAGGTTTTGTACTGAATGCTTTGGTTAATTTGTTTTTGCTCCCAATTATGAATACCTAGCAGACGAGATCCGAAAGTCACATATTCGAGTAGTGTATCGCAAGGACACAAGCAAAAAAAAAATAGATATTGTTTATCCGAATCGCTTTGATCCAGAATATGTGAACCAAACCCAGCTAGGGCAAACGCAAACACATCATATGACCATCTGGTAAGCTGGTGAAATTGATAACAGCGCACTCATCGGCACGTACCCTTGTGGCTTCCGGCCGGCAGAATTCCAACTCGACAACAACCATCTATTCATCGACTTCAAAGTCGAATATGATAGCATTCATCGTCAGAGACTATACATGACGGTGGCTGAATTCGGAATCCTGGCAAAACTGTCCTGAAGTGCAATGTGAAGTATGCAAACAGCTATTCGAAACATGAACCTGATCCCCGCAAAGAGATGTTCTGTCATCTGACTTCTTCAATGTTGTCTTGTAGGAGGCGTAAGACAGGTATTGTGGTAGGAAGGATTGAATGGCTATATTCATGAAACAAGTTTTGGCACGCTTGCGATGTACGACTGTTGCTCTTCGAATGGGTTTGGGGGTGGGGTGTTCTTTGTTACTCACCTTCCCTCAGCACGCTAAGAAATCGTTATATTATTACTCACAATAGCAAACCAAAAATCAAAAAGTTCCCACTAAGATAGTACTTCTACTATTTTCGATCTTGAGAGCAAAAAAAAACTGCATGCTATTTTTGCAGATTTTAAACCTGCCTTAGGTTCTGTAAATCATAGATCTCTGTTATTTAAATTGTCAACAATAGGTCTATCGACAAAGTATGTAAGTATTTATGTATGATTTTTTTTTTCAAATACGTCTGTATCTGCGCAAAAGGGCAATTACAGATCAAAACCTTGGTCACAAGTTCTGGTGTTCTGCAAGATTGCATACTTAGCCCGGTTCTTTTTTCATTGATGATATCTGTCATAGTTTACCAGATGGTATTGATGAAGAAGTTAAAGTACTGATTTATGCTGATGATTTGGTAATTCTTTCTCAAAGTCCATTAACACTTCAACTTAAAATAAATAAGTCAAATGACTACCTCGGTAAATGGGGTCTTAAGATTGATACCAAAAAACCCAAGATAATTTTGTTAAGACAACAAAATTGTGTGGGCACGAGCGAGGGTACATGGACAATGAATGGTTATAACATCGAAGTAGTTAAAAAATGTAAATACTTTTGGGCGCAGTAGCGCAGAGATTAGTGTTTTGGACTATCCGAAAGGTCTCAGGCTCAAATCCCACCGGAGCCAAGTAACGTCGTAAAGTTTATTGTCCACTGCCCAACCTCTTGCGAATGTCTGAAAATCAACCTGCCTGGCCTGTATGCCTTTTTGTCTGCTTACTTTGTAACGGAAGATGTACCTACCCTAAGAAAGCGATGTACTGCTGCCCCCATCAATCTCCAGGAATACAGGATGTTCCTGCAGAGGTCGATGGGTTCGTCGGGTAGGCTGTCCTCGCAGCTAGATGAAGGCAGGCATGCTTGCACACGCACGGCTTAGCTCGACGTAGGCGTGGGATCTTTCATCCGCTGCTGGACATCCGCACATTTTTCATGCCTGTTATTGTTGATAAAATAAAAAAAAAGAAGGAGCAACAAACCGAAAAGAAACATCCGAAATATCCATATCTTGTGAAAGAAAGTTAGATCGCCATTTAAAAATAGTTCTGAAATCGTCGAAAGTCATGGGAAACCTAAGCTGTAATTGGCTTCCTTAATGTGAACCCTCCCACAACCAAATGCTCTCAATTGAGCATAGACCATCTTTGGCTACAGCGCCACTATATCTTGCGGTAGCCCCTAAATCGGTTCGGCAACCACTTATGGCTCGCTCAGCTTACCACTGACGCCCATGGCTACTGGCATTGCACTGCCCTATTGCACACAAATTCTTAAACGCACTCCATTGTGTCAGAATAAATTCAGATAAAAGAAAAGGAATATCTCAAAAATCACGCTAATTAGCATTAAAAGCACAATTCGATGTTTATTGATAACAACAAAATGAATTAAATTCTTAACTAAAGAAAAAAGGGTAACAACAAAAATGAGAGGGGATTTATATACAATATAATTCACTGTCCAAAACGTTCAGTATTTTCAACTGATGTAATTGGATTCATATAAATCAACTTATTTCTTAGGTATCCATCCGTATCATTAATTCGTTATTTTAAGTTATTGTAATTTAGTTTTGATTCATGTTTATTTTAGTACGTTCAATTAAAACGTTACAGTTTGATTATATCTTACTGTGTTTAAGAAATATATTTAAATTACATTGGACATGGCAAGTCTGTCTCACAAACTGTAATTACACTGAATCGCATGAAAAAAAATTTATAACTGAAGATGTCATTTTGCCATTTTTTTTCAATTATTTGGCTTGCGTCATACGCCAATTAAAGGTAAAAAAAATATAGTTTTAAATACTTATGCACTTATCTATTTAATTATTAAATAGATCGTTCAGAAAAAAAAGCTTGACTCACCGATAATAATCTGTATACCGAATTAGGTTGTGTTACGTAGGAATTTGTTTTGTTGTTTTATTTTAGAAGATGACGCTCCGATGGATGTTGTGCACAGCATTCATTGGCGGTCCTGGCTTTGTCTTAATCTGTATAAAGGAATTACAAGAGAATACAATTTGGAACTGAACGAACTTTACACCGATTATTCAAATAGAATACTTAGCTTTAGGTAAAAGATACTATACAAATCACTACAAAAAGAAATAAACTGCTACCACACTAAATGATCATCGGGTGCTTGAAATGCACTTGACCCAACCTCGCGATGGCGGATGGCTAATGGTATTTGCGGTTGTGGGTATGTCCGTTATCAGTATTATAGTGTGCGGAAGTCACTACTGATCACTGAGGCTGGAGTTCGGCACTGTTTTTCTGCTACTCCTTTCTCTGGCGGGAATTGGAGCTAGAGAACTTGATGGTGCTATTATGTTTAGAGGATTTGCATCAGATGACTCGAACGGAAAAAAAAATATTTTTCTTTTCTTTGGCAATGGTGTTGCGCCGCATATCAACACGAAGTGGCAGGTGAAAGCGAGTGAGAGTAACTCTTCCGAAGTCTTTTGGTGGGCTTCCCAGTATGAGATGCCTCGTTATGTGTATTAGAGTACAGATGGGGTCTCAATGTGGACGCCACGTGACTCGAGCGATAGCATAATATTTTTTTTTTTTTTTATTTCCATGAGTTACACATCTGTCTTACGACACTAAGTATATTTTATAACAATTTGAAAGGAAATATTCTTGATCTTTGTGACCATTGTCAGCAAAGTCATTTTGTTAATTCTCATGATTTCTATTGTTGTGAAGTTATACTATATTTTATATAATCCTAGTATCTGGTGTTATGTAGGTATTATATGATTTGTTATGTACAGTGTTAGAACTCAGGTTATGAGGTACTTGGTAGTCTTCTTTTGAGTCTCCGTCTTCTTGTGGTTTCTTGGTCAAATAACGTGTTGATGTCGTTGTTCGCATGCGAAAGATTTCTTGTCAGGTATCTCGTGCCGGTTTTTATTATTTCCTCCTTGACTGTTGGTATTTGAAGGTCATGGTGTATGCCATTGTTACAGATGTACCACTCAGCATTAATTATCGTCCGTAGGATCTTAGATTGTTGTCTTTGGATTATGTTGATGTTAGATATTCTAGATGTGCCCCATATTTGCAGCCCATAGGTCCATATAGGTTTGATTATTGCCTTATAGAGTAACAGTTTGTTGCTTGTTGATAATTTGGAATCCTTAGAGAGGAGCCAGTACAGTTGTCTGAATTTTAGTTTCACATGGTTGCGTTTTTGTTCAATGTGATGTTTCCATGTCAATTTGGAGTCCAAGTACATTCCTAAGTATTTTGCTACTGAACTTATAACGATGGGTTTATTGTTGATGTTTAACGCTATGGGTGTAAACTTTGTTTTAGTTGTGAAAATTACTTGTACTGATTTGTCATCATTAATTTTAACGTTCCAATTTTAAACCATAACATTATTACTTCGAGATATTTTTGAAATTGAGTGAAATTGAATTGTAGTGTGAAGGCATTTGCCCGAATTCAGGAGAATCGTGTCATCAGCAAACGTTGCAATCATGGAGGATGCCCTGGTAGGAGGTGGAATGTCAGCTGTAAAGAGGACATAATGTAAGGGTCCTAGGACGCTACCTTGTGGGACTCCGGCTTTCGTTGAATATAAATCTGAAGATTCATTATTGTATCTTACATAGAATTGTCGATCCGTTAGATAGCTTTTGATTAAAAGGTAGAATTCTTTTGGGAGTAGGCACAATATTACTGCTGGAAAATGGACACGACGATTTTGGGTTAGGTGTATCACATTCGTCGCTCAGTCTGATGTTTAAAGATGCCTGGATTTTCGTGGACTTAAGTGGCTTGATAGTATTGCTGTCAGCGTGCGCACACGTCTTACGATTGGTATTAGTTCTCGATAGTTTTCTCCTTCTTTTGTTTTGTTTGTACTCAATGTTTTGTGGTTATACAAAATTGTGTGCCAAATCGTTGACTATTATACCTAGGTACTGCTCCAAGTTCACAATTTTTTTTTTATTATGCAAACAATGAAATCTAAGGCTTATCTCGAGCACAACTCTACACTTATCGACGTCCAGCCAAGAAGAGCGCGAACGTCGCTTCCTCGAAAAACGATTTTGCAAAAAAAAAAAACGAAAAGTAAAAAAAAATTCGTTTCCGCCTTATTTTTAACGAAAATTCTACAGCTGATAGGTGTCGGAATTCCGCCTGGCCTTTTAGCTAGATAGATGCATCGACAGGGTGTTGGGCGATGTAGGGAATCATTTCGTATTTTATTTGTATATATTTTTTTTTCTTTAAAGGAAGTTCCCTACAACTTATACATTTATATTGGGAAAAAAACTGCTCCAGCAAAAGTGGCAATAAATACTGTTTAGTTTAAGTCTTTCTCAAGAAGTTAAGTCGATCCTGCTTCAAAATTTAAAGATGCCACCATCAAAAGCTGTTTGTGCTATGCAAATGAAGTGTATGGCTATAAATACTTAGAGTAGATTGAAGTCATCCAACGATACTTATCTAAACGCGTATTTAAACTAACTGTTAATTCAACGAGTTTTGCCATCTTGCGGAGTCCGATCTTTCCTACATCTACGTAAAAAACTTCAAAGCTAGTGCAGACTATATTATGTAAAGTGTTCCGTAGACATATGTCCAATCTCCAAAAAAAAAATGTTGCAAGTGTCCCTCTCGCGTGCTTAATCACCTTTTAGGGAATGTTATGTTATTATATTATAAGCACAGTATCACAGTGGTCTTCGATTATTCTCCCCACACCACATATAAAATGCTCGCTAAACTTCTAATGCAGCATATAGAAAAGACAAAAATGCATGTTATTGACAGATGACAATAAATGCCATTTTAATGTCAAAGTCAACAAAATTAACTTAAAAATGGATCTACAAAACATGCAAAAAGATTTAAAGCCGAATTACTAGAAATAACTTAAACTGCCCCTAATTCACAAATAAACAACAATGTGGATTGAAAGTTAATTAAAGGCTCATTAATTAAAAATCATGTCCATGCATTAACTAATTGTCGTTAAGTAATAAATGGTATGGAAATTGGGAATCGTTAAGTTACAAATTGTATGGAGATACCACATCCAATATTCCATTTGGTTCCAAGATTCGCTGTCAGTTGTCAAACATGCTGTCAGTTATAGGCGTTTTTCTTTTTTAGCTCCGTGCGGGGCACTGAGCTGTCAAAAAAAGAACTGTGTTACTTTTTTAGCTCGGAGCGCTCTGAGCACAAAATTTGTATTTCTTTTTTATCTCTGAGCTAGCTCAGGGCTCGCTCGATGAGCTCGATTAAAAATGACCGAGCACATCGAGCGAAAAGCTGAGCGCGGCTGACTTCATTCATTATTTTGTGCTTTTTCCATAGTTTATTTACTAGAAATTATAATTTAAATGGAACAATCCTTGACAAGCACCAATTTCAGAAGCAATCCTGACTATTTTGAAAATTAAGAGAAAAAAAAATATCTAATGACAGTTCAGTGCCCAATTCTGTTTCTTAATTAGCTCGGAGTCTTCAGGTTATGTTCAGCTCGGAGCGAGCTCTGATCGCTCGGGCCCCGCTCTGTTCCCCGCTCGGGGCTAAAAAAGAAAAACGCCTTATATGTTAACTCAATTATTCGTTAATTCACCTTCTTCGGTGAAATAGCTGATAGTATGTTTATCAACGTCAATTAATTTCAACAAAAGATTGTTATTAAGATTTCTCTTTTATTTCACTGATTAAAGATAATTCACTCTTAATTTGAGTTCATTAATTCGGCTGTTAGTTATATGTGCAGCAGCTGAATTAATTGCTGTTGTTTGAATTGAATATTGTTTTCCTCCAAACCTTTTTCTGTTTTTCTGGTTCTTCGAGATTTTTCATTTCCATTGAAGAATCGCTTGTTTTTTCAGGTCCTCCATGCCAACTTGGTCCTGTGGAGCTGGAATTCTTGGATTGAGAAACTTACTAAAGAAATATTAAATACCAATATGCTAAAGTTCATATTAAATCGCGTTTATGCAATAAAAGGTTTTTTTTTTTTTTATTTTATAATCCATTTTATTTATATTTCCGAACAAGATTGTCTTATTGTGTTATTAGCATAATGTGTGACAGTTGTGTTGTTATTTCTTAGTGCAAGTGTATGGGGGTGTTGTTCTTTGACAAAACGCGCATGGATAAACTTCAGCGCTTGGTTGTGCTTTTTTAAGAAACCTTCGCCAAAGGGATTTGTAAATTGCCAATAGACAAAGGTCTCTTGGGTTATTTAATGAAATGTGTTGATGTATATGTGCTATGTCTTTAAGTGGAGATAATCTTCAAATACACTTATTAATTTTCTTTGACAAAATCTATTCTGTTTACTTTTTACTACTTTACTACCTTTTCTAAGTCTATCCTCTTAGAAAAATCTTTTTCTGTTGGTTTTATCTCTACGACCGTAGAAATTTTGACTTTACTTTGACAGATAAATAGACAATATATTTTTTAATTTCTTTGCGCTTAAAATAAATAACTTCACCGAAAAAAGACATCAACCCGAAACCCAAGCCCCCCGCCAATATAATCCAAGCCACATAGAACCGTTCCATTCCGAGCGGTGCAACATCCGCTGAATCCAGCTTGATGAATTCTGTTAAATTCGTAGTTATTCCCTCGTCATCCGAGCCGGCACTGAACTTCGATAACAGACCACTTTCTAAGACCCTCTGAATGAAGGTCGAATATACGCTTTCGTAAGGCGATGTCAAGGGCAAAAGAAACGCTGGGGCAATATAAAGAATAGGTTTTTCGAGCTTCTTTACCAAAGGCTTCCGTAGAAAGATCTGCTGGTGGGAAAATAACTCAAATTCTTTCTCCCTAACTATGTCAATCACTGACGTGTTCAATTCTCGACGATGCTTACGCAGCAAATCTGCATCAATGAGGTGAATCTTTCTCAAAATGTCCTCGGAACAGCCCATCAGTTGGCATAGTTTAAAGTAATCATCAGGCACTGCAATCGGGAGCCCTGAGGCTAAAGCTTCTTCAATCGTGTTAATCTGTTTTTCATAAACCAAGGTCGTTAGAAATGTTGAATGCTGGGCTAGATACGTGTTTGAAAACAAGATGCCAGCCACAGAGAGTACGACAAACATAATGACCATAAACGCCGATTTCCGTTGTCCATAAGGATATCCAATGTTTAGAATCCCACCTAATGCCTGAAGAATAGCGCTGCCTAAGTCCCGGTTCCCAGTTGCTCTTCCGGATCCAAAGTATATTAAGATTGTAAACACTGAGAGTACCATTATCACTGCGGCCCACATAGATACATCGAACGGCAGAACTATGTACAAGAATTCATCAACAGGCCTCGCGAATGGAACCATCAAATGGTAAGTGTCTATGAACAATGTTTGCGAATATAGAATATCATAATTGACTCTAGAAAAAGGCATGGCTGTTATATCTGCCTTGCCGTCCGTAATGGCTTTCATTAAGTCGATGGTAATGGTTAGTTCTGGATATGGTGGTGGTAGCCTGACCTCCTCTATCGTCGCATTGTAATGGCTGATGAAGAGGTGAAACGTTTTGAAGTACATCCCAGTTAGGATGGAACTACCCTGTTGGTTTGTGTATCGAAATATGAATGGAGGATACTCAGGCATTAATGCTCGAATCGGTTGGCCATGGAAGTTTGAAAGTTCCTTTTGGAGGCTACTTAAGCTGATGTTTTCGATTCCGACTGTCTTCAACCTTGGAAACGGTTGAAATTCAAAGAGTTGCGTTCCTCCTTTGGTCCGAATGAGTGCCACTGAGTTTTTGAATCCATTTTGCCAAGCCCAGTCGAAGATTGGGTAAGGGTCTGTGGAATTCAACAGAATAAAAAGTACGTTCACTTGATGCAACTTTTTAAAGACGTAGCTAAGAGCCTCCAGCGTCACTTGAGTGCGGTTCCAATTGAGGTGAATAACGGCAAGAACATCCTTGTTCCATGTGTCGATGAACCGATAGTCAACTTGACTCGTAATGACAACATTGGGTATTTCGAGTTGCGAAATATATTTTCCAATGTCGGCGTTGTTCCCAAAATCAAAGAAAACGTTTGTTTTAGAAGAGGAATGTTTATTGATGTCTTTAATGGTCTTCAGGACATCCGCACTGTAATGCTCTGCAGCGGTGGCGATTCGAGCCTGGATCACCGCGAAAAGAATATGAACGAATTTCATGGCTTCTGACGTGCAACTGTCAATAAAACTGCATCTACCATGCGAATTGCATTTATATTATAGTTGCGTGTCCAAAAAACATTTATATTATTACAAAAACGAATTAATGCTTACACTTCAGACTAATTTGTGAAATTAAACTGAAACAGTGGCTACACTATGATTAGTCATTTAATTCAATGCACCGTTTGACGTGTATTAAAGAACAACGAAATTTATTCAGATCTATATCTTCACTACGTAGCAGTAGTGCCGGCTTTGCAATAAAGTTGTGATGGAATTGTAACAATATCGCAAACAAAGATGATTAAAATTCGTAGTGAAAATCATACTTTCGAAGTTTGCCTTAGGACTTTTTAGGATTGGATAACAATCACTGACTGTTTTCATTTCAGATGCTCATTCTTGTTTGGTGACCTATAGAACTTATGATAGCGTTCATCGTCAGGAGGTTTCCATGGCGATTTCCGAATCTGGGATCCCGGCATAACTGATTCAGCTGGGTCGCATGGCACTTGAAAACACGCGGTGTTTGGAAGCAGCTCTTCCGAATAAAATACTTCAAACTTGCGCTGGATTTTGAGATGCGCAATCGTTTAACTCCTTCAATCTTGTTCTGGAGAAAATCGAGCGGGCACGGAAGCAGCGTGCCCGGGATCGCGGAGGAAGTAAAGCTTCAGTGTCTCAGGCCGAGACTGACCACAGGTCGGGAGCCCGTTAAGTAAGTGTAACAAAGTTTTATAATTCGGACACCGCAGTTTGGTTTCCGTCCCAGGAGCTCTTTTAAGTGTCTGTACGCCCAATTTGACCACTGAGCTACATGTCAGTGTCTGAGCTACATGTCATCAGCATATCATCATTCCTCCTCAAAACGCTTTAGCGTCTGATTGATATCCATCTTCGTATGAAAGTAACATAAAAGAACTCTTTGATCAATATGTTTCGCTCCGGCGAAGGACCCCTATACCCAGTTCCACGTTTTGGATTAATAGATCTTTATTAGATTTGATGCAAAAACGTGATATTGCTTATGCTCGTTGGAAACGACACAAACTGTCTGTTCTATATGAATCCTACAGGTCTTTTCGCAACTTAGTGGTTCTTCGTATAAGGGCCGCAAAGCGCCGCCACTACGAACAATTCCTGAACCCTGAAACACAGTCTGGAAAAGTGATTTGGCAAAAGTTGCGCAAATTAGGAAATGGAAAGCAGCGATCAGCTGCATCTGCTGACGTTGACTGTAATATTCTTAACTCGCAGTTTGTGTCAGTTTCCGAACCGTCAACGCAATATTACAATTATTTGTGGCCTACGAATCAGTGTAGCCAGGCTAGTGATAATACAAATAACTTTAATTTTAATCGCTTAACGGATGAAGATGTTGTCGAAGCACTGCTATTGCAGGTGGCAATGGTGCGATGGTAGTGTATTCACTAAAGTGATTGGCAGGTCGTGCGTTCGAATCCCGACCAGGGCCATGATTTTTATAAATTGAATACACACAACAAAAACTGATCTCCCTAAAACAATTTAGGCGCCACCTGTTGAGAAATAAAAAATCCCATCGCACCAAACTTCTTTCCTATCCTTCTATTCTTTCAGTAAGTAGCACCCAAAAATAGGCAATGAATTGCTGGGATCTACTTGCGCAACAAACTAAATGCCTGCGCTGTGGTTTTTCCATTATAAGGGTACTGTGTCCCTACAGAAAAAAGAAATCCCTTTAGCGCACGCAAATTATAAAAAAAAAAAAAAAAAAATCGGTTAAATCAAATGCAATAGGTTTGGATGAAATAAATCACAAATTCTTAAAGCTCCTCCTTCCTTTCCTCCTTAAATATATCACTCATATTTTTAATCAAATACTAATGACCTGTGATTATCCCTCCTCGTGGAAAAGGGCTAAGATAATTCCTATACCTAAGTCGATACACCGGATTAACCCTGAATATAGACCAATCGCAATACTACCGTTTTTATCCGAATCATTTAAAAAGGCGATTCGAAAGCAGATGCAAGCCACAACAACCTGTTGAGTTCCGCCCAATCTGGCTTCCGTGCAAAAAGAAGTTGTAAGACTGCACTGTTACTAGTTGCCGACGACATTCGCAGAGGGCTGGACGCCAACTGCCCTACGTTTTTGAACTTCTCAAAAGCATTCGATACGGTGGACCATTTTCTTCTCTGTAAGAAACTGTTGCGTAGTTTTCGATTTTCTCATCTGTCAGTCAAACTCTTGCATTCCTACTTAACAGGTCGTCAGCAATGTGTGACTGTAGGAAATCTAGTGTCATCATTCCTTGGGGTACCTGCCGGAGTCCAACAGGGTTCCATTCTCGGTCCCTTATTATTTACAATTTATGTAAACGAGCTCCCCAAACTCATAAAACATTGTACTGTCCACATGTTCGCTGATGATGTTCAATTATTTAAGTGCTGTCTGTTGGATATGATAAGTAGTACCATTGAGTTAATCAACGAAGATCTAGAGGTCATTCAGCAGTGGGCTCTCAAACATAACTTATCGCTTAATTCCTCAAAATCAAAGATCCTTTGTATCTATAAGCGTCAATTAGATGCATCCACTTTTCCGCCAACTTTGTTAGGACAGTCACCTATTGAATATGTTCATAGGGCCAAAAATCTGGGGATACTCTTCAATGATACACTCACTTGGACCCATCATGTTGCCGCTACAATTGGAAAGGTGTATAGTGTTCTCCGACTTCTGTGGTTCACACAAAGTTCTGTACCCACTAAAACTAAGATGTTGCTCGTTAAATCCCTGTTATTACCTATCCTAATGTATGGTTGTGAGGTTTTTTGCTATGTTGACTACAGGCGCAAGTTAAATGTCATTTACAATAACCTAGCAAGATACGTCTTTAAAAAAACGATATAACGAACACATATCTAGTTACTCTCTGCAGATAATGGGCCTTACTCTCGACAACCTGATTAAATTTAGAACACTTATCCTCTTGCACGGTATTATGCAGACCCAACAGCCGGAGTACTTGTATAGCAGACTAAGTTTCGCTAGCTCATATAGAACAGCTATATTGATAAGGCCCAGATTCAATTGCCTTCAATCTGAGCGCACATTCTTTGTCCATGCCACTCTCCTATGGAACTCATTACCCATAGCATTAAGGAGAACCACAAACACAAGCACATTCAAAAATAAACTCACTTGACCAGTGATATGTGAATATAATAATAGATTTATAAATATAATATACATATATGTATGTCACTAAATGCTATTAATTTATGTAATTAATGTTTCTATATTTATGTTTTCCATTTATTGTATGTAATTAGTTCTAATCTACTTACCGCTAAAGCTCTTAAAGCTATATTTGTAAAGCCCTCACTACTTATGAGATTTAATCTCACTGTGAAACTGTTATCTTCATAAATAAATATGAAATAAATATGAAATATGAAATATAAACCCGCAACTCCTGTCTGCGGCCCAACATACGTACAATAAGGGTAAATCTTTGGAAACCGCGCATCACTCCTTGGTACGCACCATCGAATACTCCATCCATCACAAGGAATACACTATGGTTGCTTTCCTAGACAGGCGCCTTCAACAACATAAACACATCTGCAATCACAAATGCACTAACAGAACTGAATGTGGATGGCTCGCTTGGTGAATTGATCAATCTTTTGCTCTCAAGCTGGATTATCAACTCAAAACTGGGCGATTCATCCGCTAGGAGGTCTGTCAGTAGAGGTACGCCACAAGGCGGTGTCCTTTCCCCCCTTCTGTGAAACTTGGTGGTGATTAAACTACTGATATGCCTGGAAGGGGACGGCTGCATGGTCATTGCCTATGCGGATGACGTTGCTATTGCCGTTTCAGGGAAATACCGAAAGTTAAAGAAACTCCTTCAAAACGCTCTCAACAAGCTGACAAGTTGGTCAATAAGCTGTGGGCTGTGGTTAACCCTCACAAAACCGAACTTGTCCTCTTCTCCAGGAAATATAAAATCCCTCATATCGACCCTCCCTCTATTTACTGTACAAGCTTAACCTTTTCCGATGAAGCTAAATTCTTGGGTATAATCTTTGATAGGAAGTTAAGCTGGAGACCCAATTTACAAGAAAGAGTCAAAAAAGCTACAGTAGCACTTTTCTCTTGCAAGGTGCAACGTACAGCTTGTCTGTGCATCTGTGAAGCACTCTAACGACCACCTCCGCTGCACTGGACATCTTGCTGCATCTGACACCCCTGGATAATTTAAGCACGCCAATAGCTACCTGTTCCGCTGTCCGCTTAAAAGCCACCTCACAGTGGGTCAATACGAATATTGACCACTCTATCATTCTGGACTCACTTGGGTCCCTACCAAGGAACATCGACTACACTATACCCCAACTACAGTTCTAGAAGAATTACCAAATCACAATATACTCGTATCATTCTCGGATGATGTTGATTAGACGGAAGATAAATCGATCCACTTTTACACCGACGGATCAGAAAGTAGTGATGTGGTAGATGGGGGTGTTTTCTCAGAAAGACTAAATATCAGTCTCTCTTTCCGTCTTCCTGGTCATTGTAGCGTGTTCCGGGCAGAAATCATGGCGATTAAGGAAGTCTTGTCGTTGTTGAAGAGAAATGTGATATCCGCTGTTGGGTGCCGGGGCACAGAGACATCGCAGGGAACCGCATTACATCTTCTACCTGATAAAGGTTTTCTATGTATGCCTATCGGTACTTGTAAACTTATGTTCAAGCTATCCGCAGTCGAGAGTACAAACCTCAGGTGGACAGGTTGTGTATCTGGCCAAAGCTCGATCTGGGAAGCTCTTTGGGTTTGATCTCCCTTAACCGACTGCACATTGGCTCTGATATAGGTGTCATCACAGGACACTGTCTAATAGGCAAGCACGCATCAAGGCTTGGCGTCTATTCAAATGACTTCTCCAGAAGCTGCAGGGATGAGGAGGAGGAGAAGACTACACTTCATCTCCTCTGTACATGTCCTGCACTATCCCATAAAAGAAATCTCTATCTAGGAGCCTTCTTCCTTAATTAACTCAGTGACTTAGCTAACACAGATGTTAGAAGTCGATCGCGCTTCATTAGAAGCTCCAATTGGTTTTAGCGAGCAGTGATCGAAACTCCTGATCCATGTGGCATCACAACGGACCTCATTGGTCTAAGTGTGTTGGCTATCGCCTAACAGCCACCTTAACCTAACCTAACCTACATGTCAGCGTAGCGCGTTTTGCCGTCGTCGGCTTTTATGTTTGAATGAATGCCGACGGGAAAATGCGGGTTGTGATTTTTTGATGCGATATGCCAACTATACGTGGTCTTACAACAAGTAGGTACAAGTTTAAGTAACTGAAATGATGGTCATATTGAAATTTGTAGAGTAGTAAGCACCAAAGTAGTAACATATGGGAAGGGCTTTTTTTTTTTAAGACAATCACATTGATTTGTGCAGCTTTGAGTTCTTATTCCTTTCAGCAGACATCTGCCTTCGATATTGTTCCCCATGAAATATTAATTATTAAATTAAAACACTGTTTTAATTTCAACCCGACGGCTTTAAGACTGATGAAAAGCTACTTAAATGGGCGTACTCAAGCTGTGTATATTAACGAGACATTATCCAACTTTATTATAACCAGAGCCGGCGTTCCACAGTTATCAATAATGGGTCCGTTATTGTTCACCTTATTCAATAATGACATTCCATTAGTGTTAAAGTACTGCAAGGTTCAAATGTATGCCGATGACGTCCAGCTGCACTTAAGTTATCCATTGGGTCTAGTTGGAATGCATGCCACTCAGCGACTGAATGAAGACCTCAATTCTGTAGTCACTTGGTCGCGAAAAAATAAGCTTTGCCGTAATTCCGGCAAAAGTCAAGCAATTGCAATCAGCCGTTTAAGTATCGATACACAAAACTTATCTCAACTTTTTGTTGATGGATCAGAGTTGACATACGTCACCAGCGTCAAAAATCTCGGTGTAACGTTTAACCAAAATCTCACTTGGGAGAATCATATTATAAAAACCGTCTCTAAAGTTTATGGATATCTGCGCGCTCTGTATCAAGTAGGAAAAAATCTGCCGCTACGGATCAAAGCGATGTTGGTTAAGTCACTTCTGCTGCCCATTCTTTTTTTACGCACATTCAGTCTTTTGTGACTTAGACAGTCATAGCTCTCGGAAGTTAAGGGTAGCAGTAAATAGTACAGTGAGATTTGCCTATAACTTGGGTCGAAGGGAACACATTTCTGAATATGTAAGGCATTTTCTTGGAATGGACTTACAAAAATATCTCGACCTTAAAATATTGACTTTCCTATTCACTCTCAGAGAAAAACAGGAACCAGAATATCTTTTCCAAAGGTTACAATTTGCATCTTCTTCGGCCAGAAGTAGAAGTTTTGTTCCGCCAGCATTATAACTATAATGTGACACAAAAACAATTTTTTGTATACGCCGTAAGACTTTGGAATTCGCTTCCGGTTCATATCAGAAGATCTTCAGGCATGAGCGATTTTCAAAGACAAATAAAACAACACTTTTGAATTTAACTTTTGAATTTAATTTTAATTATTTAACTGCTATAGGGTTTTAGGGAATTTAAGCTTATTATTTTTATTTTTATTTATTTTTTTTTCTCTTTTTAAGTAAAATATCCAATCAATATAAATACATTTTTGCCATTTAGATCAATTTGAAATTGTAAAATATACTTATACCTTAATGTACCAACCTTATCAATAACTGTAAGACACTTAAAAGATTGCATTGTATCTATGTGTTAACATGAATTATAAATAAAATACAAATACAAATACAAATACAAATGGAAGTAAGTTTGCACTCATCGAAACTTCCAAGTTACCTTCTTTACAATACATTTATAAAATACCTATAGCCTTTCACAATGACTCCAAAAAAAACTCTCCCTTGATTTTTAACTCATTGCTATCCCCTGCATGTTTGCTTTGTTGTCGTTTTTCTGAATTTCAAATGTCTAAGAACTTGGTTATTAATTTTAATAAAATCAGCGGCAATGAGGATTATAGGCATGACTTACTGCTTCAAAGCAGCAAATGAGGTTTTTTGAAAAAAAAGATTGAAAATAAGGACAAACGTATTACCGGCGGCAACACATTCTGAAATATTAATAATAATCCCTTGGAGTTCCAGTGTTATATTAATGGCCCACCCTTAGATTAAATTTCTTCAAAGGTGCTGAACGTTGCTCGAGCTATAGGTATATTAATCCCATCTAGTAGAGCACCTTCAGTGTTTGTTTTAACTGCCCTAAGGATGCCGAATGCGATGTGCTTTAATCGTTGAATAGAAGTTCACAGTCAAAGTGAAGGATATTGGACGTAAACGGTCGACAGTAACTGTTATTTGTGTAGGTATTGTCTATGAATGCGAATGTGTCTATTTCACTTTTTAAATAGTAAAACGTGAATAAAATATTGTCTCACTTGGTGCATGGTGATGTGCAAATTATATCGACTGTTCCTTTCTTACCGATTTGAAAGGTATGTTGAATTCCAAAAAAATGGTCCTGCAAATACACACATTCACCAAACTCAATCAGACACTAAACACCGAGTCCCTCTACTCAGTTTATATAACTCCTTGCCAGAAAACAAATAGTTGTCACAAATACTGCATATCTTATCGAAAGACTGACACTCAGACAAATTACTTCGTAAAACAGTACGTAAGCCAAAAATTGGTACGATTCATACAAAATAAAGTCGCTTACCAACTCCTTATGTTTGCTGTTGAGGAAAAGTCTCCTAGGGCCTAGTTCTAGGGATGTTTATTTTTGTGTGGGATTTTTATCATATTTCTTGTCATTCACCGCTGATTTGGGGAATATTGAAGCAAATTATTTGGAAAATTGGGATTCGCGATGGATTTTCGGGTATTCCCGTCCCGTCGAGCCTTAATTCAATCACGGAAAAAGATAAAGATTTTAAAGGAACTAGGTATTTTGGCTATTTATCAAAATGAATAATTTTGTATGATTCGATTCGAAAACACTCCTAAAAAAGGGGAAAAAATAAACCGGTCCAGTCGGAGAGTCGGGCCCACCAAGGGGCATCCGGTAACAGTCGTTTCTCGATGCCGCTGGCGGGGAGAGTACAGATCGTGAAAGCCAGACATAACGAGGGGTGTACAGTTCTATATGGATCTCGAGGTCGTTGCGGGAAGAATTTAGTCCGTAAGAGTTGGACTCAGCGGAGACAGTTTAGTCCGCGAGAGACTAAGACAGGAAGAAATGTACGGTTTAAAGCTGTTTTTTTTCTTTTCTCGGGGTGTGAGCTTTTCTACTTTTTGCTCAGACTCAACACTGGCCCATTGTACCGCCAGTTTGAAACCCTTTAAGGCCGCAAAGCGGACCACCTAAACAAAATTAACATCGTAAGAACGTCAGTAATTTGAATGCAGTCTTCTGTTGACAGACAACAAGAGTGTTGCAATTTTTTTGAGGACGTCGGAAAGTATTTGATTAGTCTGTGTGCACCCTGGTGAGTCATGTCATCTGCGATTGTGTTCATATGACACCCAACCGTCAATGGAAGCACTGACCGATGACGCAGGTAGACACAACGCCGGTTCAGCTCCTGAAAAGTCCTCCTCTGAGCGCTGTCTAGCAAGTTCATCCGCGATAGTGGGACACAGCAAGGGGTGTCCGAGCAAAGGGATGTCTCCAGTCATTGGCGGAGAAAGTTTAGCCCGCAAAAGTCCCAAAGAACATAGGCTGTTCGGCTCTAGCGTTTTCTCGAGGGCGATAGCGGGCAGAGTTAAATTCACGAGTGTATAACACAAAAAGGACGTTGGCCTGAATCTCCCCTTAACAGCCGTATTAATAAAAAAATACTTAATTTGAATCTAATTTACAATTTAACTAAAATGTTGATTACAAGATAATTCAGGAATTAAAATTACTTATTAATAAAAAAAATAGCTTATTTTTGTTAAGTTAAAATTGGGTTCACTTATTGGATAATCCTAGTAGCTTATTATTAACTAAATCCGGATAGTTTCTTATTTCGCGTCTATTGGCGTTAATAGACGCGAAATAAGAAAATAAAGTAAAGTTAAATATCTTCGGGACTAGCTAGCCATTGGGCTATATCCTACCAACCGTTCTCAAACAAATTAAAGTAGAATTTGCTAAATGAGTTTTCAGTCGTGAATAAAAAGGGAGGTGGTTTTAGTGGGTTGCGGATCCCACACTACTAGCTTCACTAGTGTCTTTCAAGATTTCCAACCACCCTCGGAAAAAAAAACAAAGTTATTGGATAACATAGCGACGGGCTACAGTCCGCTTGGGCGAACTGTAAGATACCCTATTCTTATTCCCATCCCTCATAAGTGGGCGTGACAAAAGTCTAAGTATGGTTGAATTGTTAAGAATGCTCTACATATTTTGTTATATAACATTTAAAGGATTTTATCAAAAAAAAAGCGCCCAAGTGCGAGTCGGACTCGCCCATGAAGGGTTCCGCGCGAATTATAATTATTATTTAGTTAGGCACCTATTACAGATTTATTATTAGAAAATAATGGTTCACGGCTTACGCATAAGATTTATGTTTATGAAATTAAATGTTTTTTTTTAAATTTGAGTTGATTGAATGAAAGGTAAATTGCGGTTTACGATTTATGACGTATTAAAAAAAAAAACAACTTGCTGGATCTCGTTCAAACCAATTTTCGGTGGAAGTTTGCATGGTAATGTACATCATATATTTTTTTTTAGTTTTATCATTCCCTTATTTTAGAAGTAAGATAGGGTATGACCATCATTTTACCACTTTGGAAGTGTCTCTCGCGCAAGATATTCAGTTAAGAAAAAAATAATATTAGAAACCTCAATATCATTTTTGAAGACCGATCCATAAATACCCCACACGTATTGGTTTGATGAAAAAAAAATTTTTGAGCTTCAGTTCTAAGTATGGGGAGCTCCCAAAATTTATTGTTTTTTTTTCTATATTTGTGTGAAAATCTTAATGCGGTTCACAGAATACATCCACTTACTAAGTTTCAACAGTATAGCTCTTATAGTTTCGGAAAAAAGTGTATCTGACATTCCCGGACAGACAAACAGACAGACAGACATGACGAATCTATAATGGTTCCGTTTTTTGCCATTTGGCTACGGAACCCTAAAAAACGAAGCTTTTAAAATAAATAAAACCATAGCTCAAACTTTGGATTTTCAAAAAAATTGTTTTATTTAATTGTGGGCGTGTCAGTGGGCGGATTTTGAAAATGTTATCTCCCGAGCAGGTTTAGGAATCATAGATCATATATAAAAAAATTCAGCTTTCTAGCTCAAAATTCGATTTTTTCGAAAAAATTGTTTTTTTGAGTTTGTGGGCGTGTCTGTGGGCGGATTTCAAAAATTCGTAAACTTGATTATTTCGGGACCCTAGAGAGTATATGGTTAAAATTTCAGCTCCCTAGGCCCAGTTTAAAGGCCTAATTTTTGCCGACGGACGGACGGACATGGCTAGATCGACATTACTATCGATGCTGATCATAAATATAGTAATTTTTAGGGGCCTATGGGCAATATTAAGGTATGTTACAAACTGCGTCAAAATTAATATACCCTTAGAATAGGGTATAAAAATAGCTTTTTTATAAAGGTAACTTCAGTTATATTTCAACTTAATTGCTCGCTAATTCATCGACTTCAGTGAATCAGTTAATTGCATGTTAATTTACGTCAGTTGACTTCAAAAAATGTATAGTACTAAGATTTCTTATTTAAGTCATTGATTAAAGATAATCCACGCTTAATTTGCGATTATTAATGCAGTTGTAAGACTTTTAATAAAATAAAAAATACAAACAGGGTTTAGCGTTATAAACATACTCTTCTAAAAGTGAGGACAGCAATAAACAATGTTGTGCTTCGCGGTAGTATTGTCGGTTCAAGGATTCAATTAAGATCACGGAGATCCAAACAATACTACAGGTTTCCTGCCGGCCCAAGGATCAATAAATGTTACATAGATCCAAGTAGGATTGCATGACCTTTTCTGACTCAGTGCCAGAACACGAATGAATTTGTACATATATATATATGTACAATATTTTTATTAATACTCAAAGGGTATATGGTGGCTACTTATACTATATACATTATACAATTATTTAATAATGTCTTAAGTCTAATAATTTTTATCTGTGAGCGCAGAAGGGGCTCTACTTCGTTCTATAGGTCACATTTGTTTTTACATCTTTGATTAAAAAGTTTTTTAAGTCTAATATTATGTTTATTTAAGATGTGTCGTTGGCGGTATGGTGATGATGATGGGGCTTAGGTTTAGGTTCTTGATGGTGGTTGGCTGCGTCGTTTGGTGGTCCTAGTTGGTTGTTTGTCATCTGGTGGCTTCAACCTCTGCTCTGCTGCGTTCCTGCAGCATCGTAGAAGTTCCCGAAGCTGTCTTCTCTTGCTATTCCAAATGCTTTGTCCGTCATTGAGAGCTCCTGGATATATCGATGGTCTGTGACTGGTTTACTTGTAATTAAAATAATAAGGGGGATGCGTTGGGGGTATTGTCAACATCCTGGTGCGGAGTAAGTGCATGTATTTGACAATCGGGACAATTCTTGATGCGTAAAGCCCTTAATTGCTAAGAGTTGCGTCTTCGGTGAAGGGAGCTGTAATGCGGAGTGCTTTTCGCTCGAAAATTTGCAGGTTATCCATGTAGGTGGGACTGGAAACCATATTGGTGGAAAATATGACGAAGAGACGAGTTAGTTGAGTTGGCCGCTTTATTTCATAAGAGGACGTAGAAGAGATAAGTCGTCATTTGCCTTACGAAGGGTGAATTTGGCGTTTTGGTTAAATGTGACCCTCGGGAAATAGTGAACTCTGAGGTATTCAACATTTTGCCTGGTTTTGATATCTGTGTTTTTAAGGAGAGTCAGGGTGAGGTTCTAGCTTTTTTTGGCTAGGCCATTATCCTATGGATGATTTTAATTCTCCATTCCCAGAGTCTGAGGATGTACCTCAACTCTACGGAGGTCAATTTCTGGTCTTACAGATGAGAAATATGTGATTTCATTAAGGTTTTTTGTCATTGACAGGTTTGTTGGTTGATCAAAAGTATGGACGTTGAATAAGTCGGGTCCAAGGCGTGAGCGACTCCGGGTAGGACGTTTTTAAGGTTTGAATTAGTATTCCGCACGAGTACGTTCAATTTGCGGTTACTGAGCATGAAGATAACATGACTAGGCAAGTGAAGTAACTGCATTATGTTTATATTAGTTTTATTAAATTTCATTGTTTATTATTTCAATAACATGTACTATAAAGGACTATGTCTTACTTGTACTATCCTTTATGAATAAATTGAATTGAATTGAATTGAATTGAATCAAGCAGACATGCTAGGGTGGTATCTTATCGATAGAGCCAGAGGAGTATCATCGTGAAGCTTTAACAATGGCTCGAAGGTAGAGTGGGATGATTTGAACCCAGATTGGTTATGCTGCAATATTGAAGAGCATAGTGAGCGAATTTTGATAAGAATCAGCGTTTCGTGGAGTTTGCTGAGGTAAGGGAGAAGGGAAATTGTCAACAAATTGTTCATACAATTTGCCCCTGGCTTTTCGGGATTGGAAATATCTTATCTATTTTCAATTTGTTTGGGAAATAACTGTTGTCAGTGCAATTATTCAGAATAATTGTGAAGATAACAATTGCAGTTGAAGTGAGTTTTTTAATGGCATAATTCTAGATATTGTCAGGTTCTAATGCTTTTTGGAGTTTCCGTAGTGTATTGTTTTTTCAATGTGTACTGGGTTTGTGAAAATATAATCTGTTCTCGTGGAGACTGATGATTTCTTTTCAGAGAAAGTGGTAAGATGGCCATGGTTCTGAGATATTAATCCCATTACTTGGTTATTCACATTAGAGAAAAAGTCAGATGGGTGGACATTCGTTTTCTCTTGGTCCGACGCTTGGAAGGCGTCGTTCGTCGTTGTGTTGCAGTTGGCCAAGTATAGGAGATTTCTGTCAATTTTTAAGTTAATATGCTTGAATGTGTCTGGTCTAGTTTATATCACGATAAGTGTTTTTCTAAACTGGGAATCAATAAATGTGCCGCATTTGCCTATACTTGCATATTTTGTATATCCTGGGAAAGGTCTTAGTATTTTGTCTTAAAATGTTGGGGTTATGCTTGTTCAGCAATAGTATCAGAGATTGAGTATTCAATAGTATCGATACGGAGTCGATTACTTGATTGCTCAGACTGGTCGATGTGCTGGGTGTGTTCTTCCGTATCTTATCTGATAAGGACCTTTAGAATACTTCCAAATTATATTTTTTTTTTCTTATTAATGAATTCATGCTGTAGGCGCAGTGGCTCAGTGGTTAGTGTGCCCCTGGTTCAATTCCCGCCGGGGGGCCAAGTAACGTCTAGAGTTTTTTTCCACTGCCCCACCTCTTGCGAACGTCTGACAAACATCCAAGAGTATCAATTGTCATGAGCAGCTTCTCAAAATTTACCGTTCTGATTCGGCTTAAAATTGTAGGTCCCTTCCACTTCACACGTGGTTGGAGAAGCTAGGTTTTATTATCTTATCTTATCTTATATAATATATGTTAGGATTTGTCCTAAGACGAAGAACTAATTTTACCACTAAATGGTCAGAATCTGATACTTTTGCAATGCTGGTGAAGTTACAGAGTGTAGGAATTCTTTCGAATCTAAATTGAATGGATTTCAAATAACGTTCCTTTTTAAAATTCGAATCACATAGCTTCTACCTCCCTATACAGTCCAGAAACTAGGAAAAAAAATCAATTACCTAATGTACGCACTTCAAATCAATTCAGTAAAGAGGGTTTAAATAAATTGAAGCTGAAAGCTAATTATGTCTCATTTTGACGCTGACACGGCACTGGCTGCTTGCTTGTGTGCAGTCGGTCCTGTGACTTATTTGATGAAATTTGCAGCTGCACTTCGACAGGATGTCAATGTATCCAATCCGCACCCTCTTCATAATCATCATTTTAGTTGTCATCTCCTTGCTGTTGTCGAAGCGCACATTATGCTCCTAATGGTAATGTTACAAGGGATATACAGATCCAACATTCAAGATGAAAACTCAAACTATTCTCTATCATGTAGCAGATAACTTAGCTCTGATTTATTGAATAAGATTCCACAGCAAATATCGGTTAGGACTGGCTGGTTGTCGATGTGGGTCTGGCTGTGGTTTGCTGCTTCCCACAATATTTGTGGTGTAATCCCGTAATTAGCTGTCAGGTAAACTCATGACATATATAAAATTGCCAATACCAATGTGTAGGGATGCAGGGGGCTGAGTAACACAATGAAATCCTTCGCATCTGCCTTTTGTTAGATTCTGTCATTAAGTCGAAAGGAGGGAATGTGCTATTGATATGTCTTGCCTAGGAAATACGAGTTATATGTATGTGGAAAGTCAATGATAGCGAAAGTTGTCATCAAGTCAGAGGAATTTCTTTGTTAACGGGTGGAATTTGTCTCTCTCTCTCTCTCTCTCTCGGATGTAGGCTCAAGTGAATGAAATGTAGTCTTTTGGGATTTTGGTATTTTATTTGAAGCATAATGTTCCTATCAACAATGTCGTTGAATTAATTCTCCGCATAAAAGCAATTAGCTAATGCGCAATATTAACAATCGCTTCAAGTGCTGCGTTTGATTAACCCTGAGCATCATCTAATTATTTCTCATTTCTTGATTAAGTCAATCATAAAATTCTGTGTTGGAAGCTTAAAAACAATTTTGCCATCAGTGATAGAAGATTGAAATTTATATAAAAAAATGCACCTACAAATTCATTTGTTTATACAAGTTTATTATTTTTTTTTTAATATGAATTTCTAATTATTTAAATAAAGTCTGCTTCGTTGATCGGAAAAATCGCGTTTTATTTAAGCTACATTTATTTGCAGATGACGTTCAACTTCACCTATCGAAACCTTACTCCACCCTTAACGATCTAGCTTTTTCATTAATGATGATCTGAAATGCATCTTGACGTGGTCAGGTCAGTTCCAAACCTAAATTTATTTCAATATTCTGGAAAAATTAACCTCAATCTTCTAAAAAAAAGAAATATTAGGCATTAAGCGCCCGTGGCCTTAAACCTAGCTTTTGAAGCCATTTGCTTGTGCAAAGTGGAATGGATCTACATTTTTAAACCGAATTCGAAAGGCAAGTGTGAGGAGCTTCTCATAATAATTGATACTCTTGGAGGTTTTCCAGACTTTCGCAAGATGTGCGGCAGTGGAAAGAAAAACATAGGTGTTACCTGGCCCGGCCTGATTTGAGCCTGGACCCTTAGATCAGTAGTATAACACTAACCACCTGTTTTAAATCTAAATAAAAAAAATAATAAAATTAAAGCTGCGGAGTCAACTACTAGTGTTGGCTATTCAATCTGCCTGGTTACAATCACAATAACTTGTTCATTTAACGTATCTACTTATCTCTTCCCAAGGAATGGCTAAGTGCATATTTTATTCCAATGGAAACACGACGAATGCTGCTAACAGCTCTAACCTTGCCCATCACAATGAATGCTGCAGTTCTAAATACATAGTATACAAGACTCGATATCCCAACGTGAACTGCAAGTAGCTTTCAGTGATACACTAGGAATTTGCTGGGTTTTGATTTGTATCACTATATCAACGCCAGGAACTCTATATTCTTACAGAAAACTATTAAACACTTATTTCGTCTTACGTAAGTTACAAGCCTAATTTAACTTGCTCGACACGAACCGCCAAGAAACCCAATCACTGCAATTTTATCAATTCGTCGAGCTTGTTTTCAACTTACACAGTGAGACTAGGGAGCTCCTTACCATCACATATCAAAGCAGAACCGAAATACGTACTCCATTTTTGTACCCTACCAGCTGTACGCCCCCGGCTCTGCAAGTGCCCAAGCGGGTACCTGGTGTACGCCGCGCATAACAAAAAGAAATACAAGGTGGCGCAAAAGTTGTCAGGTGGCGCAAAAGTTGTCACCCGATGTTCTTTCGCTGTAATTTTTTTTATGAATGAAAAACTTTGGTTCTGCTTTTGGATTATGTTAATTGGTGTCTTAAGTTTTTTCTGTATAGTTAACTTCACAAATGTCAAAGTAGAATTTACATTTGCCGCCATTTGCAAAAATTATAGCTTCTTCCGATAGGATGATGACTTTTGCGCCACCTTGTACATTTCTTTTTTTTGTTGGAACGATTTTGATCAAACTTCACGGCTAAATCTTCAGGTCAATAACAAAGATTGCCTGTTTTGAGCTCAATCGGTTCGGTGGTTTAAGGAACTGCACATTTTTCTATGTTTGGCTTAGCCCGCTCTAGGTGCTAGTTGTCTATCTGCCTGGCGCCTATCACCTTAATTTTTGGAATGAAACAGCGACACGAAAGAAAGAAACTTCGGTTTTTATTAGCTTTCAATCAATTTGTCTATGCACACGGTTTAACTAAATGCAACAATTTTAATCGAGTGTTTACAACGAAATCGACCAACATATACAGAAGTGGGAACACAGCGCCACCTGTCAGAATCCAACATAATTATAAATATCTCGAATTTTATAACATTATCTAATATGAGTGTAAGCTAAAAATGGCGATTTAAAAGATTTTTTTGTATGGGAGGTACCACGCCCCATCGTCCAACTACGCCCACATTTTTCGGTTGGCATTGCCCAAACTATACCCATCAAAATTTCAAATTTTACAACATTGGCTAATATAAGTGTACACAAATTGCGATTTGAATGATTTTTTGTATGGGAGGTGAAACGCCCCTTTGCCCGATTTGGAACAAACCTCACAGGAACCCTGGCCAAATCCGAGGAATGACTACAAATTTGAGCTGAATCTAAAAGAAACACCTGGAATCCAATTGCAGCGCCAACTACCGGTTCCAAAAGTGAAGTCCTAAAGCTATTGCCAACATTCGAAAATAATAGTCAAATCGGTCCGGCCATTTTTAGGGTTCCGTGGCCAAATGGCAAAAAACGGAACCCTTATAGATTCGTCATGTCTGTCCGTCTGTCTGTCTGTCCGGGAATGTCACAGCCACTTTTTTCCGAAACTATAAGAGCTATACTGTTGAAACTTGGTAAGTAGATGTAAAAAACAATAAATTTTGGGGATATGGGGAACCCCCATAGAAACTCAAAATTTTTTTTTCATCAAGCCCATATGTGTGGGGTATCTATGGATAGGTCTTCAAAAATGATATTGAGGTTTCTAATACCATTTTTTTCTAAACTGAATAGTTTGCGCGAGAGACACTTCCAAATTGGTAAAATGATTGTAATGGGTTCATTCTCCCCATATTTAAATACATGTAGAGGAGCATACAAAAAATTTCGCTGGCGAATTACTCTTTCTGGAGCATAAATTAGAAATTTTTCCAAAAGGTTAGGACATTTAATACGGTACGAGAAGATATCGTGAACAAACATAATACAACTAACATTTCGTCTAGTTTCCAACGAATCCAAACCAACTAATGCGCACCTAGTCGAATAAACGGGCATTTCAATTAAGTTCCAATTAAGTTGTTTAACAACAAATCTAGTGAAGGACTTTTGAATGCGTTCCAATCTCATTTGATAAGTTACAAAAACAGGACACCAAATAATAGAACAATACTCAAGTAACGGGCGCACCAGAGACACGTACACAGATTTTATAGCGTAAGGATTTGAAAATTCTTTACAATTTCGTTTGAGAAATCCAAGCATTGAATTCGCTTTTGCGACAATGTAGTCTATATGAAACGAAAAAGTCAGTTTACTGTCAAATACCATTCCAAGATCTTTGACTATGTTTTCAACATTTAAGACATAGTTTGAAATTTTATATTCATGTACAAGAGGATTTCTGCTTCGATAAACAGAGAAAGAGTGACATTTACTAGCATTTAAACAAATATTGCTGCGTTTACACAATTCAACTACTTCATTCAAGTCTTTTTGAAGTAAATAGCAATCTTGAACATTTTTAACATGTAGTTAAATCATCGGCATACATTAAACAATAAGCATTTTTTAACAACAATGGAATTTCATTTATAAAGATAATAAACAACAACGGGCACAAATGACTTCCCTGGGGGACACCAGATGAAACCTCAATTGTTCTAGAATATACATTCTCCAATTTAACAATTTGTTTACGACTATTTAAATAACTAGAAATCCATTTTAATAAAATAGAGTGGATTCCAAAAGAACGTAGTCTATTTATTAAAATGGCATGTGAAACTGTGTCAAACGCTTTTACAAAATCGGTGAAAGCTTCCAGGGAATCCGAAAGATATTTCGTAAATAAAACCAAATTAGTTGCTGTCGACCTGCCTGACACAAAACCATGCTGATACGGAGATATATGTTCTTTAACATTAAAATACAACTTTTTAGTAACTATGTGTTCAAATAGCTTCGGAATAGCTGAGATCTTGGATATCCCTCTATAATTTTCAATTTGTTGTCTAGGACCTGCTTTGAAAATGGGTGTAATAAAAGAAATTTTCCATTCCTCCAAAAATATGCCTGTAGCCAATGACAAATTGAAAATTATTTTTAAGGGGTTAACTATAGATTGACAACATTTTTTCAATACTATTGATGGAATTTTCTGAATCTGAATTCAAAACCTCTCTCTATCATGCTTATCTTCTCTACGTAAATGATATACAAAACAGCTTAAAATCCATGCCTAATAAATTTTGGAATTTCATAAACTCCAAAAATAAGAGTGATGGTTACCCCACTACGTTCTGTTTCAACGGACAGTCATTGGATTCCTCGCCTGCTATCTGTGAGAATTTTAGATCATTTTTTCAATCTGTTTATACAGATGTGGACTCAATTATAGATAAAGAATTCTTCAGCTATCTTGGCGAATCTCCCACTCCTATTTTTAATAAATTTGAGTTCTCTGAAGATGACGTGTTAGCTAATTTGTCTGCAATTAAATCTAGCTTTACTCCTGGCCCGGATGGCCTTCCACCCATTTTTCTCAAAAAATGTGCTTTTCCTCTACATAAAATAGTATGCCATATATTTAACTTATCTTTAAGAGCAAGTACCTTCCCATCTATCTGGAAGAGCTCTTTTATTATCCCTATTTTTAAATCGGGAAGAAAAAATAAAATAGAGAACTACAGAGGCATTTGTAAACAGCCCTCTATTCCAAAATTATTTGATATGTTGGTTACTGACAAACTGAATTTTGTTTGCAAATCTTTAATCTGCAATGAACAACATGGTTTTGTGAAGAATCGATCGACTGTTACAAACCTTCTTTTGTTTACAAATTCTGTAATTTCTGAAATCGGCAAGGGTAACCAAGTTGATGCAATTTATACAGATTTTAGTAAAGCCTTTGACCGCGTGGACCATAAAATATTGCTATATAAGCTTGATAAATTAGGTTTTCCACTTACTTTCTTAAAATGGATCTCATCATTTCTTTGCGATAGATATCAATTTGTCAAGTTTCGTAATCACTTTTCCAAACAAATTTGTGTGACGTCTGGTGTTCCTCAAGGAAGCCACATAGGTCCTCTTTTATTTGGCTTGTTTGTTAATGATGTTGTTAATTTTGTTCCGGAGTGTAGTATGCTTTTGTATGCGGACGACTTTAAATTGTATTTGTCTGGTAAACACGATGTTTGTTTCCTACATCTAAATAACTGTCTTCAACGATTCTGTTTGTGGTGCTCAAAAAACTATCTGTCCCTGAATGTAAGTAAATGTTCAGTTATTACATATTCACGTCGCAAATCGCCAACCTTGTATACTTACTCTTTCAATGGCATTGCTATTCCGCGTGTCTCCTTAATAAAAGATTTGGGGGTGCTTTTAGATTCTAAACTATCTTTCATACATCACATTGATTATGTCACAAATAGGGCAAATAGAGCATGGGGACTACTAAGGCGCTATGCAGGTGATTTTTCTGACCCATATGTTATTAAAGTTCTCTATCTTTCATTTGTTAGATCTGTTTTAGAATATGCGTCCATTGTTTGGTGTCCCTTCTATAATGTTCATATTTTAAGAATTGAATCTATCCAAAAAAGATTTCTTAGGTTCGCCTTAAGAGGGCTTCCTTGGCCGCACGTTAGTAACTTACCCTCCTATCAATCAAGGCTACAATTGATTAGCCTAGAATCGCTTAAAAATAGGAGAATAGTGGCTAGAATTATTTTTGTACATAGGATTCTTATTGGAGAAATTGACTCTCCGGAGATCTTAAGGCTTCTTAATTTAAATATCCCTCGTCCAAATTTACGAATTAACCGATTCTTTAATATAGCACATTCTCGTACAAATTACGGCAGGTCATCATCTATCAACGGCTTATTGATAAGCTACAATGATAACATCGATTTAATTGATTTTAACTTACCTATAGCTACTATAAAAAGAAAGCTACTAGATGGTATTCAGTCATAATCGTTTGCTCTATTAAGTTTCTATTTCTTAGTAATATTTTTTGTAAACTATGTACTGTTATAAACTAATGTCTATGAAAATCTAAGTATTTTGCTGACAAATAAATAAATAAATAGATAAATAAAAATTTTATCTGGCCCTTGACTACTTCCACAACTTATTGATTTTATGCCTTCTTGGATGTCTTGAGTTGACAGGTAAAGAGAACCTATATCAGCACTGGAAAAAGGAATGTTATCAACTTCAGAGTTATTATCTTTATGTCTTACATAAACACTTTCAAAGAAATTTGCAAATAGGTTACACGTAGTTTGAGTATCAGTAGACGAAATGCCATTGTATTCCATATTTCTTTGAAATCCATAAATCTTCTTTTTACCTTTCATAAATGTCCAGAAACCTTTCGGATTACTAATAATTTCAGATTCAACATTCATAACATATTGTTTATATAAAAATCTATTTAAAAATTCAAACTCACGACGTAATTGGCAAAAATGATTCTTATCATTAACATTGTTCGATCTTTTAAACAACTTATGCGGGTGGCAATGGTGCAGTAGTAGTGTATTCGCTAACAATTAAATGAACAAGCGGCCCGAATTGACTTTATCTATTCGGAGCTGTTTGTGGGGTCTGGTGTGCCATAAATCTAATGGCTGCGCTGGATGAGGGAAACTTAAAGATCCTTGCTGTGAATGTTAATTCACTTGTCAGGATCGAGAAAAGAACGTCACTTGCCAATTTGTTGACAACCGAAAACCCGGATGTGCTTTTGGTTAGCGAAACTAAGCTAAATCAGAAGCACAAATTGGGATACAAAGACTATCATGTAATAAGAAGAGACCGGCCTCACTCCACTCAAGGAGGTGGGGTTGGAATCTTAATTCGAAAAGGCCTGCGCCATAGGGTTATATATAGCGGGGACGTGCGTAGGTTCCAGTTGTTGGAGGCATGCATCATATGCATTCCTCTCCATAGCCGGAGGAGAATGTATGTGGTGTCGCTTTACGCACCTGCTGCACCTCCACCAAACCAATTTATGACAGAGCTCGAGACACTTTTTCGTGGTCTGCAGCTAAACTCGGAGGAGAATTATTACTTCTTGGCCGGAGATATTAATGCCAAACATGCGGCGTGGGGAAATGTTACTGCAAATCCCAGGGGCAACCAGTTTCACGACTGGTGGCGCCTCAATATGATTGAGTACAACCTCGAGTTGTACGCGACGGATATCCCTTCTATCCCAAGAAGCGGTGCTTTCCTGGACTTGGCCTTAACGGACGCAAGACTTCAACTGACGAACATAGATCAAAACACGCGGAACTGTTTGCGTGCGTTTGAGTACGATAGTGACCACTACGGACTCGCCGCCGCAATACGGATCCCGAACTAACAAACGCTGCTGGAGGAGTACGAAGCAGTGTGTTCATTCGATTATCGGAGGGCACAATGGTCGCGCTTCTCCAGATTTTTAAAGCGAGATATACGTTCGAGTGGGATCGACCCACCGACAAACAGTAACATGACAAATGATGACATTGATCGGCATTTATTGCAAATGAACGACGCCATCAAACGAACTATGGAACGAACTATTCCTCGAGTAGGACGTTCCGACGACGACCAGACAGAAAAGTACAGAAACCCTACAATCGACGCACTATACCGACAGAAAAGTAGACTGCTCTCGAGGCTTAAACGGCTGTACAGGCAATTTACTGATCGCAACGACCCGGAGGTAAGGATGCTGAATTCAGAGATCCGAATCCTGAAACAGCTGATAAAGGAAAATTACAGAAAATCTGTAAGTCTGTATTGGGGCAATAAAATTCGGGCTATTAAAACCTGTAGTCCGAATATGTTCCCACAGATAAATAAGTTGTTCAGGAGGAAAGATCACAATGATATTCCTTGTGTTCGAATCTCCCAGACAGCAGAGAACAGACAGACAGTACTGACTGCTGGAATAAGTCCAGAAAGTGTCGCTTCAAACGACGATTTTTTCGTGGTCGAGGACCCACAGGAGAAAGTGGATTTGCTGGGCGCTTGTTTCGAGGCCGTGTATACGGTGAACAATCCTGTTCGCCGTAACCACGACATTGAGAATAGAGCTCTAGTGAGCCACTTTTATCTGCGCACCGAACTTGAGAATTGGCGATCTGAGAATAACGGATTCACCGTGTTCACTGATGAAAACCACTTGTTCGTGTCGAAGGATGATCTTCTGTGCATCTTCGAGTCGCTAAAGAATAAAAAGTCGGCGGGGATGGATAGTGTCCCAAACGTCGTATTGAGACACCTGCCTCTGGAGGCTGTAGATATTTTCACCACGTTGTTTAACAATGCGCTGAATAATGCACATTATCCGGCGCATTGGAAGGTAGCTGTGGTACACCCTATCCCGAAAAAAGGTAAAGATAGGACGAACCCTGCCAATCTACGGTCAATTAGCTTGCTTCCGAATATTAGCAAGGTCTTTGAAAAGGTTGTCAATAGAGCCCTGTTAAAGTGGGTCGAGGACAATAACATAATTCCGGACAACCAGTTTGGTTTCAGGGCGAGGCATGACACTATTCATGCCGCGTCGAAACTGGTTTCCGACATTCAGTGGAATAAATGCAAGAACCAATGCACGGGTGCTTGTCTGGTTGATTTTGAGAAGGCTTTCGACACCGTATGGTTAGAGGGACTTTTCTACAAGTTGACCAGGCGAGGGATGCACAAACCTTTGCTATATGTAATTTATAATATGCTTATGGGAAAGAAGTTCGTTGTCAAATGTGGCAATGTGACTTCGAGCAGAGTCTTTGAAATTAAAAACGGTTTACAGCAGGGGGCGGTCAATTCTCCGATCCTGTTTAACATTTACACGAGTGATCTGGTAGGTTCACTCAGACATGCTATAGCGTATGCCGATGATTTGGTGGCATACAGATCAGGTCCTAAAATCGAGGTCATTAATATCCTTTTGCAGCGTGACTTCGATCAAATTAAGCGATATTGCGACGACTGGAAGTTGAAAATCAACTTTCAGAAGACGGAAACAATCTTGTTCAGAACTCCATTGGCTGGGGCCTCTAGGGATACCAGAAAAAACTGGAAAAAATTGGCCATTATTGGACAAAATGGGCAGCCATTGGCGGTGAGAAGCGTAGTTAGATATCTAGGTATCTGGATTGACCAGTATCTATATTTCGATAGACATATAGTTGCTTGTCTTGCTGGGGCCAAGAAGGCTTATGCTTTGACAAGGAGACTGTTTCATAGCAGTCAACTTGACTCCAAAGTGAAGGTCATTTGCTACGTGGCCCTTATAAGGCCAATTATCGCTTATGGTTGTCCATTGTGGTTCAATATAGCGCCCAGCTATATGGAAAAGATTCGGGTTTTGGAGAGACAATGTCTTAGGACTTGTCTCCGGTTGTTCCGAAAGCCTGAATCCAATTATATTAAATACTATCCCAACAAGGTCCTATACGATGGGGCTCAGTTGAATAGGATTGACAATTTCCTCATTAAGGTGACTCGAAGGCACGTTGCAAGGGCGATGGCCAGCGACAATAGTCTGATATTTGGGGCTTACTACCCCAATGAAATGTACATAGAGAGTACGCTCCGGTCTGGCTTTATCCCGCCAGAGGCATTTATCTATATTGACGCAAAAGGGCTGATACAGACGAGGGATGGTATCCCGGTATTATACCACCGCTTTCGCAGCGCGAGAGATAAGCGGCTCATCCGCGGCGAGGACGTCGCCAATGCTCATGAGCTCCTCCGTTTTAGTACCGCAATAGCGGAGAGGGATAAATTCGATACAGAAAAACAATTTGCCGAATTTTGGTGGCTTTTTGAGGGGGGAGGGGTCAACATGCCCTCCCAAGACGGTGCGTTACTCTAGGTAACATCCTCTTAGTTTATAAGTTAGATTAAGTTAGCTAGGGCGTTTCTGGGAGAGGCCGGGCTCGTCAACTTGTGGTAGTGCTTCCGGGAAAAGATTGAGGCTGTAAGGCTTCAGTTAGTTCAGGGTAGCGCGTGTGCACGTTGACGATTGCCAGGCGCTAGGAAAGCAATTGGGATTTTGACCACTTGTTGCGCAAGGCAACGAGTGCTCAGAATCATAATTATAGTTAGAATATGTTAGGTAGTTTAAGTAAGTAGAATAGGTAGTTCGTAGTTTGTTTTATATAAAAAATATAAAATCTTAATAATGATATCGAATTTTAATTGATTTTCTCGACGAATACATATATGTAAGATTAGTTTGTAAATAGTTTTTAGGCCGAAAGGCAATAATTATAAGATATAGTTAAGTTTAGGGCGTCCGCATAAGGACCAATAAATAAGAATAAGTATCCTGTTAATTTTAAGTTAGATTTAATCATTTTTGTCTAGTACGTAAGTTGATATTCAGTAACAATTAAAAAATGAATTTAAAAGTAAAGTAAAGTAGTGTATTCGCTTACGGAATGGAAGGTCGTGCGTTCGAATCCCGGCCGAGTCCATTACTCTATACCGAATACATGAAATCGTAATCTCCCTAAGTAACTTAGACATCACCCGTGGAGAAAAACCCTACAACTGCACCCAAACACTTCTTTCCTATCTCTCTATTCTTTCTAATACCAAGTAGCTTATACTGTGTTCTTAGCATTATAAGGGTACTGAACAACAGAAAAAATCCCTTTAGCGTAAGCAAAATTATAAAAAAAAAAAAAAAAATGAGCTTTGTTTTTAGCATTTTTTAAATTTATTAATCTTTTATTTTGCCATGGCAGCTTCCGAACGCGAGTTTTCCCTTTACGAGGGACACATTTTTCAAAACAATCAAATAAAATATTAATGAATGAATTATAAATATCTTTTAGATGTGCACTTGAAAGAACATTCGTCCAATCTATGGATTCAAACAAAACATTTAATGCATTAAAATCAGCTCTACAGAAATTGTAGTCAACATTAGCGCTTTGCTCATCCGAAGAACAATTTAAAAAAAAATGGAATTCCAAAAATATGGTTAATGATGACCCGAATTATTTAATAATGGACAAAGAGCTTGACTTACTTTACAATTTATTTCATTGTTAGTGAAAACAAGATCAAGTATTCTATTTAACGAATTTAAACAATCATTTTTTTGACACAAGTCCAAAGAAAACATTGAATCAATAAATAAAAATTCTATATCTTTTTTCATATTAAAAGGAATTAAGTTTTTGTCTTCATTTGAATATACCCACTTAATGTCACCCAAATTTAAATCCCCCAGAATAATACAATGTTGATTTTTAGACATTTTGCCCATTGCAAATTTTATATTAGCTAAATGATGTTCATAAATGATACTTGGGCTTTTCGGTGGTATATAACTTACAATAATTAATAAATCATCACATGAGCTACTAATGTTATTGCTACACAAACCAATTGATACACATAGTTGTTCGACGTCATCAAAGTTTTTTGGAAGAGAAATTTCTTTTGTAATAAAACCTGATTTTACTGCAATCAGCACTCCCCCGCCTCTCGTTGTTGTAGGTGTGAGCACACGGTCCAAGCGATGAACAGTATACGAACTTTCAAATATTTCAGCTAAATGTATATGAGAGTGTAACCATGTCTCTGTGATAAAGATTACATTAAACTCATGAAGAGTTGATGCAGTAAAGAGTTGGTTTGTTTTCGTTCTTATACCACCAGCATTTTGATAGTAGATAGTTATATCATTTTAATACGTCATAAATCGTAAACCGCAATTTACCTTTCATACAATCAACTCAATTATAAAAAAAAATTTAATTTCATAAACATAAACCTTATGCGTAAACCGCTCAAAGTTACAACGAACTACAAGAACTTTTATATGATGTTACTTGCTGCTACGGAACCCATCATGGACGAGTCCGACTCGCACTTGGCCCCTTTTTATACCCTATTCTAGGGGTATATTAATTTTGACGCATAGTTTGTAACATACCTTAATATTGCCCGTAGACCCCTAAAAGTTACTATATTTATGATCAGCATCGATAGCAATGTCGATCTAGCCATGTCCGTCCGTCCGTCGGCAAAAATTAGGCATTTAAACTGGACCTAGAGAGCTGAAATATAAACCATATACTCTCTAGGGTCCCGAAATAATCAAGTTTACGAATTTTTGAAATCCGCCCACAGACGCCCACAAACTCAAAAAAACAAAATTTTGGAAAAAATCGAATTTTGAGCTAGGAAGCTGAAATTTTTTATATATGATCTATGACTCCTAAAACTGCTCGGGATATAAAATTTTCAAAATCCGCCCACTGCCACGCCCACAAAAAAATAAAACAATTTTATTGAAAAACCAAAATTTGAGCTAGGGAGCTGACATTTTTAATATATACTCTCTAGGGGCCCTTTAAGCTCATGTATAAATATTTTCAAAATCCGCCCACTGACACGCCCACAAATAAATAAAACAATTTTTTTGAAAATCCAAAGTTTGAGCTAGGGAGCTGAAATTTATAATATATACTCTCTAGGGGCCCTTTATGCTCATGTGTTAATTTTTTTTTAAATCCGCCTACTGACACGCCCACAATTAAATAAAACAATTTTATTGAAACACCCAAGTTTGAGCTAGGGAGCGTTTTTTTTGATAAAATCCTTTAAATCTTATATAACAAAATATGTAGAGCGTTCTTAACAATTTAACCATACTTAGACTTTTGTCACGCCCACTTATGAGGGATAGGAATAAGAATAGGGTATCCAACAGTTCGCCCAAGCGGACTGTAGCCCGTCCCTATGTTTTATATATTATACCCTATCGTAAGGGTAATCTAATTTCGACTCATAGCTTGAAACATACTTTAATAGTACAAGGTGGCGCAAAAATAACCTTCCGATGTTTTTTGGCTGTAATTTAAAAAAAAAATGAAAAAAATAGTCACCAATATTCCGCGTTCTGAAGCAGTGTAGCGTAACATTGTTTATTAACGTGTATTTCGCATGTGTTTACTACACAAATGTCAAAACAGAACTGACATTAGGGGACAATCGCAAAATTTATAGCATTTTCTGATAGGAGGATTACTTTTGCGCCACCTTGTACTAGAAGAACCCTGAAAGTTATGATGTCATCTGCTTTTCAACGACGCGCCGTGGCGAATTTAACTGTACTGCAGTGAAATACAACGCGGCGGCGGCGGTGAAACGCGTTATGTGTGACAAAGTATCTACTTAAAAAGATTATATGTTAATGTACAAACCATTTTAATTAAATAAATGACAGTAAATGAAAATGTAATGAAATAATTCGTTCATTTAATTCACTTATCTAAGGCAGACCACCACGTTTACTCCATGGGATAAGGCTGTGAGGCATAATTTTACTAAGGCATTTATTGATTCTCGCAGCTTAATGTAAGTGCCCAAAAGTTTATGACAATCGCAGTACATTTGGTTTGATAGCTTTTCATCAGTTAGAACAATTTTGCTCATCTTAATATTTCGCCAATGTAAGTGACGAAATGGCATTTTTATTTCAGTTTTGTTACTGTGTTGATTGATATGCATCCTGCCTTTTTGATATTATATTTTTTTTACGGAAGAGGACGGCTTTTATTACTCTGAGGGTACAAAAAAAAATCTATGACTGGCAGCGTAATTATGTGGGTGCGATTGACTTTATGTCAGTGTCGAAATGATAAACCTTGTGCTTGAAACAGATGTGCAGTCAGAAATTGCCATCATTCATTATGCTTTTTGCTGACCTAAATATCACTGAACGACCAAACAGACTAAAATTCTAGGTAAAACCGGAAAAATTGTACCAAATTGTGCTGTTCAGCAAGATTAGAAATAGAACAACTTGCAGCAAGAATTGACATGTGTCATTTTATATACAAAATTATCTTGCTAAACGGTTCTGCTGCACATATGTTTTAGTCATTTTTTATTTGTTTATAATATACACGCACTAAAGGGATTTGTTGGGACCCTTAAATCTAATAGCTACACAGAGCGGGCGTTAAGGAAATTAGGGGGAGAAGAAAAGGAGAGATGCCGATGCACGTTGGTTTTGAATGTTTTTAGGTCAAAAGGTGAAGGAAAAACAATGCGTGGAAGAGTATTTAACATTCGTTTCGTACGGCTGAGGAAAGATTCTCTGAACTTAACTGTACGTCCGAACACAGGCTTGAGGGTGAACAGATGAGCATTCCTAGCATGGCGGGTATTGCGGCTGAAATGTTCAAGGGGGGGGAATGTAACTGGCTATTTCGTTTAAACACTTATGTTTTAAATACCGATAAAATAACGAAATGCAGGAGACATTACGACGCTGACTAGGAGAGTCAATTGATCTCTCGATGTCTCGGTCGTTACTAGGTTTTATCGCGTGTTTTTGGATCCTGTCAAGTAGCTCCAAATAAGTTATTGGCAGTGTGTGTGGGTTTTGCTTTAATGACAGAAGACAGCATTGCATTTTAGATGCATTAAATTCCACTCTATTGGTTTTACGCCATTGAGTTATGCTGTTAAGATCGGAATTTAAGTTGCAGACTTGAAACCGTCCAAAATAGCTTGAAAGGTAATTTCTAATCCATTGAGGAAGAGTATCATCGACTCCAAATGCACGCATTTTCGACAAGAGAGCTTGATGCCAAACTTCGTCAAATGCCTTTGAAATATCAAGTGCAACAATCTTACTTTCACCACCTTGGTGAAGAGATTGTTTCCACTTTTCGGTTAGATAGGTCATCAAATCACCACTGGACCTGATGCTACGAAAACCGTATTGCCGGTCATTAAGAAGTTTTCAGGATTCAAGATATTTCATGAGCTGACGGTGTATCAGCGTTTCCATGCCCTTGGAAAGAAGGGAAGTTATTGCAATTCGGCGGTAAGAGGAGGAGGGAGATAAAGATTTGCATTTTTTGGGGCAGGTTGGACAAATGCTGTTTTCCATCTTCTCGGGAAGTGCCCTGAAGGAAAGGATAGATAGAAAAGCTTGCGTAATGGTTTTTCCAGTGAGGAAGACACCTCTTCGGAACGATAGGGGAAATACCATCTGGACCAGCGGATTTGTGAACGTCAAGATCTTGAAGCACTCTAGCTACTGTATGAGTGCGGAAGTGGATTGGTCCGATGGAGTATTGAGTATTCTACGCGCTCGAGTACAGGGGGAGGCAAAGCACAATCTGGGAGCGTTGAGCTGACTGCAAAGTGAGCAGCATGCAGATTGGAATTATCTATAGAGCTAACACCTGGATTGAAATTGTAAATGAGTGTCGGGTTTTTGTATACTTGATTTTATGAATTATGTTTTTTTTTGTTAGTTACATATATGCATTTGATACTTTTTGTGTCCTTTTTCAGTATAAGTTTAGTATAAGTTTTAGTTTTAGTCATATTTATTAAAATTAGTTATAAGTGCTCCGGAAGCTCAGTTGAGTTTGTACGCCGGTAGCAAGCGTACTCACACAATAAAAGATTTTTGGTTATACATACTAACCTAAATAATATATAAATCAAGTTAAAATTTAAGAATAAATTTAAATTGTAAAATAATTAGAGTTCGGACAGACATACCTTTAAAAGTCGGCCACAGTATTTAGACGTAAGATAAAAGAAATGTACTGATTTTTAAATGTCTTAATAAAGTTGAATGGAATTGAATTGAATGAGTGTCGGGATAGATGATGAGGCCGAATTCTTGATGTTTTTAACAAATGACCAAACGTTTTTATTACCTGTGGGACTTTATAGTATTTTTTGCATCAACTTTTGGTCATAGGAGAATTTGACACAATTAATGTAGGCATTGCAGTCATTTCTGGATCATTTAAACTTTTTTCGACTTTCGTCAGATGGGTTGTCCTTGAATAGCCGAAAGCTTTTCTCTTTTAACCTAAAGCCTCTTTGCAGCTCGAGTCACACCACGCGTTAACCTTGGGTTTGATACTTTTTATCCTGTTGGGTATAAAAGGTTTCATGCCCAGGTGAATTATTATGACTATATCAGCAGCGGCATCCACGTCGTTGTCGAGGAAGCACAGCGATCAGTTAAAACTCTTAAAGAAACCGTTTAGTTTTTCCCAATTAGCTTTCTCGTATTGCCATACGGTTCTTTTAGGAGTTTGTTCTTTAACTATGCGGTTGGAGTACGAGAAATTTGCTGATATGATACAATGGTCTGACGAATCTAGAGGCGATAATACGTTCAAAGCGTATTTATCGGGGCGAAAGGTAAGATACAAGTCCCATGTGTTGGCAGTTTGACTGCTAATTTCCGGTATTCGTGTCGGCTCATTTACAACCTGAGTCAGGTTATTTATCTCAGCAAAGATCACGACGAACCTTCCTTCGGGTGATGTTTGACCAGAATGTCGATGCCAACTTGAATTGTGTATATTGAAATCGCCCTCAATGAGGATTTCAGAACGAGGATGAAGGGTCACAATTCTTGTAATGGAATCAGACAAGGCATCAAACTCATTATAAGTTGAATGTCTGTCCAAGTTGGGGCTTCTATAAATAAAACAGTTGTTCACGCCATCTATGTGCTCAACTCGTATGGGGTGAACCGGATCCAATTTCAGTAACGTCAACTAACTTCACTAAATTCAACCATCTTTTTATACCCTATTCTAAGGGTATATTAATTTTGACGCATAGTTTGTAACATACCTTAATATTGCCCATAGACCCCTAAAAATTTGCTATATTTATGATCAGCATCGATAGTAATGTCGATCTAGCCATGTCCATCCGTCCGTCCGTCCGTCTGTCGGCAAAAATTAGGCCTTTAAACTGGGCCTAGAAAGCTGAAATTTTAACCATATACTCTCTAGGGCCCCTCAAATAATCAAGTTTAACAATTTTTGAAATCCGCCCACAGACATGCCCACAAACCCAAAAAAACAAATTTTCGAAAAAATCGAATTTTGAGCTAGAAAGCTGAATTTTTTTATATATGATCTATGACTCTTAAAACTGCTCGGGAGATAAAATTTTCAAAATCCGCCCACTGACACACGCCCACAAATAAATAAAACAATTTTATTGAAAAACCAAAATTTGAGCTAGGGAGCTGAAATTTATAATATATACTCTCTAGGTGCCCTTTAAGCTCATGTGTAAATATTTTCAAAATCCGCCTACTGACACTCGCACAATTTTTTTTTTGTTTGGAAAATTCAAAGTTTGAGCTAGGGAGCTGAAATTTATAATATATACTCTCTAGGGGCCCTTTATGCTCATGTGTTAATTTTTTAAATCCGCCTACTGACACGCCCACAATTAAATAAAACATTTTATTGAAAAACCAAAGTTTGAGCTAGGGAGCGTTTTTTTTACAAAAGCTTCGTTTTTTTTGATAAAATCCCTTAAATTATACGCTAATTATAATTATAATTATAATTATATGTAGAGCGTTCTTAACAATTCAACCATACTAAGACTTTTGTCACACCCACTTATGAGGGATAGGAATAAGAATAGGGTATCCAACAGTTCGCCCAAGCGGACTCTAGCCCGTCCCTATGTTTATAATAAAATATGGCGACCCAATCAATCCAATTTTTTATTAATATCTTTTCGAAAGTAGCTTATCAATATCTGTCCCTACTCACCAACCCTTGAACAGTTTCAGAAATATTCTTAATTATCTCGTCGTGTCGGTGTATACTGTTTATGTGAAATAACTTCTTCAACGAACGGATATTTAACGAAATATAAGCCCAAAATAACTTAAGGTGGAGGCAGCGAGAATAAAGGGGAACAGGAACAACTTTTAATTTATTTGTTATTTAATGCCACAAGGATAAGAATGGGCGGAGATATTAATTCATTTTAACGCTGACCTCAGGTGTTGGGAATGCGACTTTGTGAATAATTCTAATAAATTGTATTTTTGTTCTTTATTCTTTTTGGCGAAGAAATGTTGGCTTTTAATTCATTTTATCCCCAACATCCCGAAGGAGTTCAATATTTTAATTAGAAACTTTTGAATTTTTGACACTCATTAAACGATTTTTGTTTTGTTTTGTTTTGTTTTGTTCGGAGGGTTGATTTATTTTTCGAGCTTGTTAAGCTCCTAGAATGTATGTTTGCCTGCTAAAGTTTTCCAACTTAAATCTTAATAATTACCTACACCGGGAGTGTTGAATGTAATGAAATTTACAGGTTCATAAAAATGGAATCTTGTCGTTGAGTTAAGATGGGAAGATTAAGAAATCACCGCCAGAAAAGTTAATTGAATGATGTGCATACATTTAGAATGTTAATTGTGAAAAAAAATATATGAAATACGTCTGTCGACTTGATCGGTTAGGTGACATTTCAACTGTCACTGTGAAGTGTAATAAAAGTGTAAGCTCCTAATTAGTTTTTCAAATTCTGCACAGTTTTTAGTTAAATTTAAAAGAAAACTTGCTCACCAAAACAAAAAAAAAAAAATCTCACCTGCATTTCCAAGGTAGGAAGTATTTTAAGTCTGAAAAATTTGCAAAATTCAACTTTCGCTAAAAGTAAACGGGATCCCTCTATGAACGGCAACAAAAGAACAATAACTGACACTTCACCAGAGCCTAATTTACACTAACAAGAAGCATAGCTCATATCCACAACACAAGATGGCAGTCGGAGATATGTCTATAGCCGAATTTAAAAATCTCCTCAGTGACTTGATCGCAGACCAAATAAAAGATTTGGCAACTAAACACGATTTTGCATCTCTAACTATCGAGTTGGATGCTTTACGTACGGCCAACTCACAACTGTGAAAAAAACTAAATGCCATGACGGAGCGGTGTGAGCTCCTAGAGTCTGAAATTATCTCGCGGAAAACAAATGAAAACTGTATGGTGGTACACCTTCCTCTAGACAGAGAAACCGACGGAGTTGAAGTAGCCAAACAAACTTGCCGTGGGCTTCTCAAGTTACAAGAAGGTGAAGATATTCACTTTAAAAAGGCACGGATAATAAAAAGCACTCACGCACAGAGGAGCACTGTCTTGTTAGAATTGCACTCGCCAGATGAGGTAAAAAAAATAATGTCTGTCGCTTATCAACTCAAAGGTACTGCCATTAGTATTTCCCGAGAGCAGACACTATTGTACCGGCAAAAAAAGCAGACACTATTCGAAATCAAAAACAAACTCTCTGAAATTAATCCCGAAGCAAAAATCACAATTAATGGCTACAGAATGAAAACAAACAATACAATTTTTGTATACAAGTTCGCGCGTGGTCTGGTTGTCAACTCTCCGGCGGAGCTGCATTTTGTCAACAACTTGTTTGGTGACATTTCACGGCTGATAAGCAAGCACCATCGGTCTCTCAACTGACGTCACTTGCCCGCGAATCTTCGCATATTCTTAAGTCGATAACTCAATAGGAAAATAATGCCGTCTGCCAAAATATTATTATTAACACTATTAATTTATCAATACTCTCCTATAATATTTCTGGCCTAAAGAATAAACTTTTGCAACCAGACTTTTTTAAATATGTCTTAAAGTTTGATATAATAATACTTATCGAGACTTTTTTAGAAGAAAAAATGGAAGATGATTTCCGTAAATATTTTAAAGATTTTAACTTAAAATTTGTTCCAGCAATTAGGTCAAATGTACATGGAAGAGCGAGCGGGGGTATTCTTTGTGGAGTGAAATTTAAATACAACTATTTCGTTGATGTCAAACGTATGAGCGATAGGCTTGTTGTTGAAATTTTAAACAGTCAATTTAAATTAAATATTGTACCTGTCTACCTCAATTGCAATAACTGGCAAAACGATTTCGACAATTTACGTGGCTTTATTAACGATTCTTCCTTGGAAAATATTATGATAATCGGTGATTTTAATGCTCGAATTGGTAATTTTCAAAACTCTCCTGCTTATAGTTTATTTACTTCATTCAGCACAAATAGAAATTCGAAAGATCAAACCTTCAATAGGGAAGGTATGCTTCTGACGGAATTACTTATGGATTTCGGGTTGTATGTGCTGAATGGGGTAGCAAATGGTGATGTGATTGTGCGATCTCGGGAGATTGGTTGAACGTGGTTGATGATCTGCAGGTGCCCATAGCCAGTTTCTCAGCGCACTTACCACTAAATGTAAAATTCCATCTCGTTGAGAATACCCGTCAGAGAATCCCAGTTAGTCTCCCCAAACTTAAGTGGGTCGAAAGTAGAGTTTATCGGTACAAAAATCTTTTGAATCACCATTGTAATGCTCTCCCACTGCAACCTGAGAGCGACATTGATATGATTGGTGACAGTATTACAAGGGTAATCCACGCTTCGGCTCCTCCTGTGAACAACACCCCTTCGTTCACTCCTAAAAGCAAATGGTTCGATAGAGAATGTAGCAACTTACGAAAACTCTCTTTTAAGTTCTTAAAACTTTTTAGAGCTACAAACTCTTTTGCCTTCAAATCGTTGTACCTGCGCGCCAATAAGGAATTTAAACAGTTATGCTATCAGAAAAAAGCTAGTTACCTCAAAAGTCTTGCAACTAGGTTACAACAGTCCAAAAACTCAAAAGAATTCTGGAATAATGTTCAGGAATTGGGAGAGCGCATTCGAACTGTGAAGATTTCTGTCGAAGCTGATACGTTAGCTGCTCATTTTAAAACACTGCTATCAGGGGAGGAGGGTCTTCACAGTTTTAGCTTTGCATTACCAAACACAATGGTATCTGAACTTGACTGCCCGATTTCCTTAGGAGAACTTAAAGCTTCCTTGCAGGCTATGAAAGACAACACAGCTCCGGGGTGCGATGGTATTCCAATTGAATTTTTTAAAAACGGAACAGACCAACTCGAGACTTATACTCGTATTGTGGATTTTTTCAATTTAATATACAACAGCGCTTGTGTACCAACGTGCTTTACCAAAGCGCTTATTTTTCCTATTTTCAAAAAAGGTGATGTGAGTCGACCAGAAAACTACAGAGGCATCTCTATTCTCAATTCTCTAAGAAAGATTTTTGCTTCGATCTTATACACAAGACTTTCCAGGTGGATAGAGGATAATAATCGCCTCAGCATGTATCAAGCTGGTTTTCGGGCTGGTTTTTCCACCGTTAATCATATTTTCGCGCTGACTAGCATCGCTAGAAAATATATTGAAAATAATAAGAAACTTTTTGTGTGCTTTGTAGATTTTAAAGCAGCGTTTGATACAGTTAACAGGCAAGCTTTAATTTATAAACTGGCATCCCTTGGAGTGTCAAGATCTTAATGTTGTATGCCAAATTTCTTTCGTCATCTTGCGCAGCTGTGTGGGATGGGTCGAACCTGTCCGAATGGTTTGAGACATCTGCAGGCGTCCCTCAGGGTTGCATATTAAGCCCAATTTTATTCGCGTTGTACATTGATGCAATATCTGATATTCTTCCGGGTGGCGTTAATTTTGCGGGCAATCACATAAAAGTGCTTCTGTACGCTGATGACCTAGTGTTACTGGCGGAGAATCCTTCTTCTTTGCAACTACAAATTAATAGATTGCAAACCTACTGTAAAACTTGGGATCTCCATATCAACGTCGCAAAAACCAAGGTCATGGTATTTGAGAACCGGCAGAGAAGACGTCCTGGGGTAGGAACTTGGCGCCTTAACAACGAACAAATTGAGTTAGTTCGTGAGTTCAAGTACCTGGGTGTTTTGTTATCGTATAATCTAAACTTTAACAAGCATGCCAGGGAAAAAAGTATTGAAGCCAAATTGGCACTCAACATGATGTGGCCGAAGTTCTTCGCCAATCAAAACATTGACCTTTCTTCGAAGTATCAAGTGTTTAACGCCACAGTTAATACTTGTATGTGCTATGGTGTGCAGGCCTTTGGTGTGAGCCCCCTCGAAGAATTTGAGGCAGTCCAAAGATTCTTTTTCAAGCGTCTATTCCGGCTACCAAAAGCGACTCCGACCTACGCTATTCATGTAGAGTCAGGTTTGCCTCCCATCTACGTGCGAAACTTGAAAGCTCATTCTGATTATTTAACCAGAGTCGTAATGAGAAGCGGGAATAACCTTTCCAAGACTATCTTAATAAGATTGCTACAAACCAATGCTTCTCCATTTAAGGATTGGAACCAGCTAGCGATATCTCTCGAACTGAATGTCTCCTTTACTTTAACTAATATTAACGACTGGCAGAGGCTTTTTGCAATGATCATTGCTAAAGTGGATGCCAAATTATACGATCAGCACCTAATTAGAGCATCTTCCTCAGCTTCAAGGTTAATCTATAGGAACTTAAACCATCATTTGCTATCTCACGAAAGTTATTTCAATATAAATTTTTCATCGAAAGTTGTAAGCACACTTTTTAGAGCGAGAGCAGAAATAATAAATTTGAATTCTTGAAATTTGAATTGAAATGCCACACAGAACAGATCTTGAGGAAACGTGTAATCTATGCAACATGAGAGTGCCTGAAAATATTCACCGCTTCATTGCGGAATGCCCTATTTTACAAGAGATTCGTCGACTATACTTCCGAGTAAGCAATCTGTCCGTAAATGGTACGATATACTAAACGGAGCTAGGGGGTGGCTTGTTTTGTACAAATACTGCAATCATGCTCTGTTATATCGTAATAGCTTTTAAAAGTCCAAACTACAAGCAACTTTTGCCGTTCTTCTTAAGTTATTGCTTTAATAATCCAAAACTTTTCTTGTATGTTTCAAATCATTTAAAATTGCGATTTTTTTTTTTTTTATGTTCTAAATCACTTCAAAATTATAAATCTTTATGTTGCAAATCATCAATTTTAGACCCCCTCGCTGATCCATTCCATTGCTTTAATCTAGTTTTATACTTAGATACTGATGTACAAATTGCATTTATTTTTTTTTTGTTTTATTTTATATAAATATATTTTTTTTTTCATCTTTTCTGTCGACTAATTGTTAAAGACATAATGAATTAATCTTTTATGCTTAAACCCTAAATCTTGTGTTGTAAATAAGTATTTCTTTCTTTTTCAATTTTCTTTAATATCTATGAAATGTCATTTCCGGCAGACGGCTATTTCTGCCATGCTCTTGTTCTCAAACACAAACTATACATATATTTCATGAAATAAAGAATCTATTATTATTAATATTATTATTGATCGGTTATTGTAAGTCAGTTTTGGTCAATTTTCTAAAGGCAAAGATTTGTCTTCAACCGGCCGCTCTTACTCTACCAGCACTTATGCGCATCCCGAAAGAGCAAACGCTGCTGGAGGAGTAGGAGGCAGTGTGTTCATTCGATTATCGAAGGGCGCAATGGTTGTGCTTCTCCAGATTGTTAAAGCTAGATATACGTTCGATTGGGATCGACCCACCGACAAACAGTAACATGACAAATGATGACAATGATCGGCATTAATTGCAAATCAACAAAGCCATCAAACGAACGATGGAGCGAACTATTCCTCGGGTAGGAAGGTCCGACGACGACCAGACGAAAAAGTACAGAAACCATACAATCGACGCACTATACCGACGGAAAGGTAGACTTCTCTCGAGGCGTAAACGGCTGTATAGGCAATTTACTGACTGCAACGACCCGGAGGTAAGGATCCAGAAGTCAGAGATCCGAATTTGAAACAGCTGATTAAAAAAAAAAATTACAGAAAATCTATAAGTCTGTACTGGGGCATTAAATTTCGGGTTATGTCCAAATATGTTCCCACAGATAAATAAGTTGTTTCGAAGGAAGGATCTTACTGACTGCTGGAGTAATTCCAGAAAGTGTCGCTTCAAACGACGGTTTTTTCGTGGTCGAGGACCCATAGGAGAAGGTGGATTCGCTGGGTGCTTGTTTCGAGGCCATGTAAACGGTGAACAATCCTATTCGCCGTAACCACGACATTAGGCGTTTTTCTTTTTTAGCCCCGAGCGGGGAACAGAGCGGGGCCCGAGCGATCAGAGCTCGCTCCGAGCTGAACATAACCTGAGCGCTCCGAGCTAATTAAAAAAGAATTGGGCACTGAACTGTCATTAAATAATTTTTTTTCTATTAATTTTCAAAATAGTCAGGATTGCTTCTAAAATTGGTGTTTGTCAAGGATTGTTCCATTTAAATTATAATTTCTAGTAAATAAACTATGGAAAAAGCAAAAATAATGAATGAAGTCAGCCGCGCTCAGCTTTTCGCTCTATGTGCTCGGTCATTTTTAATCGAGCTCATCGAGCGAGCCCTGAGCTAGCTCAGAGATAAAAAGAAATACAAATTTTGTGCTCAGAGCGCTCCGAGCTAAAAAAGTAACACAGTTCTTTTTTTGACAGCTCAGTGCCCCGCTCGGAGCTAAAAAAGAAAAACGCCTATTGAGAATAGGGCTCTGGGTAACCACTTCCCTCTGCGCACCGAACTTGAGAATTGGCGATGTGAGAATAACGGATTCACCGTATTCAATTATAGAAACCATGCTAATGCAGTTGTCGCCAATGGCCGAGATGCATAGCACTTGCTCGTGTCGCAGGATGATCTTATGTGCATCTTCGAGTCACTAAAGAATAAAAAGTCGGCGGGGATGGATGGTGTCACAAACGTCGTATTGAGACACCTGCCTATGGAGGCTGTAGATATTTTTACCACGCTGTTTAACAATGCGCTAAATAATGCACATTAACCGGAGCATTGGAAAGTAGATGAGCAACACCCTATCCCGAAAAAGGGTAAAGTGTAATCTGTCAAACCCGCTAGTTGTAATCTGCCAGACAAAAAAAAAGAAGCAAGAAACCAAACCGAAAAAGAAACAACACGTCATTCATATTCATATTTATTTCAGTTTTCTCTTATTCTCAATAATCCGCTCGTACGTAACAGCCCCGTTTTTTCTCCATATCCCCCCTTTTCTACCATCGCAACATTCGATCTTACATGGCAGTCAGACGGTGCTTTTGTTACATATGTAGGTACATAGTCCGCTGAACCAACGACCATACCACGTCGAGTTAATCGGTTCTCGTCAGATCACCGAAATTAAACGACGTTGGGCGCCGTTAGTACGTAGATGGGGGACCGTTTGAGAACAACCGCGTGTCGTTGGCCAGTCCCATCTACAGAGTTGAGGTAGATAATTATACGTGGTATCACAATGGACCTAAATTGGTCTAAGTGTGTCGGCTTCTGCCGACAGCCACCTAAACCTAACCTAACCTACATAGTCCGCTAATACGATCGCCCGCTACTTCTGATGTGCACATTTCAAGGGCATCTCCTTGGGCGGCCTCAAACACGAGCGTGCGTAAGGCGCCTACGAAGTACTATTGGAGGTCATCGTGGGTTGATTCGGTGAAATGGGGTTACAAAAGCTAGGACGAACCCTTCAATCTCCGGTCGATTAGTTTGCTTCCGAATATAAGCAAGGTCTTTGAAAGGTTTGTCAATAGAGCCCTGTTGAAGTGGGTCGAGGACAATAACATCATTCCGGACAACCAGTTTGGTTTCAGTGCGGGGCATGACACTATTTATGCCGCGTCGAAACTGGTTTTCGACATTCAGTCGAATAAATGCAATAACCAATGCACGGGTGCTTGTCTGGTTGATTTTTAAAAGGCTTTCGATACCGTATGATTAGAGAGACTTTTCCGCAAGTTGACAAGGCGGGGGATGCACAAACCTTTGCTATATGTAATTTATAATATGCTCATGGGAAAGAAGTTCGTTGTCAAATGTGCCAACATGACTTCGAGCAGAGTTTTTGAAATTAAAAACGGCTTATAGCAGGGGCGGTGAATTTTCCGATCCTGTCTAACATTTACACGAGTGATGTGGTGGGGACACTCAGACATGCTATAGCATGTATGCCGATGATTTGGTGGCATAGAGATCAGGTCCTAAAATTGAGGTCATTAACATTATTTTGCAGCGTGACTTCGATCACATTAAGGGATATCGCGACAACTGGAAGTTGTAAATTAACTTTCAGAAGACGGAAACAATCTTGTTCAGAACAATATAGGCTGCGGCCTCTGGCGATATCAGAAAAAACTGGAAGAAATTGGAGCTTATTGGACAAAATGGGCAGCCTTTGGCGGTGAGAAGCGTTGTTAGATATCTGGGTATCTGGCTTGACCAGTATGTCGATAGACATATAGTTGCTTGTCTTGCTCGGGCCAAGAAGGCTTATGCACTGACAAGGAGACTGTTTCATAGCAGTCAACTTGAGTCCAGAGTGAAGGTCATTTGCTACGTGGCCCATATAAGGCCGATCATCGCTTATGGTTGTCCATTGTGGTTTAATATAGCGCCTAGTTATATGGACAAGATTCGGGTTTTGAAGAGACAATGTCTTAGGGCCTGTCTCCGGTTGTTCTGAACGCCTGAATCCAACTATGCAAAATACTATGCCAACAAGGTTCTATAAGATGGGGCTCAGTTGAATAGGATTGACAATTTCCTCATCAGATGACTCGAAGGCACCTTGCAAGGGCGATGGCCAGCGACAATAGCCTGATCTTTGAGGGTTACTACCCATATGAAATGTACATATAGAGTTAAGCGGCTCATCCCCGGCGGGGACGTCGCCATTGCTAATGAGCTCCTTCGGTTTAGTACCGCAATAGCCGAGAGGGATAAATTCGATACGGAAAAGCAATTTGCCGAATTTTGATGGCTTTTTGAGAGGGGAGGGGTCAACATGCCGCCCGGGATGGTGCGTTACTCTAGGTAACATCATCTTAGTTTAAAAGTTAGACTAAGTTGGCTAGGGCATTTCTGGGAGAGGCCGGACTCATCGACTTGTGGTGGGTCTTCCGGGAGAGGATTGACGCTGTAATGCTTCAGTCAGCTCACTGCAGCGCATGTGCACGTTGACGACTGCCAGGCGCTCGGTAAGCAAGTGCGATTTTGATTACTTGTTGCGCAAGGCAACGAGGGCTCAGAATCCTAATTAAAGCTAAAATACGTTAAATACTTTAAGTAAGTAGAATAGGTAGTTTTTTATTTTAATTTATTTTTAATTTATTTTATATCTATCTATATACTCGTATATTAAAATCAATCCATATTTGTGTTTGTTGCCGGTATTTAGCCAAACGCCTTAACCGATTCAATTGAATTTTTTTTTTTTGAAATGCATCGGTGTTTGAATTATCGGCATATTGAGTGAGTACACATGTATATGTGCGTATGTGTGTAAATACCGATGCAGATACAGACACCGCACATTTAAAAAACCATCGTACAGAGACCACACGGACGTTTCAATCCTATTGTTGTGTTTGTGCGCACTTTCATTCTTGAGATATCGTCTGTTCAATGTTTTATTGAAAGAATTATTATTGAATTTTTATGCATTTTTTTTGTGAATCGGACATCGGAAAGTTGCTTTTCCCACATTGATAACAATCAGTGTGAAATTGAATGAAAAGTGATTCTATCGAAGTTTTTTACTTTCGCTTTGTTGTTTGATTCGCACAAGTAAGCTGACATTGGCGCCTGCCAGACAACAAGCACCTAGCCTAATAGGGCCCATACACTACACATGCCTGCATGCGCAAACAGTGCTTGCGCATGCAATCCGCCAGTGTATGGTGATCCATGTGTTTGCGCAAGCTGCATGAGCAATATCAACAAATTTTGATATTTTCTTGCTTGCGAATGCAGGCATGTGTGGTGTGTGTGCTAGTTTGTGCATGCAAGCACGATTGCACTGGTTGTATGTTCCCAATGACAGTGTCGATATCATCCCAGATTGAAACATTATGCTTCTGCCGACCTTTCATCCGTTAATGCAGCAAGATTCCTCTTTATTGCATCGATTGATTTAATTGTCAACTCAATTAATTTTTTTTTAGTCTCAGCAGCTGATTTCTCTTTGAAAAAATGCAACTTAAACCTTGGGTATAGGACATAATAATTTGTTTTATGTATGAACCTACTCCTAATCATTTCCTATTAAAAAAAAAAAAAAATCCGCCTAGCCCTTTGCAGTGTAAGTCCAAAGGAAATATTAAGTCCGTTCGCGAACTAATATACAAACGTAAATTTAATAAGGACCGTTCGCGAACTAATATGCAAACGTAAATTTATATAAACTTTCGTGGAAAACTACACAAACGTGTTCGCGTACTGAGAAAATGGTACTTTCGTTCATTTTTCTTCACACAGAATTTCAGCTGGTAAAAAATGAAAACTGTCAAATGATGAAATCCTATGAGTTTGCCAGCAAAAAAAAACAGCGGTTGCTTCTTTTCAAGCCAAACTTTGACGTTTTTCATCTTTTTACACAAAAGCGTTCGCGTACTTTTCTTTGAAATGAGGATATTCTCTCGATTTTGGAGATTTGACAGTTTTCATTTTTCTACACATAAAGTACGCGAACGGACCTATTATCAACATAATTTTTAATTACTTCTATTCTCAATACAAATAAAATCCTTTCATTTTTCCTTAAAAAAAGGTCTAACATATTTTGTACCTAGCCATCATACGCATATCTACACAAAAATGTATGTAAATGTGCTAAAGCAATTAAAATTGCCGCAGCAGTGGTGTCGGAACTGGACATTTTTTTAATGTTGTCTGTTCAGCGGTGAACACACGACTGAAGATTGCGCAGTTTGCATGCGTAGTGTGTGGGGAAAGCGTGTTTGCGCATTTTTGTGCTTGCGCATGCAGGCATGTGTAGTGTATGGGCCCTATAAGTGGAACAACGAAGTTGCGTGAGCGGCCTACGCCATGTGGAAAAAACGTGCAGTCCCTTTCACCGGTTGAGCTCAAATCAGGCAATCTTCGGTATTGGCCTGAGAGTGTTTCTGTGAAGTTTGGTCAAAATCGGTCTTCTTTTTTTAGGCGCAGCAACGTACGCCAGATACCCGCTATAGAAAAAAGGAAGTCTACTCGAACATATTGGCCAATAGAATTCTCGGACACGGGCAAAGCCTGGCGGGTGCAGCTAGTAATACATAAAATTTAAATATTGATGCCGAGTTTTAAAAATGTTCTCGATGAATATATATATATTTTTGGCCTTAACAGGCCCATACAGGGCCCAGAACCTAGCTTCCCCAACCACTTTCATGCGAAGTGGAGGGGACCTACAGTTTTACGCCGAATCCGAACGGCAAATTTGAGAATTTCTCATGACAATTTGATACTCTTGGATGTTTGTCAGACGTTCGCAAGAGGCGCCAACAACACGTGTCATTCCCAAGCGGTCCTCCATCTAAGTACTAACCACGCGATACGTCGTTTGATTGCTGTGATCGAACGAGAACCGATTGATTCGACGTGGCAAGGTATGTAAGATTATTTCGTAAAATAGTTCTTAGGCCGAAAGGCAATAATAATTATAAGGTGATAGTTAAGCTTAGAGCGTCCCCACAAGGACCAATAATTAAGAATAAATATCCTGTTAATTTTAAGTAAGATTATAATTTTTGTCTAGTAGGTATGTACATAAGTAGATACATATCTAATAATGAATAAAAAATTAATTGCAAGTAAAACATAGGGACGGGCTCCCGTCCGCTTGCGCGAACTATGAATCCGCCCACTGACACGCCCACAATTAAATAAAACAATTTTATTGAAAAATCAAAGTTTGAGTTTTTCTTACAAAAGCTTCGTTTTTTTTCGATTAAATCCTTTAAATGTTATATAAAAAAAAAATATGTAGAGTGTTTTTAAGAATTCAACCATACTTAGACTTTTGTCACGCCGACTTATGAGGGATAGGAATAAGAATAGGATATCCAACAGTTCGCCCAAGCGGGCTGTAGCCCGTCCCTATGTTTTGACTAAGAATTAACTGATTTAACGTCCCATGTTGCGCGACAGTGTGATTCAGTCGCACACACTCGCGGCAGAATATTGCACTTGGTGTGAATGAACAAACTTGACTACGTATGTTGCGACATATCGCAGACGCTTTCGCTATCGCGGCGGAATATGGCTTAGTTTATTAGTTTACAATCGGTCACAATAATTGATATCACTGAATTTAATTAATTTTTCGGGGCGAATGTTACAACGAAAATGAATGCCAACTAATCGCTACGATAAATTTAAAAAGGTTCTTACAAGTTTAACTTTTATATATTTTTGTATCGGCTAAATGTGTATTGTAAGATATACACATTTATATAGATTTTAAAATGTTCACAATAATGAGATACACTATGTACAAAATAAAATTTCAAATTCAATAAGACACAAATTTCACAAAAACACAAAAAAAAAAATACAAAAAAATGTATGTTACCAAAAGTTCAGAGGCAACGCACCTTTCGGTTTTGGTAATCCCTCCTTAAGTATTTTATCGATTAGGATCTCTAATCGTACTTTTGGTCCGCCATCATCTAGCTTAGGTAAATATTGCTTCTGTATTGCCACCAGCAGCTTATGGAATTGGTGTTGGTATTTTGTTAGCATATCAGCTGCAGCAATGTGTAGAAATTCAAACAATAACGTGGCGGAAATATCAGGTAGCGGATAGAGAATTACGAAGTTTGTAAGCCAAATCCAGCCATTTTCGATGCCATACGGATGCTTAGAATTACTGCCGCTACGCCCTTCTTCTACCATTACTGCTGCGTAGAGTCTAACAAAACCAGATTGCCGTTTAATATATGTTTGATAGTTTTCTTTTATGCCGTCAATCACTCTATACCCGATACTTTGCAAGTGTTCCTGGCTTGATTGCCCCCGTTTTTGGGGAATTAAGTAGAGTACCAGAAGTGGAGACTCCTTGAATATGTAAGCAAGAAATAGTTGTCCAAATAAAGGTTCCTGTCTCCACATAGACACAATGATCGATGCAATTGGGAATGCGGTCTGTGGGCATACGGATATCGTTATTTGAGCTTGGCCGACGAAGAGTTGGGCCATCAAAAGTATGCAGTAATCGCGACCAAGGGGATGATCGTTGACGGTCATATATCCCTTGTTTGTTTTCTGCTCACTACCAGAGATAAAGGTGTTCAATTTTTCAAATTTGTCTTGCAAATGTTGCGGACTTGCACCCGAAATGGCATTCATCGCCATATTGATCACAATTCGGCATGCGGATCTATAATTTTTCGTTTTGTCATCCAAATCCATTTGTTTAACAAGTTCGGTTTTCTCCTTCAAAATCTTGTTTATTTTTGTATAAAATTCAAAACGCTCTTTACTAACGAGTTCAGTTGACATTTTAAACACATCTTTCGATTCTTCAACCATTATATTTGTTTCGGTATCAAGTATATCCATTAGAGTCGTAGTTTCTTTCGGTTTGAATTGATTCATCGCAAATGTAATCGCCTTTTGCCAATTATCATTGTACTTTATTTTTTTCGCATTTTTGATTACACTAGTGCGGCTTCTAGTGCGTTTAAGAGAGCCGCTATTTTTACTAGTACAGGGCCTGTCCATTTATTAATTTTGACCAATTGCCGTAACAGCGAACTTTTCTACAAAAAATTTCGAATTTTGATTTTTAGTTTCCGCTTAATACTGCGATTTTATTTTCAAACAAGTAACAGAAATTCAAATAGCTATTTGTAATATGATAATAACGAGTATACAGCAACATGAGAACCTGAACAAATGTTTGCATTTATTGAAAAAAAACATCGTTAAATATATCTCTTAAGTAGCTTATAAGCCCACAAAACTGCAGAAGTCATATCTACCGATGAGTCACTCTTCTTTCCTCCTCAAAACTACGGAAACAATTCAAGATAGACACATGAGAGAGTGAGCCCTTCACCTGAATCCCCTTCGTAAAAATCAATACGCATATCAGTCAGGAAAATCAACCACCCACGATGCGGAAATCAATAAATGATAGCGGGTGGCTAATCTTTTGATATTGAGGTAGCATTTGATAACAGGGACAACGCTCAGATATACCGATGCATCCAAAATAAAGGGGTAGATTATATCACATGAAAATAGATTTAATAAAGAGTTTTTATTACCCTGTACTCACTTCAGGTAGTTATATCTGTCAAACCAATTGTCAGATAGCAAACTTCGATGTCATTTTCCTTTATTAGTCCTTATTTTATCTGAATGATTTGTTTTAAACTAACTATGGGTTTGTGGGCCAAACTTAAAGAGCACTTGTGACATATTACACCTGACATAATCGATCATCTTGGACCGCTATTTGCTATATTGTTGTCCATTTTTCATATAGTTTTCGTTGCAAGATGCAGTGGCTCCGAGACGCGTAAGAAGAGTGCGTACTGGAGAGAATAAAGCATCCGTTCAGTAAAGTGTTGAAGAAGATCCACATTTATCGATTCGACGTCGTTAACCACAGCTTCGTTTTTGTCCGTCCACTTTATGGAAAATTATACGCCAAGATTTTGGTATGAAGGCTAACAAGATCTGGCTCGAGCAAGAGTTAAGGCCGAATGGCTGTAATTTCCGTCAAATTTTGAGTGAATTGGCCCGAAATCAACTGGCATTAGATCTGACGTTTTATCGAAGAAATTAGGCTCATTTTTGGCTCAATGGGTATGTCAATAGGCAAAACTGTCACATTTGGAGCGAAGATAATCCACATGAGAGGTTAGGTTAGGTTATAGTGGCTGTAAGCCAAAGGCCAACACACTTAGACAAATGTTAAGTCAATTGTGATACTACTAAACCATTTGGAGCTTCTTATGAAGCGCGATAGACTTCTAACGTCAGCGTTAGCCAAGTCATTAAGATCATTAAGCAAGAAATCTCCCAGATGAAGATTTTCTTTTATGGGAGAGAGCAGGACATGTGCAGAGAAGGTGAGGTGTAGTCTCCTCCTCCTCCTCTTCCATGCAACTTCTGCAGAAGTCGTTTGATTAAACGCCAAGCCTCGATGCGTGCCTGCCTATCAGACAGTGCCCTGTAATGGCACCTATAGTAGAGCTAATATGCAGTCGGTTTAGTGAGATCAGGCTCTTAGAGCGTCGCAGGTTATAGCATAGCTAGGTGGGTGGGTGAACTTGGGCGTGGTTGACCTGGATCCCGTGGCAGCAGTAGGCACGCTTGCGATCGCACGACATTAGCTCGACGGTGGGGTGGGATCTTGCTGCCTCCCTATGATTAGATGATTAACGTGCTCTCGGCGTCTGAGTCTTGTAGCCTAACAAGTGTGTCTTCGTCTATTTTCGTTGTAGGTGCTGACGTCTGAATGCTCAACTTTGGATGACGCCCTTTTCGATCTCAGAAGATTAAATGCTAGCTAGCAGATTTTTTTATTGCTGTGGACGCTCCACCTCGACTTCTCTATGTAGTCATGGAGAAGTTAGCGAGCATGTGTATAAGTGCGTCCGCAATTTCTGTCGACAAACAAGCAGCAAATAAATACCGGTGTGATTATAATTATATCTAAATTTGTAATTTACCTTTTAGATTTCGGGTGAAGTTTTGGAGATAAATTTCCCAATTCAAGGATGTAGTAGCTTATCTGCTAATGGCTTGGGAATGTTCGCATACAATATTGCTCATAATATATTGATATTGTTATAATGGAATAAAATCAAGTTTTTTCATACCTTTTAGAGGTGGATTTATCCAATTGAAATTCTCGGTTTTTTTTCAGAATTGTCTGTGGCCAGAAAACACCTTACTACGGCCGCGGTCTGTATGCAAAAGAGGGACCTAGGCGATCGTGGATCGATAATTAATTTATGACAGCCATAGTTCAGTGGCGCAAATTAGGGATTCACGATAGTCGTCGGGGTACGTTGGTTTAACGTCCGGTTTAAGTAGTGTCATGGGTGAGTCAGGCGTTGGATTTAAAACTTGACGAAACATGTAAAAAAAAATGTATCTTTGGTTTAAGGTGTACGCCACAAGGTCCAGCATTGTCCAGATGTGCTTAGTCGCTAGAAACGTATTACTACCTGTCCACCTAAGGTTTGTTCTCTCGATTGCAGATAGCTTGAATAAAAGTTTTCAAGTAGCGATAGGTATACCCAGAGAACCCTCTTCAGGTAAAAGAGTTGGTTTGGTTCCCTTTTTGGCGAGTTCATCAGCCCTGCAGTTCCCTGGAATATCTCTATGCCCCGGCACACAACAGAGCTGAATGTTAAACTGCTCCGCCATTTCCTTAAAGGAGGAACGGCAGTCAAGGCCTGCGATGGAATTTAAAGAGACTGAATCTAAGGACTTGATCACGGCTTGGCTGTCCGATAAGATACGGATGTCCATTGTGGATATCACATTTCTCTTCAGCCACGTCAGGGCTTCTTTTATCGCCATTATTTCCGCCTGGAATACGCTACAATGATTAGCTCAATGATATCCACAAAGATAGATTGCTCCGCTTATGTACAAACATGCTGTGCGTTGGACTTTGCTCAGCTTATCACAGTTTGTAGGTTTACCTAATGCAGTCCACCATACAGCAACCCCGTAGACCGATACATATAGAAAATGAGTGATGCGGGGTTGTAGACCCTACTTGTTGCCAATGGCTTTTTTGCAAGAGAAAAGTGCTACTGTGGCTTTTTGAATCTTTCTTATATGTTGGGTTTCCAGCCTAACTTCCTATCGAAGATAAGACCCAAGAACTTAGCTTCGTCGGAAAATACTAAGCTTATACCACCAAAAGAGGGTGGGTCAATGTGCGGGATTTTGTATTTCCTGGAGAAGGATTAGCCTATCTCTTTAGCTTGTTAAGAGCGTTTTGCAAGAGTTCCTTTATAGTATTGAGATATTTTCCGAAGACGGCAATAGCAATGTCATCCGCATATGCAATCACATGAGAGGCTCCAGTGATATTCCTATCCCGTCCCTGCACGAGTAATTTGCTTAAAAACAAATAAATAATTATTTAATTAAATTTTATGTGTTTTGTGCAAAACCAAAGCTTAAAAAATCACAATTTCCATGCTAGCAGGAAGGCAAATAAAAACCGCACTTGGTAGTACCCAACTTAGAGTCATAGCTGCAAAAGGCTACCCACAAGGCGGGCTCCTTTCCCCTCTATTGTGGTGCATCGTAGTGAATGAACTCCTGGTGGTACTTAGCAACGAGTTTCTATTTTCAGGCAGAAAATATCGCTATTTGTAATCAGAGGTAAGTTTGAAGAAACAACCCAGAGAGCTCTTAGAATCCTTGATGAATCGATAAGTGTTTACCCCAGGAAAATTACCATATTAGCTTTCCGCTTAAGTCTTCCACGTTTAAGTCCCCAGAGCATAAGTTTCGGATGATATTTTGCAGTAAGTTTTGTGTGAAATACATTCTTTGGTTGAGCCGTCCTTTCTGTGAAAGCATGCCTTTGCACTCACAAAGATTTCTTCCTCCTATAAAGTTTCCGAGAAGAAAATGTATAATACCCGTCCTTCATCACAATCTTACGGCTTACGAAGTCTTACATTCCGGTTGGGTACCCTGAAAAGGAAGGAGATCAGCAGCAGCAGTGTTCAACGCAATGTTTCCCTGCACGCTTTCCAACAGCCTTGAGTTCCACATACCGAAGTTGAACCTCCATAGCATCTCGTCGCTGCTCATGGCACCAAATTAAATAATAATCAAACCATTTATTAAAGGAAAAAATCTTCATTGCCATTTCAAAACTATTATTATTCGTCAAGAATCCAATTCATTCCGAGCTAGATTCCTGAAACTGTCATCTGTCATCTCAAATAACCTGTTCGTGTCAGTAATATATATAATTCATATCCCTCGACACATATGAACCACTTACGAACAATATTTTGCCGTCGTTAGTAACAATTGTACCTGACAGTAACCTGACGTCCAGGCAAATACAAAATATTAATAACAAATATTCGCTTGTTGTTGTATGTTGAGAAAAAAGGCAAAACAAAAGTTTATAGGGATAGGATTATTTACTTCGTCTCCTGTTTTCATGGAATTGAAGGTCTCCAAGCACGTGAGAGAGGCGTACAAGAGCCGATTTTGATTGTTTATATGAACTGTTCAATATAAACAGAGTATGACATGCGCAAAAGAATGTCTCTTAATATTTTAGACCATTCGGAGTGAAAGCTTACTCAATGTATCAGTGAACAATTTGAAAATGTTGAGTAATCAGTAAAGCACGAAAAATGTTACGTATACGACCGAGCGGTTGTCTTTCTCCTCAGCCACTGATGATATTTTCGTGATTTAAAACCTGGAAGAAGGAATTTTCAAATTTGGCTTAAAAAGGCAATTTAAGACCGAAACCTTAAGAGTATGATTGGTCATGAAGTCAGTGCAATCCCGTTTTTTTTTTCTACTCCTCGTTAAAGTCAAAGTTAACTGAACTGTATAGGATCGCCCATGCATTTTTTACTGAATTCTCTGACAAGAGTTTTAAAGTATTTTTGATAGAGGAAATGAAATGTATGGTAGGTAGGTCAGCGAAGTGGCTAGTTTCTGTCTTATTGCCAGGAACACGCAATTACAACTACAGCGTTGGCAAAAGTCTCCGCAGCTTCGGCAGCGGGTATTCTGAGGGATGAAAAACTGCGTGCGTGCCGATAGACCAGTAACGCTTGCAAGTTGGTCCTGCAACACACTAATCGGCACGACCATTGTGGCAAATCTTCAAACTGAGGCAAATCCTGAAAAAGACCAATGAATTTCAAGTCAAGACTCACCATCTTTTCATCGACTTTAAAACCGCATATGAAAGCATTTATCGCGAGGAGCTCTACGTGGGGATGGCCGAATTTGGGATCCTTGCAATACTGATCCAGTTGTGTCGCGTGACGCTGGAAAACACGCCGTGCAATGTGCATCATGCAAAACAATGCCATTGGCTTCATATTCCATTCCTCCATTTGGAATTTAACAAACGAAATTATTTCGTTTTATGAATGCAACGCAACGCATAGATAATATTGTTTTATTGGCATTTTTTTAATAAATTGTTGGCAAACAATGTTGACATTTAAGTGTGAAGTAGTAGGAGCTTACTCACATAGAAAAAAAAAACAGAATGAATAACATAATATACTTACAGGAGCAAATCTGTCCAAGAAAATCCAAATAAAAACTGGATAAACTGAAAACTCGTGGCTTCAATGGCACAGTGCATGAGTGCTTGCCTGAGAAGACGCTGGTCTAGGTTCGAATCCCAGTGGAAGAAATGGATTTTCGGGATAAAATGAAGAAAAAAGACAGACCAGCACCACAGAAGGAGTCTGATGATCGGTTGTGGCGAACCGTGAAACAGCGCTCTAACTCCAGCCGTCCACTTCACGTGGTAACGAATGTTAGGTTATTCATTCAAAACAACACAAGGAGCTGACTCATTTGATAGCTGCATTTCCGGCACATTGTCCCGACGGGCCTATAATAGGAGCCCCTCTAGTCCCGAGCATAACCTCGCCGTTAAAAAAGAAAGAAGTAGAAACCAAGACTATATCCAAATGCCTGAAATTTGTCAAGAAAGGCTGTAAAATATATTTATTCCCTTCTAAGGCTTTTTGAGTTTTGTTTTTGCTTGTTTTCCGGTAAGCTGGGCTTTTGCCCACTTCTCACTTCTCTTTGGTTTCCTTTGAGTCACATTGGGCGGTGTGAATAAAAACGAGTAGGACAAGTAAATACTTGAACATATCAAAATAACAAGTAAACGCCAAAATTGAAGTGAATAAAACAAGTATTTACTCTTATTCGCGAGTAAATACTTGAGAGGCTAATAAAACCCGGAAAAATGCCAATTTTTGTGTGAATAAACGCAAGTAAATACTTCTGTAGCAAGTAAATATTCGTCTATTCGCAAGTCAACCCGACCCCAGACTGGCAGTCGTACTTGTACACGAAAGATGGCTGCATTTATGAACCTGCGTGGTGTGAAACGTTATAGAGACCGGCGTGATATAAGTCCCGATCTATCTAAGGGACTATTACGGTTTGAGAGCGAAAGCGTAGATTTTCTCACTTCGCACTTTCTTGATGAAAACACTGATGCAAGGAGTGGAGGATTAACTGCACGGAAAAAAATGGACATTTTTCTGAGATAGGTTAGTGATCCAGGATTCCAAAGTGGTGTTGCCAACGACATTGGGGTTGAGAGAAGTACCGTCAGCAGAACATTTTCAAGTGTATTGGATAAAATAGTGTCGAAGTCTGAAGATTGGATTAAATTTCCACGCACTATTGAAGATATGGATCAGGCCAAGGCAGATTGGGCTTAAAAATTTCGCATTCCGACTGTCATTAGTGCTATAGATTGCACTCACGTGCATATTATGAAACCTTCGGAATTCGGCGACGAGTATGTGAACAGAAAAGGAAAAACAACAATAAACATTCAGATGACTTGTGACGCTAATGAAAAAATTACAAGTGTGGACGCTCAATGGCCAGGGAGTGTACATGATGGCAGGATTTGGCGAGTGAGTGGAATTCAGGACGTGGTGCGCCGATATGATGGTGATGTTTGTCTCCTTGGTGATAGCGGATATGGAATTACTCCTTGGTTACTGACTCCTTTTGACGAACCAAGAAATGCTCGTGCGCGGAATTACAATTCGACCCATGCTCAGGAAAGTGTAATAATTGAACGAGTTTTTGGCCAGATGAAACTTCGTTTTCCCATACTCTCGAGCCAAGTTAGAATAGCAGTCAAAAATGTTCCCAATTTAGTAATAAGTTGTGCAGTGCTTCACAATGTAGCAAAACATTTGAATGATCCTTGGGAAGTGGAAGACGGAATCGAAAATGGTGTGGCTGAAGAAAATGTACCTCTATATAATTTAGATCGGAATGAAGTCAGCAAAAACGATTAGAAATTAGTAATAATCTGATGATGTAAATACACATTTTTCATGGTCATGCCATACCCGACAAACTGTGTACAGCTGTGTACGTGACGTATATTATATACTTATTTCATTTTTTATTTATTTTATTATTATTTTTATTTTTTATTTTATTTTTTTTAGAGAAAAGGAATATTTCAGGAAAGGAAACAGGATACAATTTATCTCAACAACACCTTTTTTGTGAATTCAGTTGTCTCGCGAGTAAATGCTTGCTAGTATACCTCGGGTTGACGAGTACACGGTCACAAGTAAACTCGACGCTTTATTCACATCGGTTTACTTGGAGTTTAAATACTCGTTACACTTTACTTGTAAGTAAATACTCGTCGTACTCGTTTTTATTCACAACGCCCATTATCGTCTTAATATGACATATATGTATATACGTTTTCTATCTTAAGAAACATCATTATTATCTTCGTTCAAAGAAATTTAATTCAATCTGACAGCAAATGTGTATCAAAAAATGGCGCAACACGAAACTAAATTTATTAAGTCAATATGACCTTTCTTTCACCTTAGAAATTAAATTGGATGATTGAAAAATGAGTCTATATACGGAACATGCTGCTGTAACAAACATTAACAGCTACACATACCCACAAGTGTGGAGAACTCTTCAGGTATTTTGTATTTTTTTTTCTTGTTCTCCAATTCCAGTAATGGATATTCATGCATACATCCTGTCAGTGAGAGAAGTATATAAGTAGGCTCAGCATCCTTTTATTTTGACGAGAAGTAATTTCCTCCTGCGTGCAATCGTCCCATATTTATTTCATTTCATTTTTGCTCCGTTCTAATTGAAAGCACAAAATAAGCAAGGGCTGCAGGGAAAAGCACATCGTAGGGAAGGTAGCTATTGCCCCTCTGAAGGTGATACTATAACAATTTTAGAATTGTGGTGACACATTTAAAAAATGGCAATAGGAATGCGATTTTTCTATATTTAAAATTAGTTTCATGGTAAAAGGATTGGTAAACTTTTGGTCTACAGCCACACCAAAGCAGACGGGATCTGTATATACTATGGAAATCTATTAATATGATTTTTCAGATGGTTTCTTAAACTTAACCTTCAACATATTTATTAAACTTCATCTCCATAAATTTGACGGAAAATGAGCAATACTTTCTTTGTGAACCTTTAAAATAGTCCCTCACTGAAGGAGAAATGCTCAACAATAATGCTCACGTCCAGCTTTATTTGAGATGACGAACAATTTAAACACCAGATTGTGACAGTATTGTGAATGACTTTAAAACGAACCTCTTTCCCGGCTCAGCGGTTCCTCACTATGAAGAAGTACTCTAAAAAGAGGACTCCTTTGCCTATTCAGTAGGGGTAGACTTATCTGTATCCTTGCGCAGAGGAAAGGCTGTTATACGCTAAGCCGTTCACTCACTGATGTCTCACACCATAAAGGTTGGAGAACAGAAATTGGATGGTCAAGGCCTTTTGCTATTTGTTGCAGTCCTCTATTATCTGCTTAAAAAAATAATTGACGGACTCTTAAGTGCAAACTAATTAATAACTAAATAATTGAATTGCTTGGCAACCCAATAACTGAGATGAACTATTATCGAAATGTTCTCACCGATCGATAATATTAAAAAAGGAAACAAATATTTGTGGCGCGTGCACACGTGCTCCATTTTTTTGCAAGTAATAGTAATCTGTTTCGCCTAATCGATCCACTGTTGTCGCGCCAGTAGTCCTGAGTTTGCGGAAAAACAAAAAAAAAAGCCACAACGTTGGGTATTCCATCATACCCTATCCTACTCCATCGCTGCTGCTTTTGCTTGACTACGGCATCTGCCGTAAGATTGTGTGTACATGTATTGGTTGGGTAGAGGCAGCATATCATGAGGATAGCGGGTCGTGTGCTCTTGATTTTGTTGGTTTATCATACCGGCATAACACCTGTGGTAAAATGTTTTGGAAATCGAACGCAGATCTTCAATTCACGGCTTTTGCTTAGGTGGCGTAGGAGTTTCTGTTTTCATTTATGTTTGGATCTTATAATGCGCAGGAATTTTGTAGTGGATCTCAGTAACATTCGTAGGTTGAGGCCATTTTTTTTTTCAATGTGCGCTTATGCTTTCATAACGAACCACTTAACACACCCAGGCACTCAATGAAACCCAGGTTAGCATTGGCTCTGATATAACAGAGTTTAGTCTACCTGGGTACAACTTAGTGCCTTTTTTTCTCCCATCGCGGGCTTGTCCTTTATATAGGTACTGATGTAGCCTATCAACTTTAGCTTCAATATACTCGTAGTCAATGTTCCAATCCGGAATTTATTCATTTGGTTCAAATTTCACGTTCGTGGGCAAATAATCCACTACTGTTTTATTTACAGAAGACCCAATTTGGACAGACATTCAACTTGTAATGAGTTTGATGCACTGTCTGATTCCATTATAAGAATACTACAAAGTCCCACGGGTAGTAAAAACTTTTCGTCGTTTGTTAAAAACATCAAAAATTTGGCCTTCTCGTCTATACCGAAACTCATTTACAATGACATCACATGTGTTAACTCTATAGATAAAGCCAATTTTTTTTCACTGCTCACCTTCCAGCTAGCTGGTTGTCGCTCGCAGGTTGTACTTAAACTCCCCTTGTACTCGAGCGCGTAGAATGCTCCATGGCACTAATCCACTTTCGAACTCATACGGTGGCTAAAGTACCTCGAGATCTTGACATACACAAATCCGCTGGCCCAGATGATATTTTCCCTATCATTCTAAAGAGGTGTTCTTCTACGCTGGGAAATTCACTGGGGTTAAACTTTTCTATCTGCCCTATTCAGGGCTCTTTCCAAAACGATGGAAAACAGCATTTGTCCAGCCTGTCCCAAAAAAAGACGAATCTTCTTCTCTTGTGTCTATCGCTGTTTCATCGATATTTGCACCATAAATGCTCAAACGAAATAGCCAGTTACATTCCACCCCTCGATAATTTCAACCGCAATACCCGCGATGCAAAGGACGCCCATGAGTTCACCCTGAAGCATGTGCTATATGCATAGCTACATCGGCATCTCTCATTTTCTTGTAATCCTAATTTCCTTAAGGCCCGCGCTGTGTAGCTATTACATGATAAGGGTACTAAAAATAAAAAAAAAAAATAAAAAGATATATGTATATGTAAATAAAATCAATTGTCTCAAATAGCTCAGCGCGATACATGGTTTTTTTAACAACCAAAAATGTGGGTTCGTTGAAAGAAATTGAGGTATCAGTTTGAATTTGGAAAAAATAGGGTTTTATATTGTTGAGCAATTAAGAAGATAGGGATGGCGATGGTGTAGGTGTTTGTGTGTTGGCTTGTGACCCGTGCGGTGCAGGTTTAATACCTATGGGAACAATAACATACGCCACCCATTAATGAAGAGAAACAAATAACCATGTTTTCTCCAACCTCAACACAAAAAAGAGGATTTCGGCTGGTAGTAGGTACAATGGACCGTCACCAAGTCTGAGTGGTCTGGATTTTGGATTTTTTCCTTTTTTTTAATAAAAAAAAAATATTAAGATGATATTTTCATCTAAAACAAATAAATAAAGCATATCAATGCAATTTTACTATGAAAACTACATAACGACAAGGGCCAAAAATGCGCTTCATTGCTGAAGATAATTTTGCGATGAAATTCTTTATTTTCTTCCATTATGTCCAGACCCAATTCGGGAACGTTCGTCGCTTCATATGATCAAGTGGCTTTAGTTCCTGAGTTAGCTTGATCTTTAAAGGGTGTTGGCCAAGATCCTTACGCAAAGTTCGCTATAATTAAGTATATATTCTTTACACTTTAAGCAAAACATAGTCTCACTGTATATTCTGACTGAAAATTGTTCACTAGACTATAAACTGCTTGTCTACTGGAACGAGAATTACGGCCGAAAATTGGCGTTAACGCTCTTAAAGTTGCAACCACCAACTCGGACTTTCGGTAGTAAATTTTAATTATTTGTAAACGTTGTTCCTTAGTGTACTTCACCATGATAAAAATGCTGATTTTACTGAATATTTTGACATTGACAGTTTGGTAATCGGTTCAGGGGTACGTTCACACTAAAAATTGGAAGTTGTCAATCCGCTAATGCAAGAATGTTTACAATGCTAATAATAAACATAGGCTACAGTCCGCTTGGGCTAACTGTTGGATACCCTATTCTTATTCCTATCCCTCATAAGTGGGCGGGACAAAAGTCTAAGTTTGGTCGAATTGTTAAGAACGCTCTACATATTTTCTCATATATGTAACATTTAAGGGATTTAATAGAAAAAAACCAAGCTTTTGTAAAAAAACGCTCCCTAGCTCAAACTTTGGTTTTTCAATACAATTGTTTTATTTAATTTTGGGCGTGTCAGTAGGCGGATTTTACAAATATTTAAACATAAGTATAAAGGGCGCCTAGAGAGTCTATAACCGTGTTTTTTTGCACGCGGATATAGGGATAATTTGAAATTTGCATGTAAAATACAACAACAACTTATCCTATATACACTAACTTTAGCGGGGATAGCTATCGCCGCAAGTCCCTTAGCATCTGAAACATCCCGCTGAATATTTTATTCGTGATTTTATTATTATTATTTTTCAAACTTCATTTTAAGGGTAGGTAATTGAATTTAGCAAATCTGTTATTGTGAAATTGTTTTTTATAATTTTAGAATATGCTTGGCATCAATTTCAATTGGAGGAAGTAAATATTTTTCAATTTCAGGATTTTCAATACAAATTTCTTAACTACAAATTACAGCTGTGTCACGGTGCATAGCATATGTGCATGTGTGCTGCCAAGTTTTTTTTTGATGAATTCTTAAGCGTCGATGGTCGTTTTTTTATGCCAATCCTATATCCGCGTGCAAAGACACACGGTTAATATGTATTACAAATTTCAGTTTCCTAGCTCAAACTTTGACTTTTCAATAAAATGATTTTATTTAATTGTGGTCGTGTCAGTGGGCGGATTTTAGAAATTGTATCTCCCGAGCAGTTTTAGGAGTCAAAGAACATATATAACAAATTTCAGCTTTCTAGCTCAAAATTCGATTTTTCCAATAAATTTGTTTTTTTTGAGTTTGTGGAGGTGTTGTGGCGGATTTCAAAAAGTCCTAAACTTGATTATTTCGGGCCCCTAGAGAGTATATGGTTTAAATTTCAGTTCTCTAGTTCAATGGTCCCGTTTAAATTCCTAATTGTTACCGACAGACGGACGGACGGACATGGCTAGATCGACATTACTATCGATGCTGATCATAAATATAGTATGTTTTAGGGGTCTACTTTATTAAGGTATGTTACAATCTTCGCGTCAAAATTAATATAAACTCAGAATATATACAAAAAATTTCATATAAATTTTGATATTGCGAATTAATATTTCCATGAACCATTATAAATAATATAACATTTTCAATTTGAAGTAAACAATAATACTATTGGCACAAACATTTTAACATTTATCTGATATGTTTTGTGGTCAAGTGGTGTATGTTTTGACGGGAGATATTCTCCCGAACGGTGGCAAACGGTCAAAATGAAGCGATGAGAAAACACCAAGACAAAAAATCCAATGCGATGGCGGATGACAACAGATCACGTCAAGCTCATCGCTTGAGAAAAAAAAGACATCCTGTGAACTCAACAAGCTTGCTATAAGCAACCTAGTGGATGTTTGGCCTGAGGGTCGAGGGTTTAGATTGTTGCGAGGGTGAGCATCACAGGCAGACCGAGAACTCGCAGCTGTACCCCTTTCGCACCCTCTCAACGGCTGAAATACTCCAATTCATCCGAATAAGCTCTCTTTTGACCCACGACTGGAAGGTCTAAAAGCTGGATGACCAAATAGCGATCAATCAGGAATTCGTTGCTCTTTTGCTGGAGACTAACGGTGTATACCGTTTTAATTAAATATAAGGCGTTAACGGCCCACACTTACTTTACTTAACGGGCTCCCGACCAGTGAAGAATATCTACCTTAGATCCTCTGCAATCCTGGGCACGCTGCTTCCAGTTGTCCAGGCCAAGCGCTCTGGCATCCGCGATGGGTTGGTCTTTAAAACGGAGGTTCGACCTTCCTTGCCTTCCCCAACCTGGAGGCTGGGAGACGAGGATCCTCCTGGCTGGAGCATTATTGTCCATTCGCTCGATGTGGCCGAGCCAAATTTGTCGACGTATTTTAGCTTTTTGGACTACATTCATATCTTGGTAAAGCTCATAGAGTTCCCGGTTGTATTTTCTCCTAAATTCCTCCTTCTCGCACACAGGACCAAATATCCGGCGGAGTATTTTTCATTCAAAAGAACGCAATATTTGCTCTCCTTTCCTACTTATAATTCCAGCACTCCGCACCGTAAAGCAGGACTGGCAGGATTAAGGTTCGACAGAGCATGTATTTTTTTCTTCAAGTGAGGTGTTTTGCCGAGGTCCTGGCACTGACTACAGCTGCTAAACAGGTCGCAATGATGACAATTCTTCATACTGATATTGCTTTTTCATTGGCAGGCAAGCGGCAATAAAAGCGATTTCTGCAGTAGAGATAAAATCGAAGCTTGTAGGTCGCTGTAGTGAAGAGCAACGGGCTCTTGGCTCGCAGCACAATATAATGCTCTGCTTCGTTGCCGGTAAGATATGTTGGGCAGCGAGAAGGCTGATGAGCTGGCCAGACATGGTTCGCATCTCCAACCAATCCAGGCCGATGCAACAGTAAAGACCTATAAGTAACTTTAAATAATTGATTGGGAACAAAATGCTGGTGTAGCTAATGAAAGGTGGAGCACACTCCACCCCTGTGGCAAAACCAGTAAAATGTGGCCGCTCTACAACAAACGTCAAACCGAGAATCCATACTAATATTATAAATTCGAAAGTAACTCTGTCTGTCTGCCAAAACTACTGAACGGATTTAAATGAAATTTGGTGCACAGATAGTCTAGAGCCTGAGAATGGACATAGGCTGTTTCATCCGCTATCCAGAAGCGGAGATCTAAGCTGATATCTAAAAAAAGTTGTAACTCTCGAATGCTTTCTAGCTCATAGCTTTGGAATGACTCATCCAAATGAAATAGGGTTTTTTAAATATAAAGTTCAATTATGTACAAAGATTTTAAGATATAAATCATCTTTGTAGGTTATTCTGAAGTTGAACAATAGCATTAAACTATAAATTTTATACAATTCAAAAAAGTAAAATCTTCGATTGATGCTAGATCGTTGGATTTTCCCAGCGTTCAGTGGAGGAAAATTTGTGTGTGTGTGCGGCACAAATCTGTTTCTCTACCTATACCTTTTGTGCAATGTGCTTTTTCTTTCTTTTTTTTATGCACCTTTTGCAAGTTGTGTTGTTTTTTTATGGCGCATAGCCATGGGATTAAGAAAGATAGAGAGATTGAGATTGAGAGGGAGTCAAACTCAGAGTAAATCCATATAATGAGTAGGGACACTCTCGACGTTTTCTTTATCAGTTCTTATCAGCAAGTATTTTGTTTGAAATTTGAGAAGTGGCAGACTGGCGAAGCAAGGCGAGCACGGGAGAGCTAGTTAACTATAAATGGACAAAAAAGCTTTGTCCTCTCTCGTGGGTGTTATCACTGAACTTAGCATGGCGAAATATTATGCTAAACGAATGAAAATCAGCACGGATGACTTATGAAGAGGTTGTGGCGATAAAGAAAGCGCAGGAAAATACTCTTCATTTTCTCTGCCCCTGCTCAACACTCTGCCACATCAGAAATGAATTTCTAAGAAAATTCCTTTTCCAGGACCTAGAAGAACTTCACGGCAGGACCTACTCAAGTGACTTACTCAAGCTTCTAAATGCCCCACGATGGCTTGCTCATCCATAGGCTTTCATAGATTTCCTAGTGTGCGAAACGAAAACCAAAAAGTGCATCACAACCGATCTACATTGATCTAAGTGTGACGGGTACAGGTTTCTCCTGCCTCGTCAACCCATTTATCTAACCTAACCTTATGCAGTACGCAATGGAAGTCCTAGAGTTTGAAAGTAGTGAAAACTGGTTTAAATTTATATTTATTCCCTAATTTCAGCGATCGAGATATGTACAACCGCATAGACACTAGAAACTGCATAACTGTCTACTATCTTTAGCAACAAACAGGACAGACAGGACATAATATGAAGATGATGAGCCTTAACTCAAACCTAATATAGTCCGAATACCTTACCTACTAACACAGCAGCTCACACAAATCCAAACAAAACTGTCCACCATCTCAATGAGACTAAGGCATCCATACGGATACGGATGTCATTAACGGAAACGGCATTCCAACTGTGCTCTGAAAATGAAACCATACGACAGAATGGAAATTCAGTAACCCGTGAAACCATCGTGAAATGAAAATAACTCTTTCATTGTTAAATTGGGTCAATATCTCAAGCAAATATAATTTAAGCGCTACTGCCTCTCGAAAACGAATAATGGTTGTTTGCGTTAAAACAAAAAAAGATATAAAAGTGCTCACCAAACATAACGCTTTTAACTTCATTCCCATTTTTATTTAAATTTTTGTTGTTCCCTTGCACAAAATACCACAAAATTTTATCGTTTTATTCACCTGTCATTGAAATTCACAAAAAAAAAAAATAATAGGCAATTCGAAGAGGAATTTTGCTACTTTTCAGAATTAAAAGTGAATCTCGTTTGCTATTTTAAAGGACGTGAAAAGTTTTCACAATAAGAGTAGATATTCGCCTGCAAATGCACATCGACAGAGTTTGGAGAGAGCTTGTGAACTGTATTAAGCGGCACACTATGTATCCTTCAACAAAAAAAAAAAAACCCATTGTTTGAGGTTTGTTTGAAGTGCAGTTTATGTTCGAGCTTTGCTTTTCAAGCACCCTTCATACTTTTTCTGAGTTTGCATCCTTTATCCTGTTCGTTTATTGCAGTCTTATTGTCGGAGAATTTAGTTTTGAATAAGAAGTGAAAAACTTCCAGTTCGTGACTGAACATGAACGCATATATGTGAGGGGAAAAAGTTGTACAATATTTTCTGCTCCTTGAGCTGGAAACTACCTCTACCATCTTTTCCAATGTGAATGATACTGCTGAGGTAGTTATTAGCCAAAGTCAAAGGAATTTTGTTGGATGCTTAAAAGTTTACAAAGTTATATCAATTCTATTGAACTTGGTGGTGAATGAACTACTACATGCGAAGGGCTGCAGGGTGATTGCCCGTACGGATGATGTTGCTATCGTTGTCCCCAGAAAGCACATCAATACAATAAAAGAACTCCTGCAAAACTCTCTTAACAAGCTAACGAGATGGGGAGGTCATTGCGGAATGGGTGTTTACTCCCATACAACTGAACTTGCCCTCTTTTCCAGGAAATGCAAAATATCACAAGTCGGCCCACCCTCTATTAAGGATACAAACTTTATTTGTTTCGATGAAACTGAATTCTTGGGTCTTACTCGTATTTTCGACAGCAAGTTGAGCTGAAAACATACAAGAATGAGTGAAAAAAGCTACAGAAGCAATTATCTCTTGCAGAAGGCTATCAGTTGTTAGACCTATTCTTTTATGCGAAGTAGTTTTCTGGTGGACTGTCTTAGATAAAACAATAAATCGTGATAAGCTGATGGCCATCGACTGCTGATCATCTCGTAGGGAGATGGCGGAGCAATTCAACAACCACCTCCGTTGGATGCCGGTGCATAGGAATGGCTGGTGCACTCGCAAAAAAGGACCACATTACCTCTGTTACGTATCTAGTGCACTACCTAAATTCTATCGTCCTATAAGCTTGACATCGTTTTTCCAGAAAACAATAGAAAGAATAATTGGCGTTCATATCACAGAATGGGTAAATATCAGCATGCCTCTATATCCCTGTCAATATGCGTATCAAAAAGGTAACTCAACGGAAGGCGCCCTTTTAAAACTAACCACACACATTAACAACGGCTGCCGTTGCAAAGAAATTGCACTATGCGCTTTTCTTGACATAGAGGGTGCTTTTGATAACACCGGTTATGATTCGAAATTTAGACCTCGCCACCATATATTGGTTAAAAGCGATACTTAAAAGTCAAAAAATTAGTGCTTCTTCAGAACAGACTTCAGTATCACTATCAGCTATAAAAGGCTGTCCATAAGGAGGAGTTCTATCGCCTCTCTTGTGGTCTTTGGTCATAGATGACCTACTTCAAAAGCTAAGTAATTTAGGCTACGACACAATAGGGTACACCGATGGCTTGGTCATCATCATTAGGGGTAAGGATTCAAACGTATTTACCTCACGTATGCAAAACGCCCTTAAGATAGTCCTAAACTGGTGCACCAAGGAAAATCTCTCCATCAACCCCAGTAAAGCTATCATAGTTCCTTTAACAAAAAGAAGAAATTTGAACTTAGCTCAGATTTCACTGAATGGTACGATCATTGAGTATTCCGACGAAGTATCTTGAAGTAACCCTTGACAAAAGACTAAACTGGAACTACCACATTGAGAATAAAATAACAAAAGCAACAAGAGCTTTATGGACTTGCCGTCGCATGTATAGTAAAACCTGGGGGATCTCTCCAAAGATCACTCATTGAATTTACACAGTGATGGTCAGGCCCATCATTACATACGCTTCTATAATATGGTGGACCAAACAAAAAATACCGATGCTCACAAGGGTACAACGTCTCGCACGTCTCACTGCTGCCACAGACGCCATAATAGGATTAACACCCTTGCAGTTACATATAAAGAAAGTGGCAATACGCAGCTCAGCAGGTCTTTTACAAACGAATGAGATATGTCTTAGTGACCACCCATAAGTTATGAAGCTGCTCTCAGAAATTCCAGAACTTGACATGATCTGCGCGGTTACAGACCGCCTTCAAAAAACATCATATTTTAATAAGCGGTTCTCTATGTAGATACCAAATAGAGAAGCATGGGCTAGTAGTAGCCCACCGAACCGCCAATCGGATTAAACTGGTATACGGATGGTTCTAAAATGGAATCGGGCACAGGAGCTGGTTTTCACGGACCAAATCTCAACTTCTTAATACCAATGGGAAAAAGCCCCAGTGTATTACATGCGTAGCTGCTCGCCATTCAAAAATGCGCGAACCACATCTTCAACACTGGTATCAAAGGCGGTCACATCCATATATTCACGGACAGTCAAGCAGCTATAAAAGCCCTTAGCTCACATACAATTGACTCCAAATCAGTCATACACTGCTTCAATACCCTCCAGAAAGTCAGCCACAGAAATAAAACCAAACTGTGGTGGATTCCTAGTCATAGGGGTTTTGAAGGAAATGAAAAAGCTGACGAATTAGTCAGAGGTGGTTCAGAAACCCATTTCACAGGACCTGAACCCTTCTGCTACACACCTAGTTCAGCTACTAATTTAGCTATAAAAATCTGGGAACACTCAAAATGTATCTCACACTGGGAAGACACTCCAGGCCTAAGACAGGCCAAACGATCCATCCAGCGCTTTAAAAACAAAGCCAGCAGGATCCTAAACCTACGTAGGCATGATATTAAAAACCCAATAGGCTACCTCACAGGTCAGCACGGTTTACGATACCACCTTAACAAAATGAATTTAGCCAGCTCTTCAGAGTGCAGGCTGTGACTCGAGGAGGACGGAACCACGGAGCACATATTGTGCGAATACCCAGCCCTCTGCGTAATAAGAAAGAGGATCTTCTTCAAAGAACTCTTAAGTAATGAAGACTTGAAGAAATCCACTTCTAGAAGCGTTATTACCTTTTCTAGAAAAGTGGAAAATGCACTAGCCTAAAATTTTCTCTGAACTATGGTACAATAGATCTTTCCAGGTCGACATACCGTTTTTCTTCGCCTGGGCGGGTCAGGAGTTTTAAAAAAACCTATTTTACGTGACAAATGTTCTCAAGGCATTCCAATCACTGCATATAAACTTATGTTTAAACTATTTGCAAAAAAGCGAACAAATCTTAGGCAGACCAGTGGCACAACATAGAAAAAATATATCTAGCGACAGAGCAGACCGCAAGGCTCCAAGTGTTTAACTCCGTTAAACCGATTGCTCATTAACTCTTCTTCTTTTTACTCATTTTTTTGTATTTCTCATTAATTTTTTTACAGCGCGTGACCTTGTAACATTCGTTTTTTTATATAATTTTTCTTGTCCATTTCGTATTTCTGTATTTCAGTTTGCACCACAATTGGTTCCTTTCTCAAATCTGCAATGAGTTTATACAAGCCAGCACTTTTTCGTCGAACCAAAACTTTCAGTCTGCGATGCCACGCTTCAGCATGATTTTGTTTTCTCGGGAATTGTTTTTCTGCACTGTCATAGACAGACAAAAAGTTAGGAGAGTACTGCACTTGCCTACTTCCATTACGAATGTTTTGTAAAAATACGGGATTAGCGGTATTTGGTAGGATTTTAAGAAGCGGGATTATAATAGATCGGGATTTTGGACAAGCGGGATTTTAAAAAAACAGTATTTTAGTAGACGGGATTTAAAATTTTTTTTTTCGGGATTTTTGAAAAGCGGGATTCCGATACGCTCCCTATGCAGGCACACATCAAGGCCGGTCGTTTCAAACGACTTCTGTAGAAACTTCACTCTCCCCATAAAATACATCTCTATCTGGGATTACTTAATGATTTAAGCGACTTGGCTAACAGCGATGTATGAAGTCTACCACACTTCATAAGAAGCTCTTAATGATTTAACGGGTAGAGGGAGGAACTCCCCTAGATCCACGAGGTCCAACAATGTTGGCTTTTGCCGACAACCACCTCAACCTAACATAACCTACCATATCGATTCTTTGAAAAGGACATAAACATGTAAATGAGCTTTATTTTGCAAATATATGCAGATACTCCATGCTGAAAAGCGAGGAAATTGCCAGGGACAGTAGCCATAAGCCGTGTTTTGGTGAAAGGTGTATATCCAGCTCAGCTACATTAAACACGTAAACAATAACAAAAAGGAGTGCTGACGATAAAGAGGTCAGCAGTCGAGGACTGAGACGGAGTGAGCATAAAGTGTTGATGCCATGAAGCGACTAGATGGCGGTAAAATAAGTTGGGAGCAAAAATATTCCGATTGTTATGCAGAGATAGTGGATGTGTTCATCGATTAAACAAAAAACTCTTCATTTCAAAGAAAATTATGTGAAGAAAATTAAAAAAAATTGGCAAGAATAAGCATCCGTTCTTTTCCTTGCTGTCAAACACAAAGGATTTTATGATGTTCAAAAATCTTTCAAAAAATACGTTTGGATTTGCATCCTTGCTTTAATAATCCAAATCGCACTCTTTTAAAGTGCAAACATTGCGAACACATCCTTAAAAATTAAAAGTGAATATAGAATACGACCTAGTTGTTTTATTGCAAAATTATGCTGAGCTAGCTATACACTTATCAACAAATCAAGGCTAGAATAATATTCCCAGCACGGCTGTAGTTTTCGTCGCACTTACCCCCAACACAAGGCACTTTATCAATGTGTGTAGTTGACCCAAACAAAAAACAGCCTTTCGTTTTAAATGGCAGACTGTTTGTGTCTCTCACTCCCAAGCTCATTGAAAGATAATGCTCTCGTCCTTGAAACTTCGCGGCAGTTTACCGGTGTGTCGGCAAATTAAGTATCCGAAAACCACCTGTGTTGTCAAAACTTTGCGTGTTTAATAATCCTTGATTTAATCTTTTGATTCTCCTAGGCAAGCAGAAAAAGCTTGAAACCATATACTGTTTTTTCCTATGGCAAATAATAGAGAACACCACCAAGCGATGACGCGCGACTGAAATGCCAGAAATAAGGAAGGAGAAAGGTGGCTGAATAAATGAGGTTTTGTTCACACAAGGAGAAGATGATTTTCTTCAACAGATAGTAAGATGGCATTTTGATTTCCTTAATTATGAATAACTTAGATATCAATTTATGAAAATGAGAGAAATTTTAGGTGGAACAAATTAAAGGAGGATGGATCTACCCGGTAGTATTATTTAATAATCAATTAGCAAGCAATCGATTTTGAGTTGAATTATTTTGCCGTCAATTTTGTCTAGAATGATTTCGGATGCCAAGTTTGCTGGAGCGTATTCGAAGATGGAAATTCAATTTGAATTCAATTTGCAGGCAAAATAAATACAGAAGTACAATGAACATGGGAATGAGAAAATTGCATTCGAGCAGAAGCAGGATGTGGTGATTTTGAAATAATACGTAGATATTTGTTAGATGGGGTTGAAGTATTCGAAATTCTGAATCGGAGTGGTACCCAAAGACGAAATGGGTTGATATTTAATTTGTTTTTAATTAGATCCAAGCAGATATCACCTCAATATTGTTGGCAAAACTTTAACCACCGGGTCATTTTTAGGGTTCCGTAGCCAAATGAAAAAAAACGGAACCCTTATAGATTCGTCATATCTGTCTGTCTTTCTGTCTGTCTGTCTGTCTGTCTGTCTGTCCGGGAATGTCACAGCCACTTTTTTTTGCAAACTATAAAAGCTATACTGTTGAAACTTGGTAAGTAGACGTATTCTGTGAACCGCATTAAGATTTTCAGACAAAAATAGAAAAAAACAATAAATTTTGGGAGCTCCCCATACTTAGAACTGAAACTCAAAAAAAATTTTTCATCAAACCAATACGTGTGGGGTATTTATGGATAGGTCTTCAAAAATGATATTGAGGTTTCTAATATCATTTTGTTTTCCAAACTAAATAGTTTGCGCGAGAGACACCTTCAAAGTGGTAAAATGTGTAACTTCTAAAATAAGGGAATGATAAAACTAAAAAAAATATGTGATGTACATTACCATGCAAACTTCCACTGAAAATTGGTTTGAACGAGATCTAGTAAGTAGTTGTTTTTTAATACGTCATAAATCATAAACCGCAATTTACCTTTCATTCAATCAACTCAAATATATAAAAAAAAGCATTTAATTTCATAAACATAAACCTTATGCATAAACCATGAACCATTATTTTCTAATAATAAATCTGTAATAGGTGCCTAAGTAAATAATAATTATAATTCGAGCAGAACCCTTCATGGGCGAATCCGACTCGCACTTGGCCGCTTTTTTTTTTTTTTTTATCATACCACTTTTTCGCCTCGTTATCGCTACACGGCCATCCGCTCGCATTTTTTTTGGTCTCTACGATAAACCGTATGATGGCGTGGAGCACCACAACAGTAAATATCCCGTAGACCCCACCTGCCAGTAAAGCACCGCAATCACCAGATGCCCATATACCTCTATTAATATAATTGATAAAGTGTAGTGAATAGAGTTTTTTGTCTGTGCCCAACACAAACAAAAGAGAGACAAAAAAAGGGAAAAAAAACAAACAAAAAAAGTGAAAATATTAAGTTCTTATTCTATACCTACCAGTAGCGACGCGTGCCAAAAATGTGTAGTCGTTCAGTGAAGTTTTAATTGCTATAGCATTTTATTTACCAGTAAAAAGACATTTTGAAATTAAATAAAAAAATAACGTTTACATCGTTTTAAGCAAGCTTATTTAACAATACGAATTTTTCGACTAAAAGAACAAAATGTTTTTTCAATTAGATTTTATTTATAAAACAAAAACCAATTGCAATTCTTCATCACTTAAAAAAATATAAATTACTTTTTAATAAACAACCAATAGATAAGTACCTTGATTATTTTACTTAAATTCAAGACTAATTCTTCTCGACTTTTTTTTTTTAAATGTTCTTCTTACATTTTCCTAAATAAACGTGTCTTCAGTAAATTTTTTTATTCAACAAAAAAACACTTAAACAAAAAGAAAAAAATATTGTTTATTTTATTATATTATAATATAATAAAATATATAAATTAAAAGAAATATATAAATTAAAAGAACGATTTGTCAACCTGCTTTGCCCCATTTTTGTTCTAAGATAAGTTTTGATTCTTTTAAAGGTGCAAAATGATCTTTCAACGGATGGAGTTGTCAAATGAAAGGTTAAGAAAGGAAATCTCAATCAAGATTGTCTGGTAAATACCTTCGCAGTTTTACGCGATGAACAAGCAAAAATATCTTAGCGTAACACACATGTAGTTTTTATTTAATTTTTAATAAAAATGTATTTTTTTTTTGTTATAGAGTTTCTAATATTACTCCCAAGCCATAGTAATATTAACGTTACTCTCAGCAAGCTGAGAATTACCTATCCTGGTTGAAAGCACGAGACTTGGAACCAGAACTAGGCTCGGACGAATAATAGGGGTAGGCGGAAAATCGTACATGCGACTCTTTCTCACTTAAGATAAGAAAACAAAAACCACCTCCCTTCGAAACCTTCATACTACAACTAGGTTATTCCTATCGAGTAGTTTTATTTGAACTGTTAAAAACGCGTTTGGCAGGCAGCTTACCAGTGGAGGCACCTGCTAATACCGCCATAAGCGCGCGGTTACATCTTATTGCGCTAATTCAAATGGTTTTATCCTTTGTAATCGGCGCACTAGGTTAGTATCGTCTCGAATTTGTAGCATGGTGTTATTGCAATGACCGTGAAGGCGTGTCTGTTGTTTGCGGGCAAAATGTTTTATTTCATCTTCGACGGTAGCCATACTTAGGTCTCTGTGGATATCAGTGTTTCTGATAAACCATAGTGCATTTACTATTTTTCTTAGCACTTTGTTTTGAAAAGTTTGTAAAATTTTGATATTACTGGATTTGGTACAACCCCAAAGTTGTATACCGTATGTCCAAACCGGTTTTAGTACTTGCTTGTATAAAAGCAGCTTGTTCTGCATGCTGAGTTGGGAAAATCTACCAAGCAGCCAGTGCATTTGTTTACATCGAATGGCGAGCTCTTCGCGTTTCTTCTTGACGTGCGGTTTCCCATTTTAATTTCGCATCGAGTGTCATTCCCAAATATTTTGCCTCGTTTGCGTACGGAATTCGTACCGAATCAATGAAAATGGGTAAGTTGTCTACATTTTTATAAGTAAAATTCACGTGCGTTGATTTGGCCTCGTTGAGAGCAATACGCCAAGTCTTTGTCCAATCACAAATTTTGTCAATAGCACGTTGGAGTTTATTAGTTGCGGATTCCACGGTATTACTGACTGCTAATATTGCTGTATCGTCTGCTAATGTGGCTACCGTTGTGCCTTCTTCTTGAGGAATATCACTAGTGTATATTAGAAATAGGATCTGTCTAAGAACGCTTCCTTGCGGAACTGCTGCCGCGATTTCTTTAAATTCAGAGTAATCATTTCCGTGTTTTACACGAAAGAGTCTGTCTGATAAGTAACAACTAAGGATATCAGATAACTGTTTCGGAAAAGGTTGTCTTAGCTTATGTTTCAAGCCCGTATGCCATACTTCATCAAAGGCCTGAAATGTATAAAAATGTATGACAAATTAATGTTTGTCTTTATTTAACGGAGCACCCCGTACACTTTTGCCAAAAAAACAGCCTTCCTCTTTTATCTCTATCTTACAGAGTACTTAATATATCCACACAGACGTACTTACTGATAAGAACTGATAAAGAAAACGTCGATAGTGTCCCTACGCATTATATGGATATACTCTGCACGCGACAAACTTCCAGCGCAAAAAACCCCTTCTCGTTCAAAAAGGATTTGAACGAAATGGTCGATAAGAAACAGCATTTTATTGCTTGTGCGTTCCTGGCTTTCAATTGTATCATTTCGTTGCAGAATCGTTTCCACGAGTTGGATAGATTGATGCATACACAAGATCAGATGGTTTGAACAAAATGGTTGTTACAGCGCTCGATATATGTTTTGTCTTGTTTCTGTATTCGTTTCACACATCATACCAAGCTCGCCTCGTTCAAAAGCGGCTTGAACGAAATCGTCAATACAATACGTGAAATTCTTTTGAAGTAAAACTTCTTTACGCACGCTTGACTTGGGGAGTAAGCTGGTGAATGCGACACGGAAGTGTAGACCAATGTAGACTTCTGGCGCAGTGTAGACCTTACGGTGTAACGGAAGTGTAGACAAACGTAGACTTCAGTGATGGGACTTTGTGAAAAAATGTCCGAAGTAGATTTGTTATTTCGTTATACATTTTCCAGTTTTAATTATGTTCAATTTTAGAGATTATTATGTCCTTACGAAACACCGGGAAGTTGTGTGGAAGTAGATTTGTTTTGAATAATTGAAAGGTCCTTGCAACAACAAAAAAGGTCCTTAAAAGTCGAAGAAATTATATTTTTCCAAAATGTTGTTAGAATCCACACGGTATAGCTGTGTTCAATGTTATTTGACTAAGAGGTCCTTGCAACAACAAAAAAGGTCCTTAAAAGTCGAAGAAAGGATATTTTTCCAAAACGCCCTTAGAATCCACACGGTAGGTATATCTGTGTTCAATGTTATTTGACTAAGAGGTCTGTGGAGAATTTGTTGATGTACCCTAAAGAAGTAGCTTTCCCTAATGACCGATAGGTGAAAACTTATTTTTTGGCGTACCTAAACGTCATTCCAGCATTAAGTTCTCGATTATTTCATTTTAACTTTACTACGAGGCGCTAATTGTGCGCAAGTAACTAGTAACATTATCTATTAAAACACTTAAAACTATTATAAATAGGTACACATATATTAAAACTATTGCTTATAAGGAGATTAAGTAAGTAATTTTCTATTTATCGAATATGTAACTAACAATGAATTATTTCAAATAAAGGATTTGTAACTTGGCATTAAAAGAACCAGCTTTTTCAATTTGCCAGTTGACAAAAAAATCTTCGGTTGCAGCTGAAGTCGCTGCAACAAGGTCCTTGCAACAACAAAAAAGGTCCTTAAAATTCGAAGAAAGGATATTTTTCCAAAATGCCGTTAGAATCCACACGGTATATCTGTGTTCAATGTTATTTGACTAAGAGGTCCTTGCAACAACAAAAAAGCTCCTTAAAAGTCGAAGAAAGGATATTTTTCCAAAATGTCCTTAGAATCCACACGGTATATCTGTGTTCAATGTTATTTGACTAAGAGGTCCTTGCAACAACAAAAAGGGTCCTTAAAAGTCGAAGAAAGGTTATTTTTCCAAAATGCCGTTAGAATTCACACGGTATATCTGTGTTCAATGTTATTTGACTAAGAGGTCCTTGCAACAACAAAAAAGGTCCTTAAAAGTCGAAGAAAGGATATTTTTCCAAAGTGCCGTTAGAATCCACACGGTATAGCTGTGTTCAATGTTATTTGACTAAGAGGTCCTTGCAACAACAAAAAGGTCCTTAAAAGTCGAAAAAATGATATTTTACCAAAATGTTTGTTGTTCCTAGCACCCCTCATTCAAATAGCATTGAACTCATATATACCGTGCCGTTACTAAAGACATTTTTGGAAAATATCCTTTTTCGGGTTTAATTACTGTGGCTCCAAGGACCTCTTTGTAAAATAACCCGATGTAAAATAAAAGGGACATTCAATCAATTTTTATTTTAAACGGAATATGCATAATAAATCCCAATAAATTATCACCATTATAGCAAAATAAAAAATTTTGATTTAGTTATTAGTTATTGCCTAGGCGGGTAAAAAGCTACAGCTAAAAACTAACCAACTTTTAGTTGTCATCCGCAACTAACTTTGGCAACCTAACGAGCTTAGTTACACAACCTGCAACTAATAGCTAATAGCAAAAATTAGTTGTCATTATGATAGCTAACCACCAAATCAATTGCATTTTTAGCGCAGCTAATTTAACTACGTTAGTTACTTAGTTATGGCGTTAGCTAGATAACAAATTAGGTAGCTAACGCGCAACTGTGCCTACATGTTTACACATCAACTATACCGTGAGTGCAGCGTGGCTCACACATGTTTTTTCTAATTTCTTATAATTTTTTGTTTTGATTTTTACAGCAAAAGTAAACAAATTCATTGTATAATATTATACATTTTCATTTCAACATTATTACAAAAATTCAATTTGGGAAAAACGAGAAATTATTGAAGTAAAACTTCTTTACGCACGCTTGACTTGGGGAGTAAGCTGGTGAATGGGACACGGAAGTGTAGACCAATGTAGACTTCCGGAGCAAACGCAGACTTCCGGCAATACCGAAGTGTAGACAAATGTACACTCTTTTGTTACAACCTTTCGGCGGAAAGGTTCTTGGAATGGGTAAACAAGCTTGAATCTCCTCAATAGAGGGCAATACTAAGCTCATCATCTATCCAAACCGGTTCAAAGGAGAACAGTTGCCGACAGATGGAATTTACCGGAAGTGAGTTAAGTCATTGTGCCAATGAATCGCAGTTCATTAGTTGGAAATATAGAGCGTCACCGTCATCGTCAGATTTTCAGGTCGGACGGCAAAAAACCAAAGTTTGAGCTAGGGAGCTGAAATTTATAATTTAGACTCTCCAGGGGCCCTTGATGCTCATGTGTAAATATTTTCAAAATTCGCCCTCTGACACGCCCACAATTTAAATTAGATGGAGCGAAAGAAGTTTTACTTCAGTCGTGTGGTCTTAAGAACACTAATTATTTTTTTTGTGCCTATACTTTCCATGGTATCATTTCGTTGCCAAATCGTTTGAACGAGTTGTAAAGAGGAGTTGGAAAAAAGCTACGGTTGGTTGTCAGGTGGTTCAATTTTGTGTGGAAATGTTCAAATAGGAAATGCAAGAGTTGGAATATGAAAAATTACAGCAATGGGAAGAAGAGTATAAATATGTTGTATATAGTTTAGAGAACGCAAAAATTGAGATAACGTCTTGAACAATATGAGGCGTCGCCACTGATACCTACCTACTAAATTAATCTCAATTATTTCGATACAAAATGTTCACTCATATCTAATTGACTTAATCTAAAATTATTGTCCTACTTAAAGATAAATTAATCTAAAGTAGTGACGTTCATTCGAAGGTGCGGAGGTGTTCACCGCACACCCTATCAAAATCCTTTTCCATACATAGCTAAAGTTCATAAAATTCAGTTTTGTGTTTCTTTTCAATATTTTATTTACAATAAATTTAGAACAACTTTTACATTTAATTTCAATTCACAATCTGAATTAGCTATGTACCTACCAATCAAAGCATTGAACTATTTAGGATGTTCTCATTACTTAACGCACCGATATGTATGTAAAGCAAATTCACTAGATCCACAAATCCAATAGATATCTCTTTTACATCAAAATAGCTTCCTTCTACCTCTTTAAAAGCACCACCTTCTTCATTCGGTTGGCATCGGCAATTCATTTTCTGCCAAAGTAAAACAAAACTCAAATTTAAAAATGTTGTCCTCACATCAGCGCACAGAGGTTGAGCAAATCTACATACATACAAAGAAACTAAAAAAAAGAACACGACCATACATTCTCCCTATGTATTTTATATTACATTAGAAATTGGTTACCTATACATGGCTTCAACGACAGTCAGCAGTACTCAAGCAGACGTTAAAACCCCACATCCTAAACAAACAAAATGTTAGACTTAAGAAACTTTTTAATTAAAAAATGTAAAAATAATCACTAGAACGAAGTAGAGCCCCTTCTGTGCTCACAGATAAAAAAAAATATTAGACTTAAGACATTATTAATTAATTGTAAATAGCATTAATAGACAATGTAACACAATTTGAGTACAAATAAAAAATATTGTATATTGTATATTACCTATACATGAATGAAGTTATTTTTTTTTTTTTCTTTAATTTTAAGCCGACTTAGGATTGGTCAGGCTGTCACAGCAATGTTTATTAAGTTCTATTTTTTTTAATTGAGAAAATAAAGATGTTACACTTCTAAGGTTACTAAATTATGAGAACATGTTTGCTCAATTATAACATGACAGCAATTTTTTGCCTTAAAACTAGGCAACGGATGGGGAAAAAAATGGTAAAACGAGGGGAGAATTCAACATAGGTTATGCCAAACACATTTGAATATATGAACAGAGATGATATTGATTTGTGAGTTCAAACTGAAAGTTTAACAGATTTAAGTTTGCAAATTAAGATTGTGATTATAAAAGGGAAAATAGAATAAATAATTTAATTGTTAAATGCATAATCTATGGTAATTATGAGCAACTATAAGGCAAATAAGAACAAGAGAAAGGTTTGGTAATATAGGTATTACTAAACTTAGCTTGAGACTTAAGGTAGCTAAAAAGTGTATATTTACATTTTCGCTTAATTTATATTCATTTCTTAATTTTATTTCGTATTAGTATATGAGTATACGAGTATGTATATATTTTTGGATTCTATTTGTATTAGTATATAGAGTGTTTTTATCAATTGTTTTTGTATTTTGGTTTTGTTTTTGTTACAGGGGTTAATTAAAAAGTTTTTTTTTTAAATTAATGCAAAAGGTGGGACGCTGATTTGCACTCAGTCGAGATTGTTAGCCTCTGTAAGTAAGGCTATTACTTTTTTTATAAAAGTTTGGCAATAACTGGTGGTCGTCAGCAACTTCGAAGAGGGTTGCCGACCCCTCACTGAGAGTGCATACCGGTGACATATAATAGTTGTCTAGCAGTCAAGAGTCTATATTATTACTAAAAACCGATCGAATGTTAGGGTTTGGGTGGTGTCTTAAAGTAGTAAGTCTTATCTAAGCTAGGTTTATTAGGTAGCTCCAACAGGAACAAACGGAGGAAGAAGACCTCAAGCACTCCTGTCGGTGGAACTGCGCGCGCACCTTCTGCGTGCCCTTCCACTAGAACACTTCCAGCTGATGTATTTCCAATGATTGGATTTACTCAGATTAACCTTCAACACTCCAAGGCTGCTACTGCACTCATCAGTAAGAAGCTTTCTGTGTTGAATACAAAAGCCCACATAATATCCATACAGGAGCCATGGGTGTGGAAAAATCGCATCTGTGGCCTTGGAGGTGTCCGTGGCACTACGATACTCTGTGACGAGCGGTCCGAGAGACCAAGGGCTTGTCTTGCTGTGTCGAACCTTTTCTCAGCGACTAAGCTTGGACAATTTTGTGGCCAAGATTTGGTTGCTGCAGCCATTAGCTACGAAACGAATGGAAATTGGAAGACCTTCATCGTGGCGTCAGCTTATCTCCCCTATGATTCGGTAGTACCTCCACCACCGAGGGCAATTGCTGAACTCATTGACTATTGCGACACCAGGAAGATGGGCCTAGTTATATGCTGTGATGCCAATGCTCAAAACACTGTTTGGGGCAGCAGCAAATGCAACATGCGAGGAAACCATCTCCTGGATTTCATTCTATCATCTGATCTTACTATCAACAATGTTGGCTCGCAACCAACTTTTGTGACGTCAAGAAGACAGGAAGTGATCGACCTAACTTTATCAAATAGATACTTTAAGGCGGTTACTAACTGGAGGGTCTCTTCGGAGGTGTCCCTCTCAGACCATATATATATCGAATTCCAAATCGGATGCGAAGCCATAACTTTGCAGGAGAGGAGGAATCCGAGAAAAACCAACTGGATACGCTTCAGGGAGGAATTAGGGAAAACTCTCAAAACTCCAACCAAACTCAGGACGAGACAAAAGGTAGAGGAAGCTGTTCAAGACCTGAATAGTGCCATTACTAGCTGTTTTGAACTGACGTGCCCAGTAAGCAAACCCCCTGGCAGAACACCGGTTCCCTGGTGGAGCTCGGAACTGCAAAGAATTCGTAGAGAAGCTAGAAAGCTTCTAAATAGGTCACACAAGACTGATTTGGAGACAGACTGGAATCTCTACCGATCGAAGCAGAAGGAATATAAGAGGCTAATTCGGGTATCGAAAAGTGCTTCTTATAAGAATTTCTGCGAAAAGATTGAAACGCTGGGTGAAACTAGTAGGTTGGTTAAAGTTCTGAAAAAGGGCAAACCAGCCAAACTGGACTCACTTAGAAAACTTGATGGCACCTTCACTGAGACGAAAGCGGAAACTCTTAGTTATCTGCTGGAGTCTCACTTTCCGGGTAACCAGATTACAATTGGTTCACAACCAGCCCCGATTACCGAGACTATGAGTGAGCCAATACAAACAACTCGGCGTAGCTGGTATATTGCGAAGGCCGTGGTGACGGACGAGGCCATTAAATACGCATTTGCGTCTTTTGACGGCTTCAAGTCGCCTGGTACGGACGGAATATACCCAGCCATGCTGCAACAATGTACAAACCAGCTGCTACCGACTATGAAGAAAATCTTCACCGCTGTCCTAGCACTGGCATACATTCCAACACCCTGGCGTACAGTTAGATTGGCATTCATACCAAAAATTGGCAGAAGTGACTACTCGCTCGCCAAGAGCTTCAGACCAATCAGTCTGACTTCTTTCTTGCTGAAAAGCTTGGAAAGGCTGGTCGAGCTTCACGTGCGCAAAGGTGCTTTACGATTGCACCCACTATCTCCGATGCAACATGCCTATCAACGCGGAAAATCCTGCGAGACTGCGCTCCAAAATCTAGTTGGTAGAATTGAAGGCGCGCTTGACAGGAAAGAATACGCGATAGGCATTTTCATCGATATTGAGGGTGCTTTTGACAATGCGACTTTTGATAGCATGTGCAGCTCCGCCAGATAACACGGAGTAGACGAACCATTGGTGTTGTGGATTAAAGCAATGCTAATGAATAGAACGTTGGTTGCGGATGCGGATTGTGGCCGCTATGTTATGGCGGGGGTAAACAGAGGCTGCCCGCAAGGCGGCGTCATGTCTCCACTGCTGTGGTGTATGCTGGTCGACTCTCTGTTGAACGCACTCAACAGTTCTAATATTTACGCTCAGGCGTACGCGGATGATGTTGCCGTGCTTTCTGTTGGATCATGCCTAGCGACTGTATGCGCCAAGGCGCAGGCGGCCCTTGACGTGATCGACGAATGGTGCACTAGGAATGGGCTCTCGGTCAATCCTCTTAAAACTGAGGTTGTTCTCTTTACGAGAAGGAGGAAGCTGGTCGGGTTGACTCAGCCAGTGCTAAAAGGCGTCACAATCCAACTCTCCAATGAAGCAAAGTATCTGGGAGTCATCCTGGATAGCAAACTTCTTTGGTCCAAACATGTTGAGCTGAAGACTGCCAAGGCGCTGTCTATTTTCTGGCAGTGCAAAGGCATTTTCGGCAAGACATGGGGCTTATCACCGAAAAGAGTCCTATGGATTTATACGGCTATGATAAGACCATTTATAGCATACGCATCGGTTGTTTGGTGGAATAAGCTTTCACGTAAATACGTCACTGCTGCTTTTGCCAAACTCCAAAGGCAGGTATGTCTCGGCTGCACGGGGGCCTTCCCCAGCACGCCTGGCTCCGGCCTAGATGCACTATTGAACCTTCCGCCCCTTGATGTTTACATCATGGGCTGTACAATCAAGGCTATCTCACGTCTTACAAGAGGTGGCTTTTGGTATAACTCGCACTGGAGTTTTGATGAACTTGCGCAACGGTTGTCCTTCGACTCCTGTCTTATGGATATGCCGTCTGATACGATGACACCGGAACTTCGGCTAAAGCGCAAATACGAGGTCGACTTTCCTCGCGTCCAGGACTGGCTCTGGCCGGACTCTGAACCTGGAAGGGAATGCAGTCGAATCTTTACGGATGGCTCCAAAACCGATCAAGGATCTGGTGCTGGTGTCTTCGTGGAGAGCGATAGCGTTAGACTTTTCTTTCCGTTAGGCAAACATGCGTCAGTCTTCCAAACAGAGACTTATGCTATCCTAATGGCCATGGACTATGTCACGAGGAACAGGTGGAGGGGGCGAAGTATCTGCGTCTGTAGCGACAGTCAGGCTGCGCTTAAGGCCTTACTCAAACCCTTAACTACCTCCAAAATAGTACGTGAATGCAAGATATCTCTGAATTCGGTCGGAAGGCTGAATTCACTTAAACTTGTCTGGGTCCCGGGTCATAACGGGATCACGGGAAATGAGATCTCCGATGAACTTGCTAGACAAGGCTCAGAGGGGGACCTCTCAGGACCTGAACCAGCGATCTGTCTGCCTGCGTCCTCGGTCAGGGCTTCCATTGACGGTTGGGTTTCCTATGAACACAATCGCCGTTGGCATGACTCTCCAGGATGCAGACAGACTAAGCAAATGCTCCCCGACGTCTGTGGGAAATCCGCGGCATTCTTGTTGTCTCTCAACAGAAAAGACTGCAGACAGACTACTGGCGTTCTTACGGGACACTACGCTTTTGCCAAACACCTTAAGGTGCTAGGCCTAAGCGACACCACCATCTGCGAAGCCTGTGGAGAAAGCGACGACACTGCGGAACATTTCGTCTGTGATTGTCCTGCTTTTGCTCGTATCAGGTGGCAGGTATTTGGTGCGGATATGGTGAGTGCTGTAAACCTAAGCTCCTTATCATTGAAGCGCCTTCTCGTTTTTCTTAGAAAAACGAGTAAATTCCCACAGTAAAATGTGGTGTGTCTGCCTGGCAGTACAATGGACCAGTATTGAGTCTGAGTGCTCCAGTGCAGAAAGTTTCACACATCCCGACAAAAAAAAAAAAAAAAATGTATATATTTTTGGATTCTATTTGTATTAGTATATAGAGTGTTTTTATCAATTGTTTTTGTATTTTGGTTTTGTTTTTGTTACAGGGGTTAATTAAAAAGTTTTTTTTTAAAATTAATGCAAAAGGTGGGACGCTGATTTGCACTCAGTCGAGATTGTTAGCCTCTGTAAGTAAGGCTATTACTTTTTTTATAAAAGTTTGGCAATAACTGGTGGTCGTCAGCAACTTCGAAGAGGGTTGCCGACCCCTCACTGAGAGTGCATACCGGTGACATATAATAGTTGTCTAGCAGTCAAGAGTCTATATTATTACTAAAAACCGATCGAATGTTAGGGTTTGGGTGGTGTCTTAAAGTAGTAAGTCTTATCTAAGCTAGGTTTATTAGGTACGTCATTATAGGAGTCACATTAGAGAGGTCATACAGTGTTGTGTTTCTGAACCATTTTCCGGAGGGTCTTCTATATTTCCCAGAGCACTTTCTCAATATCAACCTCTCGAACTTCTGAATTTCTTCAGCTACTATTGGTGAGATCTGGAACCACACCGGAAATGCATAAGCCAGTATAGGGCGAATTAAGGAATTATAAATAAGCAGCATGGTTTTGAATTCCACTTCACGAGAGTTAAGGAGAACCCGCTGGCTGCCTTACATTTGTTAAGGGCATATCTGGCATGTGGATTCAATTTCCATCTTTCATGTAATAGGACCCCAAGGTATTTTAAGCTCTTTTTCCTAGGGATATTATTACCCTCTAAGATGAGTTTTAGTTGTTTGCTCTCTCCTACTGCGGAGTAATGGCCTTTTTTAGAAGCATTTCTAAAACAAATGATCTCACATTTAGAGATATTGAGCTTAATTCCCCACTTTCTATAATATGGAAGAATAATTCCCATGTGGTTTTCAATTCCTTGAAGTGCAATCAGTGGTCTTTCATGTGAGTCGACAATTAGAGTATCATCTGCGTATAGTATTGAATCAGAATTGTTTGATTGGGAAGGGAAGTCACTAAAAATATCACTATAAAAAGTCACTACAAAATATTAAAAAGAAGCGGGCCAAGGATTGAACCTTGAGGAACCCCGGAATTTACTGGAACAAGGGCGGAATGATTCTCACCAAAGTAGATAGTTAGAAAGCGGTTATTTAGGAAGCTGAAAATTATTTTTGTGAAAAAAAGTGGGAAGTTTAGAGTTATCAGTTTTGAAAGTAGACCATCGTGCTATACAAGGTCAAACGCCTTTGTTAGGTCCAACGCGGAGGCAACGGTGCAGGTTTTGTTTCTGAGGTTTTTTAAGATTAAATCTTGTAAGTCTAGTAGGGCGTGTTCAGTCGAGTGCTTTCTCTTGAATCCATACTGTCTATCGGGTATAATTCTGTTTTCGGATACAAAGTCTTCGATTTTCATGTAAAGAATTCTCTCTAGAACTTTCCCTACATTAGACAACATAGAGATAGGTCTATAGTTTCCTACGTCGTTGGAGTTCTCTTTCTTTTTTATAGGAATCAATTTTGCTCTCTTCCAAACAAGAGGGAAGTACGAATTATTGATACAGTTGTTAATTAAAGGAGTTAGATATTGTGGAATCGTGGACGAGCATTTCTTAATTACAAAATTTGAGATTTTGTCAAGGCCAGACGATTTTTTGTTATTGAGGTTGAGTATTATTGATTGGATCAAACCAATTGAAGCAAATTCATCGTCAGAGGGGAAGATGAACTATTATTTTGAGAAAATTGAGTTAGTACCACTGGAGAATTCCAGGCTAAGAAGGAGCTATTCCGAGTTTCTATTTCCAGGGAAAATTCAGGGTTTATTCGTGGTGTGGCAGATGAATATAGGTCGGTATAGAATTTTTCAAATGCAATTATCTTCTCCTTAGTTGAATGGTGTGCGACGTTGTTATATATTATAGGGGCAGAAGATAGATTTGCTGATTTTTTCCGCCCTGTAATTCTGTTTATCTCTTTAAAAACATCTGATGTTGGTTTAAGTTGTTCCAGTCTATTTCTGAACTGCTTGTTCATATGCATTCTAATTTGGTCTTTAATTAGCTTGCTTAAGCAGGTTATACGAGAAGAAAGAGAAGTGTAATCGTGGTTGATTCTGTTGCCCTCTCTATGAAAAATTCTTTTTAACTGAACTTTCCACAATTTTCTTCTTTTAAGAAGATTAAGTATTTCATCACTAAGGTTTTTATAAGAGCTCTTGATGACAATTTTTTCGAGTGTGTATCAATACATTCCTGGATGGAACAGGAAAGAGATTCGGCAAAATGTTCTATTTCATTGTTAGAGAGGTTTCTATATGTCGGAATGTTAAGTGAGTCAAGTTTTTGTGAGAGATCATTATTAAAGGCTTGCCAGTTAGTTTCTTTGAATGAAATGTTAGATGGAGGATCACAAACAAGAGGACAAATATTTGAAATTTCGAGAGCCAGGAACACTGAAAAATGGTCTGAAAAGGGGTGTGTTGTTAGGCAACTAAAGTTTCGGTCGGCGTGCTGAGGTGACAAAAGGTTTGCTGAGACGATATAAAAATCAATGATCGATAGAGAGCTGGGTCGGGTCCATATTAAGGAACGCATCGCTTTGGAACCAAGAGAAAAAATGTAGTCCATTTTGGTTTGGGAATGAATCTCCCCAATACGTGTGACGGGAGTTAAAATCACCTCCGATAATAAAAAAGTCATAGTTAGAAAGATGTTGACAAAGGTCATCCATAGCAATAGTGAGTCTATTGCCGATATTGCAGGGGATATAAATGGAAACTAAAGCGAGAGTTTTGTTAGGACCAGAAGGTTGAGAGAGAGAAATACAGATTATAGTTGCAGAGATAATGTTATTTTGAAAAGGAATATGCTCAAATTTAATTGTATTTTTAATCAAGATCCCAGTACCCCTATTGGGGTCGTTTCTCAAAAACGCGTAATTATCAAAAAGCCGGTTGTTTCTTGCTTTTAAAAGGGTTTCCTGAACTAACACTGCTGTTGGCGAGATGTCTTTCAACAGGCCGTTGAGTTCGGAACATTTGTCGTGGGAAATAAGGGAATTTATGTTTGCGGTTATCAGTTGTAGGATCATGGTGAGATATTAGCGATAAATTCCAGGTAAGCACCAGGCTTATCGGAATCTCTTAATTTAAGATAATACAGCCAAAATTCGCGGATGCGAATAATTAGGACGTTAATTGGTACACCGAAAAGTTTAATAGACTCATTTAAGAAGTCCCCGAAGGCAGATGAAGGCTGAGCAACTCGTTTTTGGTTGGGAATGGTCGCAGAATGAGCTGCAGTTGTACCCTCTCTAAGGATGTCGGCATATGATCCCCGGCTTTGGGTAAAGGGCTGGCCCTGAGGAACTCTAGCATTAAAGTTGACAGATCGATTCTTTTGGAATTTTTGTTCTCTTTTCCTTAAATATTCTGTTCTCTTAGGACACTCGCTAAAGTTTGCCGGGTGGCCCGACGAACCACAACTGATGCAAGCGACTTTTGACTTGTCATCATCCTTTTGTATAGCGCACAAGCCCGGCTCATGGATTTCTTTACATTTAACGCACCTATTAGGATAAGCACAATAGGCGCTTACATGGCCAAATCTTTGGCACTTGTAGCATTGGATAATCTCGCTGCGTTTAAGAGAATCTCAACTAATTTTGTGTCATAGTATATACTTAATATTTTTCAGTTTGTTAAGACTTTCCCTATCGACGACCGTGCAGGTATAAATGCCCAGGTCAATACTATTGTCTTTGGACCACTTTGTTGAAAAGGCTTTAATTTGCACCCTCAGTGAAGGGTCAACACCAATAATTGCCTCCTCTATTGCTTTATCAGAGAAGTCATCTGAGAGACCCTTCAATAGAATCGAGAATTTTTTTACCTGATACATTCTCCCTTTGCAATCTATATGGCTTGAGGTTCAACTTCATAACCGCAACAGCACCACATTCATTTTTCATTCCTTCATTCGGCCGGCAGTTAAGAATTCATTTTTGGCCAGAGTAACAAAAAATTACTCTTTAGAATGGTTCTCCTCGCATTTCCTTGCACCAACACCAAGGTAAAACAAGTTGTGTTCGTTCGCACGTTGAGTCGTTGAAAATTATTTTTCGTTGTGTTGCGCCTGCGGTGCGGATTCATTCTATGTACCACACACCAAATCCAGACAAGCAGCAAGCAAAGTTAATGCAATAGAGATTCTCATTTGACTGTCAAATTTATTTTTTTTTTTTTGTTTTTCCCCTGACAAATGTCAGAAAACCAATGGAGGGTAAACAAACCAAATCATTTAGCAGTAATAGGCGGGAAAATACTAGGAATCAGCAAACAAAAGTAAGTTTTTTTATTAATAATCAATAGTTTCTCGATATATTTTTAGGAAAATGAATTCATTAAAATATGCAAAGAAGTTGGAAGCAGTAAAGAGAAAGAACTGATCTGCAAAGTTGTCTTTATTTGCCAACTTTCAAGTGATGGCGAAGACGGAGCTGTGGTTTCGTGTGAATAAAGTGTTAAAGGCAGTCTTCTTGAAGATAAATTTAATCCAAATACCAAAACAGAGAGAAAATTCTCATCATTTTACAAAGGGCTGGTCAATGAACTTGACAAAGTCCTATATGGACCCGATAATCATCTCGTAGATTGACATCGAAGGTATTTTACTCAAGAAACTGATGCCGTCCAACTGAAACAACCTGGTGATATAAACGTTCAGTGTATAATTCGCTTTTTATATGCCATTGCATTTCAATGTGGACTTAAGTTCGGCGCGTTTCCTGGGAGTGCATACTCAGACTCGTCCAGTAATCACATCAGGCCTTTGGCAATTTATTAAGACATATAAATTATAAGATGCACACGAGCGTCAATAAATAAACTGTGACAAATATCTGGAGCAAATATTTGGTTATCCACGAATGAAGTTTGCTGATCTCCGAAGCGTTTAAACCCACTGTTTCATCCCCAGATATAGTTGGGATCAATATGTGTCTTAATAAATTGCCAAAGGCCTGATGTGATTACTGGACGAGTCTGAGTATGCACTCCCAGGAAACGCGCCGAACTTAAGTCCACATTGAAATGCAATGGCATATAAAAATCGAATTATACACTGAACGTTTATATCACCAGGTTGTTTCACTTGGACGGCATCAGTTTCTTGAGTAAAATACCTTCGATGTCAATCTACGAGATGATTATCGGGTCCATATAGGACTTTGTCAAGTTCATTGACCAGCCCCTTGTAAAATGATGAGAATTTTCTCTCTGTTTTGGTATTTGGATTAAATTTATCTTCAAGAAGACTGCCTTTAACACTTTATTCACACGAAACCACAGCTCCGTCTTCGCCATCACCTGAAAGTTGGCAAATAAAAACAACTTTGCAGATCAGTTCTTTCTCTTTACTGCTTCCAACTTCTTTGCATATTTTAATGAATTCATTTTCCTAAAAATATATCGAGAAACTATTGATTATTAATAAAAAAAACTTACTTTTGTTTGCTGATTCCTATTATTTTCCCGCCTATCGCTGATAATTATTTTGTTTCTTTACCCTCCACACTGTTGTTGTTTTTCGATTTGGCATCGATTTGACATCTGTCAACCAAGTGTGGATCCCTATATAGCAAGAATAAGAAGTATGATGTGTCATTTTGTCGCCTTCATCACAATTGTTGAGCTTTTGAACCTTATATCAAAATATGACCTAAAATTAGAAAATCATTTAAAATCTGCCACCATATTTAAAGGTAAGTCTAACAACATACAGAACGACTTGATGAATGCAGTATCAAGTGTCATCTCAAATAACATAGATAAGGAGATTGATACTTCAAATTTCTTATCTGTAATGCTGGATGAAACTACAGATATTACAAAAAAGTCTCAATTGTCTATCAATGGTTCCGCAAAAGAGAGATTTTACCAATTTTGGGATGTAAGCGACGATCGAACAGCTAGAGCAATTTCCAAAAATATTATAGACTTGATAACAGATAAAAACTGGGGTGAAAAATTAGTAGCGGAAACATACGACGGTGCCGCAGTTATGTCAGGCGAATTAAATGGAACCCAAGCAATAGTGAAAACTCAGTTTCCAAATGCAATATTTATCCATTGCAATGCGCATGTATTAAACCTAGTTTTATCTCAATCGGTTAACTTTCTACGGGAGGTAAACATTTTTTTTTCAAGCTTGTGTGGTCTGTCGGCTTTTTTCTTACAGTCCACAAAACGAACATTTTTTTTGGATGAAGTAATAAAAGGAAGTTTGCCCACTGTTGCTCCAACAAGATGGAACTATTCATCGCGTCTCGTTAATTTGGTCCAAGCACATTTGGGTGACTTGCTACAATTATTTGAAGAAATGATTGATGATCCAGATACTTGGGGGCTGACGCAGTTCAAGCTAGAGGCTTTTTTCACTTTTTAAACTCTTTTAATACGGTTTTTATGCTTAATACTTTTAATAATGTTTTTACACACACTGATGTTTTGTTTAAAATTTTACCAACAAAAATATTTGATAAAAAATTTCTGCTGCGAGAAAATTAAATTAGTTAAGTTTGAAATTACTAACATAAGAACAAAATTTCAAAATATTTTTGAGGCACTTAAAAATGCATTTTATCCTGTTCCGAAACGAGGCGAAAGCTTATAGAGTTTTGAACTAAGGTATAGGCAAATATTTTTTGAAATTATCGACACTTTGTCCTTACAAATGGAAACTAGGTTCGATTCACTAAAAAAATTAAAATTTTTAAAATTGCTTTCCTCAAAAAGTTTGTTGATTCCCAAAATAAATTTCCAGCTGAAGAATTTGAATGTTTAAAATCTTCTTATGGTCCTTTTTTGATTTCATAAAACTTAGAAATGAACCAAGTGTTTTTTTACAAATGTTCGCAAGAACAATTTAAAAACATTTCTATTAAAGACATTCCCAAAATGATTGATACTTTCGAGTTAAGAGACACCTTTTCAGAAATTTTTAAATTAAGCTCGCTTATCTTAACAATTCCAACATCCAGCAGCTCTGTTGAACGTTCCTTCTCTGCTTTTAAGCGCATAAAATCATATGTAAGAAATAAAATGCTGGAGGACAGATTGTCAGAACTTGCAATTATTTCAATAGAAAAATCATTTCTTAAAGAAATAAAAGCTAAAAATATTTTTTACGATGAAGTTTTGCAAGTTTTCTTGATGAAATCTCGGCAAATTGATCTTTTGTACAGGTACAAAAAAATTAAAATATTTACTGAAACTTAGTATTAAAAACCAATAAATCGTATCAAAAAAATGAATATAAAACCAAAAAAAAAACACTAAAAACAGAAAAAAAAACAAAAAAAATATAAAATAAAAAAAAAACATATAAATTATAAAAAAACAAACCAAAAAAAAAATTTAAAAAAAATTGGGACGGGCTACAGTCCGCTTGGGCGAACTGTTGGATACCCTATTCTTATTCCTATCCCTCATAAGTGGGCGTGACAAAAGTCTAAGTATGGTTGAATTGTTGAGAACGCTCTACATATTTTGTTATATAACATTTAAAGGATTTTAACAAAAAAAAAACGCTCCCTAGCTCAAACTTGGGTGTTTCAATAAAATTGTTTTATTTAATTGTGGGCGTGTCAGTAGGCGGATTTAAAAAAAATTAACACATGAGAATAAAGGGCCCCTAGAGAGTATATATTATAAATTTCAGCTCGCTAGCTCAAACTTTGGATTTTCAAAAATTAATATACCCTTAGAATAGGGTAGGTATAAAAAAATTATTTATTTTATGTGTGGGCGTGTCAGTGGGCGGATTTTTAAATTTTTTTATCCCGAGCAATTTTAGGAGTCATAGATCATAATAAAAAATTTCGAATTTTTCCAAAATTTTGTTTTTTTGAGTTTGTTGGCGTGTCTGTGGGCGGATTTCAAAAATTCGTAAACTTGATTATTTCGGGACCCTAGAGAGTATATGGTTAAAATTTCAGCTCTCTAGGTCCAGTTTAAAGGCCTAATTTTTGCCGACAGACGGACGGACGGACGGACATGGCTAGATCGACATTACTATCGATGCTGATCATAAATATAGTAACTTTTAGGGGTCTACGGGCAATATTAAGGTATGTTACAAACTATACGTCAAAATTAATATACCCTTAGAATAGGGTATAAAAAGGAAATGGGATCGGTGTCTCTCACGTCTCCTCGTCGTGATCCTGGACTACAACTAAGAATAGGCAAACTTAACTGCAAAAAAAACCGCACACCCAACCTGAAGCACCACAGCACGTCCCTGATCTAAAGTTATGTGTACCTAAGGCTAAGAGTATTAACTGGAGAAGATACATACCACAATTTTTACCTTTTTACTATGTTTATTTGATAACCTAATATTTTTTTTGGTGTTAAGTTTAATTTCGTTATGTGTTGAAAGCCTAAGAAATCGAGTATAACATTTAACACATCACGGTCACAGAAGACGCATCATGGCGGAACTTTGTGCACAAATTTATTCGCATCGATATATTCAAAGTGAGTAAATACAATATTTTTTGTTAAAACATCTTTATTTCTTGACTACCTACATATATATTTCGTTTTTTTAATTAAATTTTAAATTTTTTATCTATCATATTCAATTTCTGTTCTGACATCACCAATTCCATATTTAGTATTTCTCTTGTTTGCCCAAGCAAATTATAATGATATTGCAAAGTTACCTGTTTTTTGTTGGAATAAATAACTACTTATAATATATTTAGATACTACGTCTCTATGCACTAAAATAAAGAATTATAAGAAATTAAAGTTAATTTTCCCATATTTGTACCTATACCATTTAATGGGAATCCCAAATTTAAGACCTAACATTTTGTGAACTTGCTTGCTTATTGGGAAATTAACGATGTACCATGTGGTAGATTGAAGAAGTTTTGTTGAGGTGATCTTCTGAAGTGTACTAGTCAAATGCAAGGGACAAATCCAATGTCGTTTGAGGATGATTTGTCAAGGTATGATTTCATGGTGGCAGCCGCTACCACATTGAAAAAAAGGGTGGGGGGGGGGGGGGCGGGGTCTTCAAGGTAGTGCAACAACAACTATCACTATGCATGCTGATAAGTGAAATCTTTATATAAAGCTGTTCTTCCATATTTCAATTTTAATTATCCAGATGCCACGGTCAGCAGCACAAAACAAACATCTGTGCTTATCGAGTAGAACCGAATCCACCGTGTTAACATGGATTCAAGGAGTAAGTGTGCGTGCACTCGTATCCTTCCGAGTATGCGAAGATCTCCTTATCTATCTCTATCCTTCTTTCGGCTTCTTATTTTCTTTTGTTTCACCTTCTTTTGGCAAGATAATTTTTTGTATAGTCCGGGTAGCCAATGAGCAGCAAAGACCCATCCCACCGTCGACTGATTGCCGTGCAACAACAAGCGTGCCAGCTGCTGCTTGTCGTGTCGATAATCGCACCGTACCTCACTTATATCTGATGAATGCGATATACCCCGGCTAATAGTACACACCTGACTATTACAGATTTATACATGCCTTAATATCATTAATGGCAATGAACTCCAGATTGAGCTGTGAAAGATACAGATAGTGATCCTCTAAATTTGACTTGATAAAATCTTGATCTAAGGTATGAATTAACCCATTTTTTGAAACATGGTGGGAAACCATGGGACAGTTGATCGAAAGCCTTAAAGAAGTCAGTGTATATGCAATCCATTTTGTCCTTATTCTCTAAAGCATTAGAACAATCATGCAAGAAACTTAACAGATTAGCGACAGTGGATCTGTTTCTTACAAATCCATGCTGTTCATTACAAATTATATTGCGACAGAGAAATATTAATTTTTCACAAACAATTTGTTCAAAAAGCTAGGGATACACGAAAGCTTTGAAATCGGCCTAAAATTAGTACTATTACCCCGTTCGCGTTTTTTAAATACAGGTGTGATGATGTAGCACGGATCTTAGCATTATCTGTAGGCCACTTTCGAATCTAACGAAGAAGTCGGTAATAGCGTTCGAGCCTATTGATGCAACTATTGAGGGGCAGATGTCAGTTTGATATCGTAAAACATACAGGCTCCCTAAACCCCAAGTTTCGTACATTCGGTTTCCGTCAAACAAATTCCTCCTTTTACCTCGTTGACGTCGGAGAATTCAGTCCAAATCAAATAATCCTGGTGAATCTTAGAAGTTAAGAAACTACTATCATCAATAAACCCTCTATGCCTTAGGTATTCATTAAAAGTTGTCTTTCGTTTGAAAAATGTATCTTATCTTAACTTCTTAGTCTATTTCGCTTATAAGCTTAACCCTATTTCACGTCGGTGAGGAGCGACAAAGCTCTGAAATTTGATACTTAATTGAGGGGCCGTTATTGGACAGCATTGGCTGCAGCGAGCGCGCTGATAATCTATTGCAAGCGCGGAGATTTGTAACGTGCTTGGAACGCTGTCCGGTCAATCACCAGGCCACGCGCTTAAGCACTACGGTTGATGAATGCTGGAGCCTGTAGCAATCCCTTGTACACAACAAAATATAAAACTAAAAAAAAAAAAAAAAAAAAGAAGGAAAATTTAATATTACATTCATGTTTTTTTAAAAGGTAACGTAAGCTATTTTAAGCTTACGTCACATCCTTAAAGCGCCACAGTTTCCTTGAGAAACATTCAAGTCTCCACTGTAGTTGGTAAACGTGTTTGTTCACTGCTCTGACTGGCTCTTCCGGCATTTCAAGCTTACACACAGTCTCATTTTACCAGCAACCGTAGAGAGTGTCAACTATCGCTTGAAGTGTGTCTCAACGTATCGAGAAAAAAAAAAACGACAAAATAATTATCTGCGCTCTTAAACCAACGTAATTAGTAAAATTACTAACGGGCGATTGTTTGTTGAATTTTGGATTTTTTTATAAAGAAACAAGGTAAGCACGTGACCTCAAAACTAAAAATTTGACTACTTGTCTCAATTTCTCGACTACCATAGAAACGTGCAAGACATCAATCCGAAGACATCTACTTTAATAAGCTGAAGTCTTATTCAGTGGAGTCTTGGAACTATTAACGGAGCCACAAGCATCATTTCCCTGACATCATTTAGTGGAAAATAGTGGAAAGAGTCTTGCACGGCTTGATCAACCCACGTTATTTGGAGCACCAAGCGTCAGCAGTTGACAAACTGAACAACGGCAGTTCTAGCGCTCCGTCGAAGGAATCTCTGCATCGATCCCCTGCAATCTCTTCAGCCTGATCCACAGTTCCTGCATGATATTACTTGCACCTGTGTAAAAGTGATAGAATAAAAAAAACAAAAAAAAACTCCCCTACCCAAAGATAATTATAAAGAAAATTTTCCAAAAGATAGATTTACTAGAGAAAAAAAAGAAAAAAAGAAAAAGAGAAAAAAAATTTAATTCTAATGTTTTAAAATACATACGTTCAATTTTACCTTAGTCTACCTAACCTAATTTATACCTGCCTAGTGCCTAACCTTTTAAAAAGTGCAAAGATTTTAATTTCATCAAAACAAAATAACATACTGCAGAACAGCTAAGTCATCAGCGATCCAGAGTGCACTCCTGATTTGCGGTTGATCAAGGTAAGCCCCAAAACATACTTTTTTTTATATTTACAAACATAATTTTTGCACATTTTGTTGGTTATGATATCGCCGTATGTGCGTATTTAAGTTTTCATCTACATTTTGATATATTTGATTCCCACTCACAAAATTAAACTTATCTATTCTTAAAAATTAAACTATTAAATATATTTACCTACCTACCATCTAAAATATCTAAAATATGAAAATGTTGATCTGGCTAGTGATAAGAGTTTAACGATGTTCTTATATCGGGCATATTATGTGTCTATTGAATTATGTTGAATATGCTTTGAAATCGGTTATTTTTGTTCAACAATAAACATGAAGTATTGTTGCAATCGCTTCTTAAACATGGCTTTTTAGATTTCTTTTAATGGTGTGACGTGGTATCAGTCGTGATTTAAATCGGAGCGTGTGAAATCTAGGGGGCTGCTTAAACACAAATAGGCAAAGCAACCAAGGTGCACTTTACCAGGTGCATTAAAGGGCGGGTAAGACCTGTAACGAAGCAAGTATCTTCGTCGCCAGTACACCAGGCAATTTTGAGTTATCTTTGTTCATGTGCGCATCTCTTTCTTAGGCACGATAATCATTTTGGTAGTAGGTTAGTGACAACAAGATCCCCCCCACCCGACGAGCTACTGCCGTGCATAGCCAGCGTGCCACCAGTTGTCACAAGGGAAACAGACACCGTAACCCTGCCTGCCACAAGCCACCACATCGGCTCGCACATCGGTCCAACCGCGAGAGTCAGTGCAACATCACCAGGCCACGCGTTCCAGCACTACCGTTGGCATATGCTGAAACCACCACATCGGCTCGCACATCTCTCCAACCGCGAGTCAGTACAGAACCACCAACCACACCGAAATCCACCAATAACCCGACTTCATCTGCCCCAAAAGTCTCTGCAGAAGAGCTGCAATACTCCTTGCCTCTTGTAGTGTTAAGGAATCTCCGCGAAAGTATCTTATCCGCACCCAACTGAAGTGCTGCATCAATCAGATTGCCTGAATTGAATCTCCTTAATTTAATAAAAGAAAAATGTGCACATATTCATATATGTACCTACTTATTTATTTAATATTAAATATTGCCTAAAATCCCTAAGCTAAATATCAATAAATCTCAAAAAAAAAACACATTTATATTATAAGAGTAAAAAAGTAGTTTGCGACCAGCGGTAACAACAGGTAAATCTCAAGCATATTATAGCATCTTTCATTAATTGTTCACCTTACTTTAGAACATTAAATATTAGATCATAGTAGCACACTTATTAAGATTTTTTTTTATTTACCCTAATGAAATGAATGTAAATGTATTAAAAATTAAACTAAAAATTTAATAAATCATGTTCTAAATAAAATGTCGAAATAATTTGTACGCATAAAGAACCAGTCAGTCGTCATGACCCAAGGTGCACGATCAATTCGTTTAATCCAAACTTCAATCTGATGTCGTAATCCATTTTCATTGGTTTTAAGGCGAGATAGGGATTATGAATTATTGACGTCAGTGCCAAGTACCACTTATCCCACCCGCCTAATCATCCACGCAGACTGAGCTAGACCATGGAGAAAAAGCAAAAGAACAAAGGTGTATGGGGTAAGGGATGTTTGTACAGTACAGCCTTGTGCTGCATCAATCAGAGTACGCTACAATGAAAGAACTTTTCCATAGCTTACGGAATTAATTTACCAGTATTAATGGACAATTCAAACAGATACTTAAGATATGGAGCAATTGCATGACTACATTTTTTAAGAACAATCGGTGCAATGCCATCAGGACTTGATGAATAGTCGTTCTTCAGAGAAGCAATATATTTTAAAATTGTTTCCAAATCGAATGATAAACTATTAAAACTTATTTGGGGACAGCTAGTTAGATAACTAAAATATCGAAGACTCACTAAACGACTTACTGAAATAATCTGCAAACATATTGCTTGCATCTAGCGAATCAGCAATTGTAGAACTACGAGTATTGTAAGTTAGCTTCGATGGAGAACCATCTTAGAATTGACAAATCCCCCAGAAAAGTTTGGGGTCCAATTTTAAAAGGCATCCATATAGTCGATATATAAGTTGTCAGTATAAAGATTTGAATTCATTGAATACAGTAATGTCTCGCTAATCCGAATCAATTATTGTAAGGGGTATTCGGATTATCGAAAAATTCGGACTAAGGAGTACAAGACTGGATCAGGAAAAAATTGCTTATTTAACGAAAATAATCTTTATTTACTACAGCTTAAAGGTAAAATTCATTTCAAAGACTTTATGTACGTTTGTAAAAACAAAAATAATTTTAGATATTTTTCATCTGTGAGAATTTTTAAACAACAATTTAATATCATATAATTTACGCTTACACTGCTTAATGTTATTTTAATCGCCAAATCAGTGATAAATGTTTGTTTTTTCTTTTGCTTTTGCAATATCATCAAAGCCTTTTGTTTGAAATTTTGCAGAGCCAATATGTCTGAAGCGGAGGCTTCTTTCTCCAACGCCCATTTTGTAGAAACAGGTAAAGCTGTGATTGCATCTTCATCCTTTGTCTTCTCTTTATGCTTGTGTACTGCCTCTTCTTCGTCGCTTACTACAATTGTGCTATCCTGGATGTTGTCCTCGTTCAGCCAATCGATAACTTCAGTAGCACTCAAATGAATTCCACACATACCTTCGATAGTTTCTGTAAAATTTGCCATTTCAGAATTTGATATACCGTTTGGTTGATTCATTAGTCGAGCCAACGGAATATCGTCCTCAACATCCCACTCATCTGACTCAGTGAAAGATGGCAAGACTTTCCAGCAATTTTTAATCATTTCCTGTGACAGCCCCTTCCCCTGCACTGGCAAAAAAGAAAACGGCGTCTCTTAACGTTATGCTTTTAAAAACAGCGGTTATTTCAGCATTTTGGTTCATAACGTGAGACAACAGACTTTTTTTGTAGTTTAGCTTCGTTATCCTTATTACATTCTGATCCATGGGTTGGATCAGAGATGTACAATTTGGTGGTAAAAATAGTGTCATTATCATACCGTCATCAGTTTTAAGCTCATTTGCTGATGGGTGGGATGGCGCAATGTCCAATAGCAGCAACGCTGTTTCCGGTAGTCCATTTGCACGCATAAAACTTTTCAACTGAGGCACGAACGAATTGAAAAACCACTTTTTGAAAACTGTGGATGTCATCCAGGCACTTAATCGTATTCAAGGGGCAAATTCGCTGCACCAAAGAAACGTGGTTTCTTTGATTTACCAATCACTAGCATTTTCAGTTGATGTGTGCCTGTTGAGTTAGTGGAGGCCAGGAAAATAAAACGCTCTTTGCTTGTCTTTCGTCCAGGAGCTGTTTTTTCGGTAGAGCATACTAGGGTCCTCTCTGGCAAAAGCTTCCAATATAGACCACTCTCATCAGAGTTATAAATTTGGAACGGGTGAAGTTCCAGCTCTTTTATTTTGTGGGAAAAGTTGTTTCGGAATTCGGTTGCAGCATTTGAATCAGCAGAAAGGTTTTCCCCGCAAATTTTGAGATTTCGGATGCCAAAACGTTTTCTGAAATTTGCAATCCATCCTCGGCTTGCATTGAAGGAACGTTCAACACCATAAATGTCCGGGAAAGTTATTTTCGACTTCATCTTCAATAAATCTTCAGAGACAGGAGCGTTATTTTCTCTCTGTTTAAGACACCATTCGTGTAACCTTTTCTCTCCCCCTTATCACAGAATCCGTCGGATTCGGAATTTTGCTACGAACTAAAAAAGATATTCTCACAGAATCCATCATATTGGAAATATTTGCTACAAATTTTTACATTCTTGAAAAATGGTTTGACTGAATCCTAATTAATTAGGATTTTGACATTTATGTGGTTGTTACCACGAAATTTTGGATCCTTCGTAGCGGACTTCCGAATACGACGGATTCTGTGATAGGGGTGTCTATTTCTGGGTACTCCGCAGATTTGTTGTTGTTTTTATCTTTAAAAATTGTCCACAACTTGATGAAACAAAACTGTAAAAAGAGAAACACGATTCGGTAGCAGAAAGTATCCAGTTTACACATTTAACCCTAACCTCAAAATGTTTCTCTCATTGCGTTTAATATCAGATATTGTGGACGCGCCAACACCGTATTTGAATTTGGTGGGGGCATGCGCCCCCATTTATAGAGCCTGAGAGGAGGCGATGAATGAAGAGAATGTCTGCTGCATCCCTGCGATCTTCAAGGCTATTCAAGTCAATGAGTTTGAGGCGGTGTAAATAGGGAGGAAGAATTAGGGGATCGTTCCAAGGAAGTCCGCGGAGGGCAAATCGAAGAAAACGTCGTTGTATGTTTTCGATTCTGGTTACATGAACTTGCTGAAAGGGTGACCACGTTTGGCTGGCGTATTCGAGGAGGGGGCGGACAAAAGTAATGTAGAGAGATCTGGTAACGTATGGATCAGAGAATTCCTTTGACCACCGTTTAATGAACCTAAGGGATGAATTTGCTTTACGAATTATCTCGTCAATGTGCGAACGAAAGTTAAGCTGGCGGTCGTACCATATGCCAAGGTCACGAAGAGACTGTACGATAGGTATAGGTTGATCATTAAGAAGGTAAAGACGGGGAGGGGACTTGTTGTATTTACGTGATAAGGTTATGGATTGGCATTTCGCAACATTGAGCTCTAGGCAGTTTTTGAGACACCAAATAGAAAAACTGTCTAGATCTTGTTGTAGCAAGCAGGACTCTTGCGATGAAGATATGTGTTTGAAAAATTTGGTGTCATCGGCATAGAGAGAGATAGAAGAGTGTTTAATAACCCTTTCCAGATCGTTTATAGTTAAGATGAAGAGAAGTGGACCTAGGTGACTGCCTTGTGGTACACCAGAGGTCGCCACGAATGGGGCATATAGGACGGACCTGAAGCGAACATTATATAAGCGGTTTTCCAGATAAGACGATATCCATTTCAGCAGTATTGGTTCGAGACCAAGGGTGGACAGTTTGAAAAGAATTAATTTATGGGATATCTTATCAAAAGCTTTACTAAAATCAGTCGCAATAACATCGACTTCTTTACCACTTTCTAATACTGTTAGCGCAGAGGATGCGAATTCAACGAGGTTAGTGGTGGTTGATCTACCTTTTAGAAAGCCATGTTGGTTCTGGGAAATAAAAGACTTACATTGAAAGCTTAAGGATTCGTACAAAATGCTTTCCAGGAGTTTGGGTATATGCGAAAGTTTGGCTATCGGGCGATAATTAGTAACTTCACTTTTTAATCCCTTTTTATGGATCGGCTTTATGAAGGAGGACTTCCATATCTGAGGAAAGTCGCCTTGAGATAGTGAGAGCTTAAAGAGGTGCGAAAGGGGGTAGGAGAGCACTAGGGAACACTTCTTAAGAAGAATAGCGGGAATACCATCTGGGCCAGGTGAATATTCATCATTAAGTTTTTGCAACTTATTTTCAATTACAGAAGGTTCAAAAGTTTGAGAGAGAAAGGGACCAGTGGAGTACTCGAGTAGGTAGTTGAAATAAGAATGATCTGGTACAAAGGAGTTATCGGCAAAAGATTTTTTAAAAAAGGTGGCAAAAAAATTAGCAATGGTTTGTGGATCACTTGAAGATATGTTTTCGTGAGAGAGGGATGGGGGGTAGCCGTCGGATTTTTTCTTGTAGTTAACGAATCGGAAAAAGATTTAGGGTCGCTTATAAGAATGGCTTGCGCATTGTTAATATATCTTTGATAGAGGGAGTTATAAGCCTGGGTGAATTGAAGATATGAGCCGAGATAGTTGGAATAGTCAGAAAAAGACTTGTTTCGAAGGAAAACTGACCATAATTTGTTTTTCTTGTTACGTAACGATCGTAGTCTTCGATTATACCAAGGGGGAGATGTAGAGAAGGGTTTTGGCCGAGAAATAGGGACAAAAAGGGAGATAGAAAAGAATAATTCTCTGTAAAACAAGGAGAGGGCATCATTTACAGGGAGATTGGCAAATTCAAATGAGACTTTGCTGAGGTGTTCACTAATTTTACGGAAATTGGCTTTATGAAAATCATAGCAGGGGGGGCCAGCGGGTGGTGTGGACTGTAGAGGGGGGTCGTGAAAAAAAGAAAGAAGAAGTGGGGGGTGAAGGTTGTCAATAGTCGAAAGAAGAAGAAGAGGGGAAAGCGAGACAGAGGAGTTAAGTGGGTCAGTAGTGAAGATGAGGTCTAACTGCCTACCCATATAATTAGAGATGCCGCTTACTTGGTATAGACTTGAGTCGGTTAGTCGATCGATGAAGAGACATTCTTTAGTTGAGTTGGGATTCGAAGCAATGAAAAACGATTCGTCATCGGATAAAGCCCAGTGCAGTTGGGGCAGGTTAAAGTCGCCGAAAATGATGACGTCATCAGAGGAATCAGATAACTCTATAACTTGATCGATTGCGTTAACAGCAAGTTGGTAGGGTTCGATGGGTTGGGCCGGCCGGATGTAGAAACACATAACGTAAAGGGACTTGTGGGGAAGTGTTATTTTTATTGCAACAAAGTCGAGTTCTGAAGACGAGGAAGTAGCAATCGGAGAAGAGTCAAGGTCGTTGTGAATAGCCAGAAGAACACCCCGACAGGGGGAGTCATCCGTTGGGCGGCTGATATCGTCCCGAAAGACATTGAATATGGGTGGGAATAATTCCGGGTTCTTTATATTGGGAATCAGATTGGTTTCAGTTATAGCGTAGATATCGAATGGAAGAGCATGAGATTGACGTAGAACAGCTTGGGTTTTTGAGCGCAGGCCGCTTACGTTCTGATAGTAAAAGGTTAGAGGAATGCTATAATGGGGGGTTCGCTGTGGCCCTTGTATGCAGTTAGGGACGAAAAAATGTATTATGTGTCAGCACGGTTCCGTTGAAGGTGTGAGATGCGTTTGGAGCAGATATGAGAAGCAAATGCTGATAGGTCTTTGTCTACGGTGGCCGATGAAATGTTAAAGCTCTCGTGATAACGGTTGTAGATTTGTCGCAGTGCAGCAGGATCAGTAGGGAAACCTTCTTTTTGAATAGATACCTGAACATTTGTTTTGGTTTTCCCGTCAATGCATATAGATTCGGGCTTATCAAATAAGTAGGCAAGGTAAAGACGGACATTTTCAAAAAGCCTGTGGTCTCTCAGTCGTGCCATAATATATCGGCCATCGAGGTCGTTGGGGGGAACATAGGGTTTACAAATTTGGAAGTAAATTTAACAGCTGGGGGAAGTAGAGGATCAAAAATTGCAGAGGCCTTAGAGATTGGGATAGGTGTCTCTTTATGAAGAGAGATAGTGGGAAGAACAGTATTGGAGGCAGCAGAGGTAGACGGGGCAGGATTGAGAACATGGGAGTGTATGAAGTTTGGGTATTTAGAAGTGGATTTAGTGATAGCTGGGGCTATCGGATGATTACTAGGGTCTGGAGTTAAGTTAAATGATACGCGATTACGTTGAGGCTTGGGTAACTTTGAGATTACCGTGGGGTGAGGCGTACCTTGGGGAGGTGCTGAGTCAATAGAGGTAGGGGGCTGAAAAGTGAGAGGGTAGAATTGAGGAAAAGTTCCAACTTTGAAGCTCCAGTTAGGGTCTGGGTTGGGACTAGATTTAGAGCTATTCTTCTGAGACTTACGTTTTTTTTTATTTGGCTTAACACTAGGCTTATTGTTATTACTAAGCTTCACCTCTCCTGTATTGTTCGATTTGGTGATGGTCATCTTTCCCAAGCTGAAGACGTCGTTTGAGGGGTTCGAGAAAAGCCAGGAGTATTTGGAAGGTAAGTCAAGCTTAAATCGGTTGTTTTTGCTGTTAGCGGTAGAAATCATCTGACAGTTGCTGATGGTGATGCCAAATTTCTGCAGGAAGAAGTTGTTCACCCAAGAATCGTCTGCATGCAGAGGAGCGTTATTTATTATAAAGGAGTTGTACTCGCAGGCAGTTCTGTGTATTTTTTCGAGCCTTCTGTTCCAGTCGGCGGGTGTCCAAAGTGTGCCGAATCGGTTTAAGGGCGTCGAAGCAGTTTGTGCCTCAGTGCCTGATTCAGTTGGTGTTGAGATCGGGTGGGTGTATATTGTGGTATTAGTGGTGGTTGTTGTTGTTGTAGTCATCGTTGATGTTGGTTGGGTATTAAATGTGGATGGATGTTCTGCTGATTCCAGGATTTCGGCAAGTATTGACGTATTGTAGACTGAGCTCGATTGTGGCTGAATGAGCTCTGGTATGGAATCAATTTTGCTTGATGCCAGTCTAAGGCTTTCATCAATATCGCCCATTGCAAAACGGAGAGCTGTGACATCATTACTGACCTTATTAATTTTGCTTGTAATGTCAAGCAGTAGAGGATCGACGGGTTGATAAGATGGGACACATGGTTGTGAAGTGCTTTGAAAGTAGGTATCCAGATAGGTTCGAAAGGAGTTGAGATGGTCATTGAACACTGATAAATGAGGGACCATAATTGAATCAATGTCCGATTTCGGATCACTTTTTCCACACAAAAACTTCGACTTGAACTCCGCTGGTAACTTTTTTGTTAGATCACTAAGACTTGCCAGCTGCTTGTCTATGTTTTTGAATTTGGATTTGGAAAGAGTGGAGGAGATATCTATGCTGCTGGATAAATCTTCCACACTTTTAAACATCTCATCATACTTAGCAAATTGGGTCACTATTTGCTTGTAGAACATTTTGCATTCTGAGGAGTTTGTGTTTATTCTGTCACTGATGCATTTTATCGCGAGCATAACATGGGAGAGAGAGATGCCTTTGCATTCGTCGCAAAAGAAAAGGAAGTTGTTATTATAATCGTTAAGGTAGGTAATGGAGCGCTTACTTAAATCTATGCAGAGAGCATGGAATGATTTCCCGCATAAGCCATTACATTTCACCCAATCAGCACTAAAGTCTTGCGATGTTAGCAAACAATCTGAATTACCGCACTGCTTTGACATAGTTGATTATTTAGGTCAAATAATGTTTCGCGATCAAAGGCAATAACCGAGTATTAGGTGAAAGGGCAATGAACAGTTAATGGGTAGAAGTTCAGGGGAAATTGCAAGTACGCAAATAAGTTGGAAATAAATTTATTTAAACTCGCGAAGCGGGAGCAAAGAAAAACACGTCCGAACGATTGGAGGTAACAGTTAACTGTCCCTAGCTAGGGTCTTTCCGGAACGACCACTTTCAATTTTTTTTTAATAATTTCACATTTTTGTTTTAATTTTAGCGTTATGTACCTCCTTTTATTCGTCATTTCCAAACAAAATTTAATAAACGAAACAATAAAAAACTTAGAAACTTCTGTTAACACTTTAAATAAACTCCTGAGCACGTGCTAAGAAATAAGATTCTACTGAAGAACGACAAATGCGTAAATACCTACATACATTGATAACTACTGGGTCGCAAAACGACAAGATTACTGCTAAAACTAAAATTACTGTAAAAACCAAAGCGTTGGGGCTGATTCGGACTGTAGAGTACATAATGAGGAAAAATATTGATTCGGATTAGCGCGATATTCGGATTAACGGTGATTCGGATTAGCGAGACATTACTGTAATGTGAAATAGAGTTCAAATTCTGGGGTGGAATCGGCTAAGGTGATAGTTGGTTGTCGCTTTTTGATTGTCGTTTTTGATTATCAACTCCTCTTTGCTCTGCGTAAAGCGATCACTAAAAAATGATTGATTATTGGCAGCACTTAGAGTTTTAAACGTCACTTCCTTGCCGACGCTGTCATTCCGAGCAGCTGATGTGTGTTTATTTTTCATGATTTATATTTTAATTATGATTTTGTTGAGTACTTAGGCAAAAACTTTATCATAAATGGACAAAGTATTGACTGCATTTTTTCAATGACTGCAGCAGTAATTTCAGTCACCGTACTTTGACCCATTGGTGCAGCCCAGTCAGCCCCAACTTGTCTTTGATAGCCGCCACCCTCAAGAAGATTTTAAGTTGCAGCCAGTTGAAGGATGGGTGGAACATGCGTTGACCTTATTCATGTTGGTAAATCAAGCAGTCGCAAAACAAACACAAACGCTTCTTTCGATAAGCGAAAGTTTTTCAAAAATCTAAAATACACAATAATAAATGATAGCAATCAACAATGAATATTTATAATTCTATGAATTCTTACATCGGGTTTGAAAGTTCCAAGATATTTACTTTATTTCTCATTTTTCTTCTTAATAGTTGGACATTTGTGTAATTATTTTCTTCATTTGTGTAGAAAAGTTCTAATGAAGTAAACATTGCACTTCACGAATTTTCCAATTTCACTTTTTTATTTGAATTTATTTAATATATATTTATTTTTCACTAAAGCATTTAATTTATTTGGAGTTGAAGCCGAGGTGCATACCTATGAAAATTACAAAAATGTATGAAAGCGACACCTAAATAGCTGTCACATGAAATTGATGGCAAAAAGGTGATTGTCAATTTGATAATCACCTTACGTGGACGTAAAGGTATGATTTTGATTGTCACCTATCAACTATCACCTTAGCCGATTCCACCCCTGAATGCCAGAGACTTTTTAAATAGTTCTTCCAAGCCCTATTACGTCTGTTTCGTATCGACTTGAGCTCATATTTCTATAGGATTTCACAGGAATCACTTTTTTCATGCAGTTATCCATCAAAGAATAAAAAGAAGCCAGTGCATCATCAATATTAGGTAACACAGTAAGATTAAAATTGAAGCTGTTAGTTTCATCAGAAAGCCTTTGCAAATTTACTTTCCGAAAATCAAAAGATTGCGAACGGTCATACGATACGAGTTACTATTTTCGTACAAATGTGCGCCTACTTCAATAAATTCATCCAAGTTTGGATGATTATTATCTTATGTTAGTTGTTGTCTAGCTCTTGTTGGGCAGAGTCAAAGGACGAAATGAAATAAGAATCATCCTCAGAAGGTACCCATCCAATATGTGGCAGATTTAAGTCGCCTATAAGTAAAACAGTGCTGTCACAACAAGATGTGTCAAAAATATGGTCTAGTGCCATAGAAAGTTCCGAATACAAAGAACATAGACGAGACGATGGAATGTACGCATTAACAACATATAAATGTTTGTTTTTAAGTGTAATTTTTACACAGATAATTTCGACATTTAGTGGAAACGGAAAGTCAATCTTTCGTGACTCAAGGTTGGAACGAACAGCAATCAGGACACCTCCTCCGATCGCTTTCACGCCATTCTGATGACGATCGTTTCTGAATACGGAGAACTCATGATTGAAGAGTTCCGTGTCTAAAATTCCGGCATTAAGCCATGTTTCCGTCAAGGAGAAGATATCATGAGAGAGCGCTTGGGAGTTTAAATATACTTCAAAATTGCCAATTTTAAACTTAGGCACTTTATGCCTTTTTTTGTCGGGGTGCGAGACTTTATACACTGGAGCACTCAGACTCAATACTGGTCCATTGTACTACCAGGCAGACGCACTACATTTCACTGTGAGAATTTACTCGTTTTCCTAAGAAAAAGGTTTACAGCACTCACCATATCCGCACCAAATACCTGCCACCTGATACGAGCAAAAGCAGGACAATCATAGAGGAAATGTTCCGCAGTATCGTCGCTTTCTCCACAGGCTTCGCAGTTGGTGGTATCGCTTAGGCCTAGCACCTTAAGGTGTTTGGCAAAAGCGTAGTGCCCTGTAAGAACGCCAGTAGTCTGTCTGCAGTCTTTTCTGTTGAGAGACAACAAGAATGCTGCGGATTTCTTGCAGACGTCGGGGAGAATTTGTTTAGTCTTTCTGCACCCTGGAGAGTCATACCAACGGCGATTGTGTTCATATGAAACCCAACCGTCAATGGAAGCCCTGACCGAGGACGCAGGCAGACAAATCGCTGGTTCAGGTCCTGAGAAGTTCCCCTCTGAGCCCTGTCTAGCAAGTTCATCAGAGATCTCATTTCCCGTAAATTCAGCCTTCCGACCGAATTCAGAGAGATCTTGCATTCACGAACTATTTTGCTATTGGTGGTTAAGGGGTTGAGCAATGCCTTAAGCGCAGCCTGACTATCGCTACAGACGCAGATTTTTCGCCCTGTCCACCTGTTCCTCGCAACATAGTCCATGCCCATTAGGATGACGCATGTTTGCCTAACGAGAAGAAAAGTCTAATGTTATCGCTCTCCATGAAAACACCAGCACCAGATCCTTGATCCGTTTTGGAGCCAACCGTGAAGATTCGACTGCATTCCTTTCCAGGCTCAGAGTTTGGCCAGAGCCTTTATGCCTTACTATTTCCTCTTATTAAAATAAGTTCAAATTAGTGTCAGTTATGACAAACTTTCATTTTCAGGCAAACCAGTAAGGGCACTTTGGTATTTGTGTGAAACTAAAACCCTTATGAGTCGTATCGCCAACGAGCCTGAACGCATTAATTGTGAGTGGATAAGTTTTTTTTTACTTCATAACAGACCGTTTTCATGCCATCCACCGGAACCGCACCGATTAAACATAATACGTTTTCATGTCGTGTGACTGTCACAAACTGTCTACAACCAGAATAGGGGAATTTCCCGTGTCCCCATCTATTTGTGTGAAACACAATTAAATCGAGCGTAAAAGCAAAATGATATTATAAAAACATTTGGTGCATTCACATCTACCATAACTCCGAGATGAGTCGTCCTGCTACGGTTGAAAGCTAAACTCAATACGAATCAAACTAACGGCTGGTGAAAATCAAATAAACCGTAAAAAATGAATAAAAACGTGAAAAATGTAGGTAGGTACCCATCTCCATCCGAAGGTAAAGCTGTTCCGCCTGGCGTCGAAAAATTTCCAGGTGAAAAGATTTTATGGTGCTCGTGTTAGCCAGCCCCATCTCTGTCATGTTTAGTTCATTTTCATCTCAACTTTCGCAATATCAGGCCAGAAGTAAAACTCTTTCAACACACTCAGTTGTATTTTCCTTCTACCTATGTGTGTAGGCGCAGGTGCGTATTTACGTTATGAGCTGAATGAGCTAACACACAGGGCGGCAGAATGTAGGGGCGCCAAAAATAGGAAGGACATTAGCGTTAAAAATAGAGCAATTCCACTGTTGAAAACAGAAAAAGAAATATCAGGAACTGAACAAAATGTACGAGTATTTCCTCCATATTTAACGATAAACGCTAACAAAACAAAATGTGCCACGAATGTATCGTAATGAGCATACAATTTGCGAAAGTCGAAAATATTTGGGCGTCGAATCGTTTAATATATCTACAGCAAATGTAGCGTTTGGAAACAGCCATCCTATCGTCAGCTTCTGGTGAAATTCATCAAAGATTCAATGAAAATAGTGGCAATGGTGCGATGGTGCGATGGTAGTGTATTCGCAAAGTGATTGTCAGGTCATGTGTTCGAATCCCGACCAGAGCCATGCTTTGTCAAATTAAATACACACAACAAATCAAATCTCCCATAAGCAATTAAGGCGCCACCTGTGGAGATAAAAAAAAAAACCTATCGCACCAAAAACTTCTTTCCTATCCTCCTATTCTTTCAGTAGTAAGCAGCACCCAAAAACAGGCAATGAATCTGGGTGCTGCTTGCAGCAACGAAAATGCCTGCGGTGTGGCAACACTATAAGGGTACTGTATCAATTACAGAAAAATAAGAAATCCCTTTAGCGCACGCTAATTATAAAAAAAAAAAAAATGAAAATAGTAAAAAAATGCAATCCATCGATTTTGATTTAGGTGTAACTTCAGAGCCTTATGGTCCTTATGCAAATTATACTGAGGACGCGAGGAATAATTGTGAACATTATGAGATGGCTACATTATCGAGAAATGGTCAATTACTGACTACGACGATGGTTACAAACGGCAAAAGAAAATGGCTCAGTTATAGATTGTCAACATTTTCGGGGACTCCTATAAAACTTTAGATATGGCTGTGGCTCCAAGAACAGCCCTTCCATTAATTCCAATCAATTATGAGGGGTTCATTGAAGATGTACATCCCTATATCAGACTGGTGCCGTGACATAACCCCAGAAATTTGGCCTTATGTCGCATTGTGAAAGTGACATAAGGCCAAATTTTAGCATTTGGTATTACGACACATTGAAAAAGCGTCATAAGGCCAATTTGGCTTTATGACACTTTAGCTTGGTGCTGTTTTCAACAATTTGCCCTTGCATCTACTCCAAATCAAACAGTGACCCCAAGCAGGGGGGTTGCAGGGGTGCAGAATTCCCCTCCATATGCATTGCACTGTTTATGGGATTAGTTACGAAATCGCAAGTAGATTCCATAAACACTGTAATGCCTTTGGGGGGCATCCTGCCCCCCTGCAACCCCCCTGCTTAGGGTCACTGTTTGATTTGGAGTAGGTGCGAGGTACGGTTTTGAAAAATTGGCTTTATGTCACTTTCCGGATTTGGCCTTATGACGCTTTGTGAAAGTGACATAATACCAAATGCTAGAATTTGGCCTTATGTCACTTTCAAAAAGCGACATAAGTCCAAATTTCGAGATTTGGTCTTATGACGCTTGGGGTTAAGTCACGGCACCATCAGACTATCTACGTCGTAGAATAAAAGACCACATATGCAGTACTTTGGTGCTAGGTAACGTTAGGTTTCCGGGTGATGAAACAGATCGAATCTGTTACACAACACTAAGGTCAACGTAGACCCATTGTGGTAACATTCGTTGGGAGTGTTGACCTTGTTGTTCTGGCCGTGGTCCTTCGTTCTAGGTTTCCTTTGTCCAGCCATTTGTATGTCCTTATAGGCCTGTAAAGATTCGTAAGTGATAAATCAAGGCACTTCTTGAATGCCTTGGAAGAAGTACCTCCAAGTGTTCTGTTGCTCAGCTGACATTGGCTTGGGCAGGGACAGAGAATGTGAGGTGTGTCCTCATGGGTCTTCTCCTCACCGCAGCCTCAACAGATGTCGTCATCCTTGAGATTTAGTTTCATTGCGTCGTTCCTTATCAAGTTGTGACCCGTAAGAGTTGCAATCAACTTAGACGGCGATGTTCTGTCGTAACGTAAACATTTTTTGGCCCGGTTCCTATTGATATGTCATAAGTGAGTTCCACCTGTTGTTGTCTTTCATTCTGATCTTGTATTCCAATCCTTCTCTGAGATTATAGAGCGGTGGTTTGGCCGACTGAATAGCCTGTTCTTGGTCAATCGCAGACCCTTTCCTTGATAGTTCATCACCTCGATCGTACCCGGATACCAGCATCAGCTCCACAGTCCATCTTTGACCCGTCTCTGAAGATGGATATCGATTACCTTTTCGTAGATTCGTTTACATTCCATTACTCCCTGCTCGGAAATGAACAAGACAATAGTCTTTCAAAGTCTAAGTAAAAAGACATTTAGTGAGAGTTGACATTATTCCCGACGTACATGTTCAGAATCAGTGCATATCTTAAACGACGCGACGCGGGTTTCCAGCTACAGGGTGGTGCACGAATCGTGCTACAAAAAAAAAACGTAATAACTTTTTTTCTGTCCGAATAATAGGATTATTTGTATTTTATTTGGTAGGTTATTATTTAGATTAATTAAAATGAATGCTTGGGATACCGAAAAGCTGATTTGGATAGTGCAGCGGTCCCATGCTTTGCAGTCATTCGTTTCCGTCCAAAGGGAATTTGGGCGGTGGTTTGGCGGCACTCCCCCGAGTAGATGATTTCTGAATGTTAAGATCTAGGGGCGGCAGATTTAGATTTATTTTCAATCCAGCGGTTGGTGTTGTTCTCATTGTTTTAGTTGTCCCTATATATCCCAGTCTTTGTATTTTTGTCATCACCTTGAGATTGGTAGCCTCGTCTCTGGCTCGCCGGACCGACTTTTTCTTGTGCAAATATTTTCTATAACAAACAATTTAAAGCAAACATGTCAAGATTTTCTGACTGTGGGCGGCAAAATGTAAGCAGTCGAGTGCGGCACTAATCCTAAATACGCCACTGTTCAGTGTTCATGTGTATTTTTATACCCTATTCTAAGGGTATATTAATTTTGACGCATAGTTTGTAACATGCCTTCATATTGCCCGTAGACCCCTAAAAGTTACTATATTTATGATCAGCATCGATAGTAATGTCGATCTAGCCATGTCCGTCCGTCCGTCCGTCCGTCCGTCTGTCGGCAAAAATTAGGCCTTTAAACTGGACCTAGAGAGCTGAAATTTTAACCATATACTCTCTAGGGTCCCGAAATAATCACGTTTACGAATTTTTGAAATCCGCCCACAGACACGCCCACAAACTCAAAAAAACAAAATTTTGGAAAAAATCGAATTTTGAGCTAGAAAGCTGAAATTTTTTATATATGATCTATGACTCCTAAAACTGTTCGGGATAAAAAAATTTCAAAATCCGCCCACTGACACGCCCACAATTAATTTTTTATTTTTTTTGAAAATTCAAAGTTTGAGCTAGGGAGCTGAAATTTATAATATATACTCTCTAGGGGCCCTTTATCTCATGTGTTAATTTTTTTTAAATCCGCCTACTGACACGCCCACAATTAAATAAAACAATTTTATTGAAACACCCAAGTTTGAGCTAGGGAGCGTTTTTTTTTGATAAAATCCTTTAAATGTTATATAACAAAATATGTAGAGCGTTCTTAACAATTCAACCATACTTAGACTTTTGTCACGCCCACTTATGAGGGATAGGAATAAGAATAGGGTTTCCAACAGTTCGCCCAAGCGGACTGTAGCCCGCCCCTGTTTTTTTTTTTGATAGACTAGGGAAACATGCACCTTTTCAATGGAAATGGTTTCTTAGACGGATAACGCCAGCAGTGAATGAATTGTGGAAGGAAATGTTTCAGGGAATGTAGCTAAATTCTTCTCATTTTTTTATTCGTGCCCAAAAAATATCTTTTGAACAATATATGTACCTACCTATTGTGCTATTAAGGCGAATGGAATATTCAAGTTACGGAATCGAAGTAAAAAAAAATCCGATATGAACTAAATTGGCGCTAAAAAAGTGAAAGGTTCTTCCATCAGCGACTTGACAACTTCAAACTTTCAGTGTAAACGCACCCATAAACTGATTACCGAACTGTCAATGTCAAAACATTTGGTAAAAAACATTTTTATCATGGTGAAGTACACAAAGGAACAACATTTACAAATATACAAATAATTCAAAGTCACTACCGGAATTCCAAGTGGGTGGTCACAACTTTAAAAGCGTTAACGCCTATGTTCTCCCAGTAGACAAGCAAATCATAGCCTAGTGAACATAATTTAATGCAGAATATTCGCTGCTTGATGTTGCCTTGCCAGTGAGACTACGTTTTGTCCGAAGTTTGAAGAATATTGCTGCCGTCCGTCCCAAACCAGCAAAATCAGTCCATTTCGCGGCGTTCTCAAGAATTGGGCCTCCCCAGACTACATTACAAGATCAAGCTGACTCAAGAACTAAAGCCACTTGATTATATGAAGCGGCGTACGTTCTCGAATTGGGCTCTAGACATGATGGAAGAAAATGAAGAATTTCATCGTAAAATCAATCAATCGTTACTGGACAGGTGAGAACCCTCATGTGAGGACCTCATCCGCAAAAAGTTTGGTGCGGTTTTCATGCCGGTGTCGTCATTGGAGCGTTTTTTTTCGTCGATGAAAATGACCGTCACGTTACGGTAAATTGTATTTGCTTCAGAGGCATGTTGGAAAGTTATTTCTTTGAGCAATTCCATGAATTGGACAGCACTGATATGTAGTTCTAACAAGAATGTGACACAAGTCACACAGCGGGTGCAACAATCCAGTTATTAAAGTCTCAGTTCGGTGAACGTGTTTTCTCGAGAAACGGACGCGTCTATTGGCCGCCGAAATCTTGTGATTTAACGCCTCTAGACTTTTTTTATGGGGCTACATTAAATCATGGTGTCTGTCATTAAGCCGGCGACGTTCGAGGAGCTCAGAGCCAATATTGAACGTGAAATAGCGGCCGTATCAGTCGAAATGTGCAGCCGATTCATCGAAAATTGGGTTCAACGTATCGACCGCTGCATACGTTCCCGTGGTAGACATATGAACGAAGTCGAATTCTATTCATAAATGTTTTGATATTAATGCAAGCCAATAAAATTGTTTTTGAGATATCTCAAGTATTTTGCAATTTATTTAAAAAAGAAGTAGTCAAGTCCGTAATGAAAGACCCTTTGCTATTTTGACTGGTTATACATCCAAATATTTTTCCACCAAGCGTATCTATTGTCATGAGACGTCTTCTCAAATTAGACGTTCGGATTAAAATTTAAGGTCCCTTCCACTTCGCACAAGAAAGTGGTTAGAAAACCTATAGGTTGTAGGCCCTGTATGGGCCCTTAATGCCTTATATTTATTTCATTTTTTTAGTATTATATTTATTTAATTTTTTTAATATTATTTATACTTCGACTTAAAAGAGACCGAAAATTGGCCACCCTCCCGGCAATCGATGTTTACTTCACTTCACGGATTATACCTCTTAATTGGAACACCCTCTATATACAACTTCTATTCGTCGTGTTATTTTTTACTGCAATTAGGATTCACTCGTCTGGTTATATTGCCTCCTAAAATGTGATAACACTATCCGATTCGTTGTCATATATCAACTTCTTAATGAGCTGTTCTGACTCCTAACATACGCTATCCCTTAGGTCAGAAGTCCATTTGAAATATTTCCCATTTTGGTTACTTAATATTTTCCCTATATGAGTTATATGCCTGTGTCCGATGAGGAACAAAAAAAAATACAATTACTTTTATTTATGACCAAGGTAAATGTAATTAATCAATAAAGATCAACATCCTTTGGATGCTAAATGAACGGGAGGGGAGCAGCCACAACCTGTTGAAATATTTCATATCATATTCATTAATCCAAGTCTGCAATTCATAACTCAAGTCGGCATCGTAAACCTTGCTTACGGGTCGCATACTTAATGGCAGCCGAACATTTTCCACACAATCAGGCAGGTTTTGTACTGAAAATTTTATAATGGCATAATCGTGGTGGTAATCTGCTATGCAATTTGTCATGGTAATGGGTTCATTCAGTGCTCTATCTTAAATGTGGATATTCCGTAGGTATCTACACAGGTCCCGTCTTCTTCGATTTGACTTTCTTTCAGGATTAAGGCAATCGGTACACGCAGTAAATGTTTAATAAATTTGCCACAGTTTATGGGCATTTTATGGAGGAGTGTGTCTTAATTTTATTTTCTGGGAAGATTGATGCTGAAATAAATTGCCTCCATAATATTGGACACGATTTGTTAGGAGCAACATGTATTTTATTGTCCTCTAAATTCAACTGCGGTGAAAGGTTTCGTATTTTGGTGCCCAAAGAAGTGGTTGAATTTTGATTTTGGAATGAAAACGAAAATCGATATTGGGTTGTTAAAAAGCTGCTGCTGGTTGTTAAAGGCTGCCTGTGCCATTAACGAATGGCGTCGAAACATTATAGCACTGTATATGCTGTATAATCAATCAAATGGAATAGTACAGGTGGATTTACAAGGACCGAATTAAACGCGTAAAGCTTTAAGTCTCTTCCAATAATGTAGTTTGTAGGGGACTACTAGAAGCAAATAACAATTAACGAATTTGTACTTTGAAAAATCTCTTATATTTTGCATCCTGTTCACATCTACCATGGACAAAAACCTTAGCCTCACTGCTCAGAAATTTGTCAAATTTCTGTCAACCACTTCCATCTTCACGCATGGGGAATTAGCGAGCAATACCTAAATTCGAATATAAGAGTCCATCATTTCTTTTCAACTCTAATCTTCGGCGATGGTGGTAGGACTACTGGGTCAGGAAAAAAGATCACATTTTTCTGACCACTTTCTTGATGGATGTAAAATGTACTACATAAAATAAACATAAAACTAACAAGAGAAAGTGTTAAATTGAAGTGATTCATTCAAAATCCTTATTAAAATACGCACCGCGAGTGCGGAGGCACCGTGAGGAACAAACAACTCATCAATCGCACGACGTGTCGACTGTTACCACCATCGGTAGGACAAATTATTGTACAGTGAAATGCCTCTTAGGTGGACAGTGACGGTCACAATAGCTTTGTCCGTCAAAGGGAGCTATGCGTCCAAGAGAAAATAATCAAAAAAAAACCAAAACCATATCTCTTAAGGCAGTTTACAATTGTTCTCGCTTCTGCTAGCTCCCATGCAGTATTTATAAAACAGATACCTTCCAAAGCGTTTACAGTTATTAGGGGAGCGCTTACATTTCCAGCAATATGAAAGCACAATATGCTTCAGTATTAGTGAACGGTAATAAAATTTAAAATTGTTAATTACACCTTAGTCAAGTTGCTGGCAGAAGTGATGTATTGTTGGGTGGGAGGTAAATAATGTTTGTATTTTTGACTCATAAATTCCTCGATTGAGATCATGAATTGTCCAAGAAAAGGAGCACTTTCCTCTTTTTCAGTCCCATTTTTTTGTTAAAAGATATGAGTGAATCTGTCATTATTTCTTGTGTCATCCACGATTCTTTATTGTGTCTCCATTGTACTGGAAGTTTGTCCTGCTTTTAGTTATCAAATGCTAGTGGGCGAAATGGTTTGCCTAACACTAAGAGCTTTTCTGCCATGTTTGCACATTAAAAGATGGGTGGCAACAGTGCAGTGGCAGTGTATGCAGTTGCAAATAGGAAGGTTGCGCGTTCAAATCCCGACCATGTATATGAAGCAGGGTGGCGACGGTGTAGTGTGTTGGCTTGTGACCCGTGCGGTTCTGGTTCAATCCCCATGGGGAACAACAACATACGCCACCTATTCAGCCTCTACGCCAAAAAGGAGGATTTCTGCCTGGTAGTACAATGGACCGTTGCAGAGTCTGAGTGCTCTGGGATTTGGATTTCTTTTTTTAAATTAAAAAAAAAAAAATATACATATGAAGCAAAAATTGGCAGAATAAAAATCAATAGAAGTACCTACAGCGCATGCTTGCTCATATGTGCACTTATGTCACTGCCCTTGGAGCTTAGCTCGATGAATTTATTTTGTCATTTTCATTTAATTTTTTTATTTATTTATTTATTTATTTATTTGTTTATTTATTTATTCTCATATTTATCCTCTTCTTATTCTTTTATATATTTATTTATCTATTTATATATTAACAGTGTTTATTTCTTTGTTGTATATTTATTTATTTATTTATTTTTCAATACGTTAGCATATATGTTATTACTAACAAACATTTTCTATCTTACATATCCTATTCTAGTCATACATATTTATTATTAACAAACATTGCCTCTGTCATAATCTATTCTAGTTAAAAATTATACGAAACTAGCTGACCCGGCAAACGTTGTTTTGCCATATAAATTATTTCTAGTGAATATTTTCGTAGGGAAATGAAAAATAACTAACTTATTGTAAGTGTGTTGGGATGTGGTCTATGACTTAAAGAGGAATTGAGCGCTGTGGACGTTTTGTCCCTTTCGGAACATTAGCGGATATTGGAGAACGGTGTTTATCAGCAATGAACTCAAGATTATTATTTCTTTTTCAAATCACGATTTGTCGCGTCGCTGTACGGTCGCCAACCATGATTCCAGCAAAGTCGTCAACAACAGGTGCATGAAATCACGTGCTCTACAGCTGGTGTTTTATCAGGATTGATGACAATAGCGTGATTGTCACTTTGTAATTTGTAAATATTTTTGTTTGGAAGCAAATAAGTTGAAAAGTTTTCTAAACAAACATATTAGATATCTAAATACAATTGAACAGCGTTTTTGGTCAACATCAACTGTTTTTATACCCTATTCTAAGGGTATATTAATTTTGACGCGAAGTTTGAACCATACCATAATATTGCCCGTAGACCCGTAAAAGTTACTATATTTATGATCAGCATCGATAGTAATGTCGATCATGTCAGTTCGTCGGTCGGCAAAAATTGGGCCTTTACCATATATACTCTCCAGGTCCCTGAAATAATCAAGTTTAAGAATTTTTGAAATCCGCCCACAGACACGCCCACAAACTCAAAAAAAAAAACAAATTAATCGAAAAAATCGAATTTTTAGCTAGAAAGCTGAAATTTGTTATGATCTTTGAGTCATAAAACTGCTCGGGAGATAAAATTTCTAAAATCAGCCCACTGACACGCCCACAATTAAATAAAACAATTTTATTGGAAAGTCAAAGTTTGAGCTAGGAAACTGAAATTTATGATATAGACTCTCTATTGGTGTCTGCTGGTAATAAGAATAGTATATCCAAAAGATCGCCAAGCGGACTGTAGCCCGTCCATATGTTAATTGTTTGTTTTGCTTTAACATACTTTCTCACGTTTTTTCTCTATTATTTGTTACTTTTTACCCTTCAATAGCTTCTGTTTGCACTTTCATATTCAGTTCATTAACAATCACAATGATTATTCCATACGATTTGTGCAAATTTCTACAATAATCATTCAATTTCTTTCTGTTGTTTAAGACAGGGATTACGCACTTCAGAAAGAGATATCTTGGTGAAAATGTCTTTTGAGCATCCAGCTCGACGATGCGTCTGGCATATGGTGAATTGAGGTTATTGTAGCCGCAACGTGCGCTCTCGCAGTCTCCACCGCCCATAAAGTAAATTTGTAAAAATTTATGTGGTTCATTCGGCATTGGCAGCAATGAGCCCACTTTGTGATAACCTTGGCTTTGGTTTTGAATGTTGAATGAAATTGTTGACCATTTGCAGCATTATTTTTAACTATTTCTGTTGCTCCAAACGATGTCATTTGGAAACATGAATTAAATGTTCGAATTGACTTTAGGAACAGGTTAGAATCTGGATCCATACCGATAAGTAAGCCGTTCAATCCAATTGTCTTTGTTGATTTCGTTCAGCTCGTGCCTCTTGTGATTGTGATTCACGAAATTGTGCCATGCTCATACGCACGCATTATCTTGTTGGACTCGTTCGTCTGATCTGTGGGCTCTTCTATTTCGCATGTCTGTCGTTCTATTCGTTCGACGGCCCAAATTGGTCCCTTTGCGTCTTGCTGGCATTGTTTACTACACACATAAATAGATTAAATTGAAGTACTTAATGATGGAAAACAGTATACTGTTCTTTTTTTGGTTGTTGCCAAAATAATTAAATACAAAATGAAAAAAAAAAATAAAAAAATCGAAAAAACCTGTCGTAACACGCTGGGTGGTCAAAATAAGACATTTTAAAATTTAGATTTTTTTTTTTTAAAACCTGTACTGAGAAAATACTTTTCCAACAAAGTATAAATCATCAATCTCGAGTTATGGGGTTACATCGCTTCGGACACTTTCTTTTATATATATAGTAAAAAACATATCTATCTATCTATCTATGTGCACTTAAATTATTGTATAAGTTTCTGCGGATTAAACTTGAATACAAAACTTTAACATAATTTTCCCTAAGTTATTAGACGCCACCCGTGGAGAAGAAAAACCCCTACCCAACGCACAAACCTATCTTTCTTATCATTCTATTTCTTCTTAGCTCTAGCACCTAATAGTAGACAATGAAATGCGTCCTCAATGTCATTGCATTTGTAGGTGTTGAAAAAAAATCTGTATCGACAAAATAACTATTTTAACTTCAAAAAAATTGCAACGCAAACGTTGCGCAAGGCAACGACTGCTTAGAATCCTAATTATAATTAGAATACGTTAAGTAGTTTAAGTAAGTAGAATAGGTGGTTTGTAATTTTGTATACCCTATTCTAAGGGTATATTAATTTTGACGCATAGTTTGTAACATAACTTAATATTGCCGGTAGACCCCTAAAAAATACTATATTTATGATCAGCATCGATAGTAATGTCGATCTAGCCATGTCCGTCCGTCCGTCCGTCGGCAAAAATAAGGCCTTTAACCCGTCAGTTCCCAAGCGAAGGTTAATTGAAAAAATTATTTTGTTATTAGCCAATCTTCCTAATTATGCATCATAATGATGTTTCCAAAAGAAAAAAAAATGTACGCCCCTTAGTTTTTCTGAAAATGGGCGGTCACCTACAGGTGACACTGGGCAATATTTCATCCTTCTGTCTTAAGAATTAAATGGAAGCAATTATAAAATGCGAAATTATGTTAATAATAGGTATAGGTTAAATTAAGTTTATTTATATTAAAAAATAACAATAGTTTAGGAAAAAAGGTAACAATCTCCATTTTACATTTTGAAATCTCCATTTACTTGTGAAATTGGTACCAGCATTTGATGTGCAAGCCTATATTGCATTTTACACATTGTTTCCTGGTTCTTTCATGGCAAAAGCCACACCGGCGTTGAGAACACTCCGTCGCTATGTGATCAGCTGCACTGCCTCCCATTCTCGTTTCAATGGAAACTCTTGTTTGGATGGGCACTCCACAATTGGTATCTTTAGTTGGGGGTTTTCCATACTTCTCAAGGTATGGTACCACTATAGCCCTGCGAAATTCACAGTAAGTACAATTATCATCTTTTCTATTTATTAGCCACGCGTTTTGGCAAGCAGCATCTAGCCCAAATGCAAAAAGAGGAAACCACCATTTTCTTCCCCGCAGGCCCACCCTCATGGAGTCAACATTTTCATCGAATCGATCGACTCCGCCCATGTATTTATTATACATTTTTATAAGTGCTGGGCAATCAACCTGTATTTTCGTGCGTTTCTTATTGATCACTCCAATTCGATCCACTTTACTAACTGGCGCCAGCCCATGGCAGTTGGAAGCAACAGTTACTATACTATTATCATGCCACTTAGCAGCCATGATTTCTTTTGAAGACATGTAATCCAAAGCACCCCTCGGTTTATCTTTCATTACCTTGGAATTCAAAAGACTGCAATTCTCAAGGCGGTTTTCTCGTATAGTGCCTGTGCCCCCTATATTATTATCCCTCAAGTATTTTAGTAAAGGCAAACCAGTAAAAAAGTTGTCAAAATAAATGTTGAACGGTCCTAGCTCTGAAGGTAGTCTTGAATGAAGCTCCAATATAACAGCGGCACCTAAACCATATTTTGACTGGAGTTTTAGAGTTGGACCCGTTGCACCTTGATAGAGTTCACAGTTTACAAGATAGCCATAGCGAGTAGCTGCTGACCAAAGCTTGTAACCAAATCTAATTGGTTTTCCATGAATATGCTGCTTTGTTCCATGCCTTCCAAAATATGGTACTATTGTCTCGTCTATAGATATGTGTGAAGATCCAGCTTTTTCATAATTTTCCGTGAAATTATGTGTAAGCATTTCAAAGTATTTGCGAACTTTGCCAAATTTATCGTTTTGTGGCAATGCAGTGTTATCACACAAATGTATGTATTGTTGGATTTGGAAAAAACGGTTTCGCCGCATACTGGAAGACACTAGTTTATTGTAAGTGTCACTTTTTTTCTCCCAGAACATTCGCATATATTTGGGTGTAAGATATCCAGTCATTAGCAATATAGCAATATACACCCTAATTTCATCAGAAGTTACATTTAGAGTATGATTCCTTTGTAAAGCATATAAGTTACTCATCTCTGCTATAAATATGACAATTTCTTCACTATATAATAATTCGAAACAATCAATGGCACTTGCTTCCGTGTGGCTGGCAAAAATATCTTCGTCGCAATCACCTTTCCCACAAGAAGAAAAACGAGAACTGTTGTGGTACCACTTGGTTATTGTGAATTCTTTTTTCTTCCTTTTCTTTCCAGCAGGTTCACTGACTTCAGGTGTTTCTTCCAAATGATCCGTCTCATGATTTGCAGGATGTTCATTGGTCGGCCTGACATGGATTTCCACTTCCGAACGTAACATACGGCTGGGAAGGTGGATGAGGCTAGCTTCGTTTTCGTCACCACTTTCTTCTTCAGTTACTTCACCATCGTCAGGAGGAAATAAAATAATGTCACCTGGATTCCCTCCGGCTTCTAAAACTTGCGCTATTTCGTCAACAGTCAATCTGAAACGCAATAAAAAAGCTTTCATGCAGCAGAAGCAAAAAATAAATACATAATAAAATTATGCCCAGTGTCACCTGTGGGTGACACTAAATGTCTGGAATGCATTTTTAGGCACGTAACAACTTGACTTCTTGATAAAAATTAGTGATAATATAAGGGTCACATTCGAACAACTATTTCCAATAAGAAGAAATACATTACTTACGACTTTGGCATTTTTATCACAAAAAAATCACAGCAAAACACACCCGCACAGAAAAATTAAAAAACCTCTAAAATCATTCGAATTAATTTGACAGATAACTCAACGCCAGTGCTGGAAAAAATTTAAATACAGAGACTTTCATATTTAGATATAACATTAGTATTGTATTTCCTTTAGAAATATGTCTTGTCATAAATAAAATAAATTCCTAAACTTTTGTCACCTACAGGTGACACCGGGAATTGACGAGTTAAACTGGGCCTAGAGAGCTGAAATTTTAACCATATACTCTCTAGGGACCCGAAATAATCAAGTTCACGAATTTTTGAAATCCGCCCACAGGCACGCCCAGAAACTCAAAAAAAAACAAAATTTTGGAAAAAATCGAATTTTGATCTAGAAAGCTGAAATTTTTTATATATGATCTATGGCTCCTAAAACTGCTCGGGATATATAATTTTCAAAATCCGCCCACTGACACGCCCACAAATAAATAAAACAATTTTATTGAAAAACCAAAATTTGAGCTAGGGGGCTGAAATTTTTAATATATACTCTCTAGGTGGCCCTTTATGCTCATGTGTAAATATTTTCAAAATCCGCCCACTGACACGCCCACAATTAAAAAAAAAACAACTTTTTTTGAAAATTCAAAGTTTGAGCTAGGGAGCTGAAATTTATAATATATACTCTCTAGGGGCCCTTTATGCTCATGTGTTAATTTTTTTTAAATCCGCCTACTGACACGCCCACGATTAAATAAAACAATTTTATTGAAATTTATTGATTTCGATAAAATCCCTTAAATGTTATATAACAAAATATGTAGAGCGTTCTTAACAATTCCACCATACTTAGACTTTTGTCACGCCCACTTATGAGGGATAGGAATAAGAATAGGGTATATAAAATATATATATATAAAATATCAATAATGACACCGAGTTTTATTTAATTTTCTCGAGAAATATACATACTATACATATATATGTAAGATTAGTTCGTAAAATAGTTTTTAGGCCGAACTGCAATAATTATAAGATATAGTTAAGTTTAGGGCGTCCGCATAAGGAACAATAATCTAGAATAAGTATCCTGTTAATTTAAAGTTAGATTTAATCATTTTTGTCTAGTATACAGCCCCTGGCCAAATTATTAGACGCACTGTAAGGTTCTCTGTACTTTGTTTGTACTTGTTTACGTTCGCGTATGAATTGGTTAACACTGTAATGCAACACGTCAAAAATAAATACAAAATGGAATCATTTACAAAATCTCCTAAATAAAACAGATTGTACGTTTAAATATAAGAATATTGCATATAAACTCGTGCAACACATTAAAATAATAAAAAACTACAGTTCGTCTAATAATTTGGCCAGGGACTGTATAAGTTGTAATTCAATAGCAATTAAAAAATTAATTTAAAAGTCAAAAAAACTGTTTCGGACTACTAATCGAAAGGTTACCGGTTCAATTCCCGCCGAATGCGAGGCCAAGTAACATCTGGTTGTTTTCCACCGCCCACCTCTTGCGAACGTCTGACAAACATCCAAGGGTATTAATTGCCATGAGAAGCTTCTCAAATTTGTCTTTCGGATTCGGCTTAAAATTGTAGGTCCCTTCCACTTCACACACGAAAGTGGTTGCAGAAGCTAGGTTTAATGGGTATTTATTTCTTTTTTATTGTAAAGGGCGTTCAATTGTTTCAGATACATTTTTCTTTGTTTTTCCCTTATATAGCAAAATCGACCAACATGCTGTGCACACATATTATGTCTTCGACAACATAATTTCATCCCTTAAACAATGAAATGCGGTGAGTACAATCATTTTTGTTCTTCATATTATAAATGAACAATCTATTGACACAGTTTGAACAGATGTCATTGCAAATTTTGTTTATGTGTTGGTCGGAGCTTTCAGAAAAATTTCATTTGATTTTGCTTGTTAAAGTAAGTTGATAACAGTGATTGAGTCTTAGTTGACTCTGTCAATATGCAAAGACTTCATTTTGTTTCTGCATTTCTGATCTAAGAACCCTGTTAGTAGGATTGGTACATAAATATTGTAATTACATTCGTCTGAAAATTGTTCTCTGTGTACCTTGCGGAAAAACACGATTTATAGCCAAAGTTGCATTAGCATACCAATTTCTTTTTCAATATGATACATAAAGTACATACAAAACAAAATCGATTGACGCAACTAATAGAAATGAAGGCAGTTGCAATAACTGATGTTGTTGCACATTTTTTCAAACAAAAAATTATAGTTAATATGTCTATGTTTCTGCATTCTTTTTATTCCCAGAGAAAGGTGGAATAAATGGAATATTCTCCCGTCTGACTGATGAACTTCAAGCAATCGAATATGTGAGCATTTATTGCAACTAGAAGTCGGCCCATGGTAGAAATTCGACCAATTTATTCTATCAGTTGAAAAAAAACAAAGTTGACAGTTATACATATTAATAGGAGAATGAAATTTTTCGACATTGCATTCTCTGATTTCACACCATATAAAATTTTTCCGGCATTTTTAAGTAACTTCAAGCATTTTCAAGTAACTTCAAGCATTTTAAAGTAACTTCAAGCATGTCCAAGTAACTTCAAGCATGTCCAAGTAACTTTAAGTATGTTCAAGCATTATCAAATGCATAACATGCACAGCAATGTTGTTGTTGGTAACTTCAAGTAACTTGAAGTATTTTCAAGCATTTTCAAGTAACTTCAAGCGTATTCAAATAACTTCAAGCATTTTCAAGTAACTTCAAGCGTATTCAAATAACTTCAAGCATTTTCAAGTAACTTCAAGCATGTCCAAGTAACTTCAAGTTGGTAACTTCAAGTAACTTGAAGTATTTTCAAGCATTTTCAAGTAATTTCAAGCGAATTCAAATAACTTCAAGCATTTTCAAGTAACTTCAAGCATTTTCAAGTAACTTCAAGCATGTTCAAGTAACTTTAAGTATGTTCAAGCATTATCAAGTAACTTCAAGTTTCCAAGCATTTTCAAGTAACTTAGTAACTTCAAGCATTTTCAGGTAACTTCAAGTAACTTCAAGCATTTTCAAGTAACTTAAAATAACTTCGAGCATTTTCAGGTAACTTAAAGTAACTTCAAGCATTTTCAAGTAACTTCAAGTATTTTCAAGCATTTTCAAGTAACTTCAAAAAACTTCAAGCATTTTCAAGTACCTTCAAGCATTTTCAAGTAACTTCAAGCATGTCCAAGTAACTTCAAGTATGTTCAAGCATTATCAAATGCATAATATGTACCGCAATGTTGTTGTTGGTAACTTCAAGGGATTTGCCCCATGCAAAACGTCTGGTACCCACATTTTTGGTATAAGGATACTTCCACCATTATTTTGGTATATATAATGTGTGGTTATACCAATTATTTCAAAAACTGATTTTTCCGAATAGGTACTACTAGTACGTCTGGCATGGGGATACCCCCAAGCAAAACGCTTCAACCTCTTAGGTTAGGTTAAGTTGAGGTGGCTGTTAGCCGAAACACTTAGACCAAAGAGGTCCATTGTGATGCCACTAGGATCGGGAGTATCTACCACTACCCGCTAAAACCATTTGGAGCTTGTAATGAAGCGTGATAGACTTCTAACATCTGAGTTAGCCAAGTCACTGAGTTCATTAAGGAAGAAGGCTCCCAAATAGAGATTTCTTTTATGGGAGAGTGCAGGACATGTGCAGAGGAGATGAAGTGTAGTCTCCTCCTCCTCCTCATCCCTGCAACTTCTGCAGAAGTCGTTAGAATAGACGCCAAGCCTTGATGCGTGCTTGCCTATTAGACAGTGCCCTGTGATGACACCTATGACAGAGCTAATGTGCAGTCGGTTAAGTGAGATCAAACTCAGAGAGCGTCGCAGGTCCAGCTTTGGCCAGATATGCTTGGTCGCTAGACACGTATCACTACCTGTCCCCCTGAGGTTTGTACTCTCGACTGCGGCTAGCTTGAGCATGAGTTTACAAGTAGCGATGGGCATACCTAGGAAACCTTTATCAGGTAGAAGAGGTAATGCTGTTTCTTTTTTGGCGAGTTCATCTGCCCCACAATTCCCTGGGATGTCTCTGTGCCCTGGCACCCAAAACAGGTGAATGTTGAACTGCTCTGCCATCTCCTCAAGAGACGAACGGCAGTCTATGGCTACGATGGAGTTTGAAGAGACTGAATCCAAGGATTTCAGCGCGGCTTGAGTATCCGAAAATATGCGGATGTCCTTAGCGGATATCACGTTTCTCTTTAGCCACGACAAGACTTCCTTAATCGCCATGATTTCCGCCTGGAACACGCTACAATGATCAGGAAGACGGAAAGAGAGACTGATATTTAGTCTTTCTGAGAAAACACCACCTCCGACCCCTTCACTAGTTTTTGATCCGTCGGTGTAAAAGTGGAAAGAATTATCTTCCGTGGAGTCAGCCTCCTCCCAGAATAATCTGGAGGGGATAGTGATTTGGAAGTTCCTTTGGAACTGTAGCTGGGGTATATTGTAGTCGATGTTTCTTGGTAGGGACCCATGTGAGTCCAGAATGATAGAATGGCCAATTTTCGTATTGATCCACTGTGAGGTGGCTTTTAAGTGGACAGCGGAGCCGGCAGCTGATTGCCTGCTGAAAATAGAGGGAGGGTCGATATGAGGGATTTTATATTTCCTGGAGAAAAGGACAAGCTCGGTTTTGTGAGGGTTAACCCCCAGCCCACAGCTTCTTGCCCAACTTGAGACCTTGTTGAGAGCGTTTTGATGGAGTTCCTTTAGAGTGTTGAGGTATTTCCCTGAGACGGCAATAGCAACGCCATCCGCATAGGCAATCACCGTGCAACCCTCCCCTTCCAGGCATGTCAGTAGTTTATTCACCACCAAGTTCCACAGTTCAACCTCTTTCATTTAATACTATTCATAAGTGGTTATATCTTCGATACAGGATTTGGAAAAAAAATGTATTTTTACTTTATTATTACTAACCTTTGCCCCAAACAAATGCTGCCAGACTAGCGAAATAGAGTTAAGCTATTTAGGCACTTAATTTTGATAATTAGGATATGTTTGTTATATCTTCACTCCCAAAAAATGCTGTGAGCTCTTAGACTATTAGGCCTTATTACCCATTTTTTTTCTTTGTATGAACATTTTATGCAATGCAACTGGTTTGTATCCATTGAATCCGCAGGCTATACCAGAAATAGCTTTTGCTCCTTCTTTACTGACAGAAGCCCCAGCTCCTCCTGTATCCGACGATATTGAAACAGAAAATGCACAACCGCTCGTCTCCCCCAGTCCAGTCGGACGATGATGCAGATGATGTGCCTCTCTCCCAAAAACAGAATTTAAAGAGCTTATGCCTACACCGGTCAAAAATACTGAAAAAACACCAACAGTTAGAAGAAAAGCCATTCATTACAGAGGAACTCCAGTCACCAAAGACCTGTTTGACAAGGCAGAAAAGAAAATAAAGAAATACGTCAACCCCCAAGGTGTAGGTGGTGGAACTCAAGAGAACCAGGAGAGTTGGTACTGTGACGGTTGTGAGCATGATGAAATGGGTGATATGGGGCAATGTTATAAATGCTGCAGGTGGTATCATGAGAAGTGCGCCGATTTGTCACCGGATGATAAAGACAATTTTGAATGTCCTGATGGCTGCTAAAAAAATAAATTATTTGTTCTTTTTTAAGACTTTATTTAGATTATAAATTCATAACTATTTGTTTTGGTCTCAATTACCAAATGTACCAAGTATATTTTGTGTTTTTTAGTACTACAAAATCTAAGCCTTATTACCCTACTTTATATTATAATAAGGCCTACTGACAATGTTTTTTAAAAAGATGAATTCTGTTTACGGCAGAAGTTGCCATATTTTGTTTGTTTAAATACTTTATATTTGACTTTATTTAACAATAAAATTATTGTTTATTTGGTAAATAGGTTTTGTTTCACTTCGAATCTCACTAAGCCTTGTTACCCGCACCTACCTTAGTACAATACCTTGGATGTTTTTTTTAACTTTGTACTACATACTAAATCCCTACTCTAAAGAACAAAGTTTTAACATTGTTTATGTATTACATTATCAAAAAATACATAAATAAATAACAAAACGAAAATTTAATTTTATCCATAAAAGCAATAACAATATCTTAGTAATAAAAGAATATATTGAAATTTTTCTGAGCGTCTTATATTACTGCATTGGGTACCTTCCGTCCTCACACATATTTTTTCTAACGCGCTCCTCACACTGGGGTATCACATGCCCCACCCCAAAAGTATTAAAAAAATTGTCATTTTATATATATGTACCTACATATATAATTTTTTATTTTTTTTTATTTATATTTTTATTTCATCTAAACAAAATTCAATACGATGAATGACATAAAATATAAAAATACTTAAAAAAAAAGTAATTTCCAAATCATGTTACAAAAAAAAGTTATCATACTCGTAGTTGTCAACTAAAATCAGTCAAATTCATAAAAAAGTTTAAAATAATAGTTTTAAAAACTGTCACGCTTTCTAATACTCTTTCTTCAATGTTTACTCCAATGTATTGTTTTAACAGTGGGATAAATGTTTGCTTTCTTAAACACAAAAATTAATTTTTTTTCATTTTATTCTATGCATTGCAGTGAGTGATCAGTGATGATCCTCGCACATGGCATGTCACGTTTTCAATTTTTTTTCCGATTACAGAAGTTACACAGTTTTTAGTGTTGATTTTCAAGATTCGAAGCTGGTTCATTTTTGGCTTCATCCCATCAGCATCAAGGAAAAGCCTTTCAATGGATTCGTCTCGAAGAAAAGTCATTTTGCAGCAAAACTATAATTAATATTGTCATCTACAGTAACTTCCTTTATGGCTGAACAAACCTCACACTTGTCTTATTAATTTTTAGTCAAAAATAACTAAAATAGAAAACATTTCACTAAAACAATGTATTCAAATAATTCCAAAAAATACTAACACGCACTGCGCACTGGGGTATATGATACCCAAGCTAAAACTTCGAAGCACGACTAAACACGTTAAAAAAATCTAAGAACTGAACACCCTAGCCTGATAGTGCAGAGAGTTTAAAATTAAATATACATAGCTATAGGTATGGCATCCTTAGGAAAAATTGTTAACGGGATCTGCACACTTTTGAAATCTATGTGGGGTATCTCATACCCCAATGTGTGGTTGGAAGGTTAAGAAATATACCAGGGGACACATAAGTAGGGACAAGTCGTTTTTCAGTATAAAATATTAATAATATGCAGGGTGGCGCACCAATTATGCTACAATAAGAAATTCTAATGACTTTTTTTCAATCAATGTATTTCTTTTTTTTTATTGTATAGAAAATTCGATTTTATTTTATATAACTTATTGTTTTTGAAGATGATAGACCGTAAATAACCTGCATACTCATCCACGCATATGCGACACCTGATCAGAAAATTATTCATTGCGACATAAAGGGTTGAAGTCGGGATCGCCTCAATTATAGTTTTAATGGACTTCTCTAATTCAGTAAAATTCCTTCTTTTCATTTTCTACACCACTTGCTTAACATAACCCTATAAAATAAAGTCGGGTGCAGTCAGGTCAGGTGACATTGGGGGCCAGCGGAAAGTGGAGTTTCTGGATATTAAGTTGTTTGGGAATTTTCATTTCTGTCGGTCTGGCTATGTGTGCAGTTGCTCCATCTTGCTGGAACCAAATGCTGTTGAAAGGAATGTTTCTTCAGAGCAGTTATGGGTAAAAAAAACTCCTTTAACATCTTTAAATAATGGTCCCCTTTGACAGTTACTGTTACACCGTTTTCTTCAAACAAGTATGGCCCCACAATGCACCTTGATGAAACTGCGCACCACACAAATGACTCGTTCTGGCTGCGGTACCGTCTCATAGAGTATTTCTGGATTAGATTCATTCCATATACGGCCATTTTGCTTATTTACATTTCCGTTTATATGAAAATGGTCCTATCAGACATAAACAAGCAATTTATCAAGCTACGACAACAGCTTGAACAGCTTCGGTCATTTCAAGTTTTTTGGCAAAATTCCAAGCGAATAGGAAAATACAGAGTGTTTAACTTGCTTGCAATTTGGACTTTGTACAGAAGAAGTTTAAGACATCATGAATTATCCGTTTAATAACCGTCTGCTAACTTCAATTTGCGCCGATTAGTTTCGAGTCGAAACGCTTGGATTTGCCTGAATTGACGATGCTATAGGCGCGATTGTGTCTTGAACCTGAAGATAGGGATCTGGATGGTACGGTCTACGTGCGATGCTTCCAGATTCGGGAAACATGCTTACCAGCCTCATAATGGTCTGATCGGGGAGTGCCGCCAAACTCCCGCCTAAAAATGCAGCTACAGTTTTAGCTTGGAACATATTCTATCTAAAGTGTAAAGAATTTTAAAAATACTCCGACTAAAACGATTCACTAATAATGAAGTCGATAGAAGTGAAGGTCGTGTTCGTCAGAAAGTATATAAAGAAATAAATATTTGGCATTATCGGTCCATAGAGGGACTAAAGCCTAGCTTCTCCAACAATTTGCTGTGCAAAGGCGAAGGAACCTAAATTTTTTTTTAAATCGAATCCAATTGGCAAATTTGAGGAGCTTCTCATGACAATTCACACTCTTGGATGTTTGTCAGACGTTCGCAAGAGGTACTGCGGTGAAAAGAACTCTAAATGTTATTTGTCCCCTTTGGTATTTGACCGGGCACTCTTCGATTAGTAAGTAGTCCAACATACTAACCACTGAGCCACTGTGCCCCAAAGTATGTAGATGAGGCCTCCTAAAACAGGTCACACATAAAAAGTTGTTTTGCCTCGCCCACATTATGGGGACGTTTTTCACAAAAAAAACACTGCTTCTACAATAAAATCCATAAAGAACAAGAAAAACGGTAATAAGTAATACAACGTTTTGTGTTACGCCCACTGTTTAGGGGCATTTCCGCCGGAAATGTTGGTTTTTAGACCAATAGCCTAAAAACGCATATAACAGTGCAAGCAAAATATGTAACTTAACCCTTTCATGCCCGAATTTTTTTGGGCGGGGCAAACAATTTTTTGTCTACATATTTGTGTCAATACACCTAAATATGAACTGATATAATTTTCGAAGTCCTATCTATCATGGTTCCGGAAATATAGAATGTTGCCTATAGGCAACATTGGGGAATAGTGGTAAATTTGAAACACATACATATGTAAATAAATTGATTCTTTTTTTATTTAGATATTTTTATTGAATTTAATTATGATAAGATACAATGCAATTTTTTTGCGGATTGCAACACAAATAAACTTTGAATTTGCTGCACTTTGAGCGTGGAAAGCCAGTTTGACACATCCTACATCATCCCTTTGAACCCCATTGTACCCAATGGCTAGTTTGGTCAAACCTTTTATTATTTTTTTCAGGTTCTGCACAATAAGCTCTTTTACGAGAGCTTGTAGAAGCTAGGGCTGGTGATGATGGACCTGATGATAATGGAGCTGGTGATGATGGAGCTGGTGACGATGGATTCGATAGCAAAGCGTTCTTCATTTCCAGTTGTAGTAAGTTTAGGCGGCCCCTTTTGCGTGGTATGATAGTTACATTCGTTGCGTTCAGTAATTCATTGGCAATGTCCAGTTGAAAATCAAGTAGTGACATATACTTTCTCTCTGCGCTCAAATGTTTTAGGTCTCTGCGGTACAAAAGCCAGCTGTTGACTACTGCAGAGTTTATGCACCAGTAAACAATGCGCATATACCATTTATTTGATCGGTGGTTGATATCGTACAGTTCTAGTAACATGTCTGCAAGGTCAACTCCTCCCATGTGTCTATTATATTCACTCATCGGTTCTTACCTATTTAGTTTGAAAGAAGCTGTACAATCTTGTTATCATACCACCGACAAACAATCAAATTCTGTGCATTTTCAAATTTGAAATCACTTGATCCTCGGCCGTTCTTTTGCAGTTCCTTTTCAGTTTTCAGTTCACAATTTTTTAACCGATTCGCTCTAATTGTTTCGACAGCTAAGATACCTCTTTCTTTCAAAGCAATCATAAGACTGACCGAGGTGAACCAATTGTCAAAGAACAATCTAAAATTTTGATTATTTGGAATATTCGTCGATAAATAAAAAATTATGTCCGAGGATATTCCTAACCCATAAGATAGGCATGTTCCTTCGCCAATGTATAGAGTAAAATCGTACATAATTCCCGAAACACCAGCTCTTGTAAACATTTTGAAACCCCACTTGTGTGGCTTTTTTGGCAAATACTGCTTCATGCTATTACGACGTGTAAATAATAAATATATCGATATAAAATATGCAATTCACACCTTAAAAAAATTACCTTTATAAGAAATAATTTGCTCATCGACACTTTGGTATTCCTCTTGGGGTATTAGATTATATTTTTCTTTCAATTTTGTTAGCAATGGACGAACTTTGTGCAACTTGTCATAATTAGCATGTCCTTTTTGGGGTTGTTCAGCATTATCATTTATATGGAAATACTGCCTTATTTTGTCAAACCGATTTCTTGAAAATGATTGTGCTATCGCTGGAAGTCTGAATTTTTGCGCCCATGCCATTTTTATGTGTGGTATTTTTACTGCACCCAAGTACAGTAATACACCGATGAATCTCTTTATTTCATAAGGTTCACATTTTAATTCTGCGCCATTCGTTTGCAACGCGTATTTGTTCGTTTCATCACTGATTTTTTTAATAATTTCATCATCGAAAAACTGGACAAAATAAGCTAATGGTTCCTTGGACTTACTACAGATGACTTCGTTTTTCGAAACAGTATCGCCCTCATTCATCCCAGTACTCCTCCATCTCCAACTAAATAAGTCAATTTTTTCAACTACCTCCTGCACTATTTCCTCATTTTGCGTTTTATTACTAGGTTATGTGACGTCTCCAGCAACCTCCTCAATCAAACCAATCTCTATGACACTTTCACCCACATTATGTAAGGTTTCCTCTATTATATTTTGCAACAACTCATCTTCTTCCTCATTTTCACCTTCACTTTCATTAGCATCATCATCCCAGTCTAAATTGAGCAATTTTGTAATTTCGTGCTGTGTCAAACCTTTAGATTCCATATCTGTTAAAGAAAATATACTTATATGAAATTTGAACATTATGGACCAATGTTGCCTATAGGCAACATTTTGTTTGAAAAAAATACTGATGTCAAACTTGCAACTTTTTTTTCACTTTTGTTGTTTTATTTCATTGACTTACCTGTTTTCAGTATTACAGTTCACTTTTTATTCTAAACTCATTTTAGCTATTTTTTTTATTAAATTTTTTCCAAACAGACTTATTGCAATTTTTTTTATCGCTTGTGGACACTTACAAGACAAGCACGCAAATGAACAATAGCAATCCTTGATTCACGGAATTTCGCATAATGCATGCTTAAGACACATAGTTCTTGCCCAAAAAAATCCGTTATCAAAAATAATAAGAATAACGGGAGTTTTAAGTACATCGGTACAATGTTTCCTATAGGCAACATTGGGCATGAAAGGGTTAATTTTGATTTGGTGGGGGCGTGCGCCCCCATTTATTCAGCTTAATACAAGCTATATGGGTCATTCTTTTACAAACCGTACAGATTTGAACAAAATATGACCGACACATTTTTGATTTGCCTGAAATTTTTTTCACGGGTTCTTTATCGAATAAAAAGAGACACATGTTTAAGGATTTTTATTTATTTTTTTTTTTTTTTGAAAATAGAGGGGGTTAAAATTTTGAGATTTTCGTGATTTTTGCCTTGGAGACTCATTTTCAAAAATTCATAACTCCGGTTCTTTTCAAGCTAGAGGAAACTTTTTTTTTTCATTGTCAAGATAAAAGAGTGAATTTTAAGAAAAAAATAGTTCCAACAAAATTTATAACCATGTTACCCACCACTTAGGCTGTTTTAAGTATAACCATAGTATTCTACCTCAAATTTTACATCTAAAATGATTTTTTTATCGATGGAGAAATGATTATTACTATTGCAAATAAATTAAATAAACTGACGTCGGCGCAAAGTACACTTCATATTCTCGCCTCATATCGTGTGTAGTGTGTAAAAATTATGTATAGTGTAGGTATAATTTAATTATTATTTAATAAGATAATATGATTTATTAAAAAATTTGAAAAAAAAAATTAAAAAAATAGCAATCATGCAATATCTGTCGTTTAAAAACAAAGAATCTCAGTTTTTAAATATGAATCGTTCCGCCGAAAAGCGTCGGCTGCCAGTCATAATACTGAGTCTCTATGACTCCTTCAAATGCTCCATCTATTCTTTACTTTAGGCTGTATTCGGAAATGATAGTTTCGTCAATTTTGGTCAGGCAGTAGGTCGGCAAAAATTAATTGAAACTGTCAACTTCAAACAGTGGATAACAAGTGAGAGAACTTCATTACATACATTGATATCTAGTCTAGATGAATTTTTAGAATTTTTTTTTAAGTAGTGGTTTAAGTAAATTGTTGCTACATTCTTTTTCAGTAAAAAAAGCAAATGCAGTTTATAAATGACAAAAAAACTAAATTGATGAAAAATGAATGCATTGTAATTTGCGACTTTTCTGAAAACTACGCATTTGTTATACAAAATTCTGTTCAGGGCATACATTGGAATAATGATCAAGTAACAATACATTCATTTTCTTTTACTACAAAGATGACAACGACGAATTAAAAATTAAAAGTTTTGTTTCTGTTTCTGAGTGCTTACGTCATGATACTATTGCTGTTCAAAGACAACTAGTAAAATTAATAAACACACATTTAAAATATGTCAATAAAATAATATACTTTTCGGACGGTGCGAGTGGACAATATAAAAATAAAAAGAATTTTATAAATCTTAAGGTGTGCCCACACCAAAGAAACATGTCAGGAATCTTGACAATGAAAAAAAAAGTTTTCCTTAGCTTAAAAAGAACCGGAGTTATGAATTTTTGAAAATGAGTCTCCAAGACAAAAATCACGAAAACCTCAAACTTTTAACCCCTTCTCGTATCTTCAAAAAAAAAAAAAAACCTCGAACACGTGTCGGTTTTTTCCGATATATACCTAACCCGTAAAAAAATTTTTAGGCAAATCAAAAATGTGTCGGTCAGAATGGTGTTCGGTTTGTAAAAGAATGACCCATATGTCTTTGAACTACAAAACTAAGACTTATAGCTAGACTTATGAAAACTAATACTTACAAGCTAGAGAAAAACTTTTAATACTAAAACTAAAGGCTAAGACTTATAACTAGGAAATAAAGTTAGGGTTTATGGAGAAGGAGGCTAAGTTTAATGGAGGGAGTGCTGCGGTTGAAATCAAAAATGGAAATGCTTGAATTTACCTTCCGTAGCATACGGGAAATTGGTTCGTTGAGCCATAGAACCTGCGGTTTTTTTAAAAAAGGTGGCAAAAAATTAGCAATGGTTTGTGGATCAATGAAAGATATGTTTTCGTAAGAAAGTGATGAGGGGTTACCGTCAGATTTTTTCTTGTAGTTAACGAATCGGAAAAAAGATTTAGGGTCACTTATAAGATTGGCTTGCGCATTGTTAACATATCTTTGATAGAGGGAGTTATAAGCTTGGATGAATTGAAGGTATGAACCGAGATAGTTGGAATAGTCAGAAAAAGACTTGTTTCGAAAGGAAACTGACCATAATTTGTTTCTCTTGTTGCGTAGACAATGTCCTTCTTAAAAAGTCGCCTAAGCTAATTATTTTGCCATGCCCACTTTTTAGTGCGCTCTGATAAAATCTTTAAATGTTGTTCATTTTGTAAGAAACAAAAAAAAAAAAATATGTAAAAATAGATACAGACTCTTAACCCAATGCCAATATCTCACGCGGATAATACGAGTAACAGCGTTTTTCATTTCTTTATTTGTTTTGCATGTTTCATTGAACATTGAAGACATCATCGGGCGATCTCAGCGTGACGTGTCAGAGGCTTTCATGGCGATTGAAGAACAAGCAAAATTGGTTGGCATTGAAGTCAACAAGGACAAAACGAAGTACTTGCAGTCAACCAACAAACAAACAGCTATCCACCGACTAGAACAAAACGTCAATGTTGATAGAAGCAATTTCGATGTAGTAAAGCAGTTCACCTACCCTAGAGTAAACATCAGCTCCAGAAACGACACCTTAGGGGAGGTAAGACGAGGACTTACCCTAGGAAACCATTGCTACTTCGATTTAGCGAAAGAAATGAGTTCAAAATTCCTAATTCGAAAGACCAAGTGTAAGCTCTGGTACTGCCGGTTCTGCTTTACGGCGCCGAGTACTAGACGATAAGCAGGAAAAGATAGATGATTTTGGGTTTTTTTCGAAAGGAAAATACTCCGTCGGATATGTGGTCCTGTGGACGAAGAGGGCGAATTGAAGAGAAGAGATACCCGCGAACTCTATGAGCTATACCAAGATGTGGAAGTAGTCCAAAAAGCTAAAATACGTCGACTACATTGACTCGGCCACATCGAGCGAATGGACAGGAATGCTCCATCGCAGAGGATCTTCGACTCCCAGGCCCCAGGTGCGAGACGACAAGGAAGATCGAACCTCCGCTTTAAAGACCAAGCCATCGCGTATGCCAAAACGCTTGGTCTGGAGAACTGGAAGCAGCGTGCCCGGGATCGCGATGGCTGGCAGGCTGAAGTGTGTCAGGCAGAGACTCTCCACGGGTCGGGAGCTCCTCTAGTAGTTGTTATTATAATTTACTAATACATACGAGTAGCCTTGCGTCAAACGTTAAAGTGAAGTGGTTGTGATTTATTGTGAAATAAATTCAGAAGGTAACCACAGTATATTAACTGTGCAAAGGTAGCATAATCATTAGTATTGTAATTGAAGGCTGGAATGAATGGTTAGACGAGATATTAATTAATTTAAATTTAAATTAGAATTTTATTTGTTAGTTAAAAATACTAGAATAGTAAATTTATCAGAACCAAAACATTTTTCATTGAAAAGAGTAATTCTAGATTTAAATAGCAATTCCTTCGATTTTCAATGAAAAGCGCTGTAAGTGTGATTCGATATTTTCGTAATTATCTTCGTTTGACTTCTTCTCCTTATTTTGTGAAATGTGACTCATTTGTTACTCAGTACGAAATTCAAGGTCCCATTAAGACACCATGCATTACTGTGTACCTCGTTTCGCCCAAAGTGACTTAGACTTGGAATAAAGTATCTGATTACACAAATATATACAAGAAAACAATCTCATTGTCATGATACGCATATCAAATAAACATACGCGTACATATTGATAACAAAACGCACTCACTCAACTTTTCACTTCGAAGAAGCCTAACCCAAACATAAGGAAGTTTGTTGCCCCATTTTCATGGCACGTTTTTCACATCTACAAATGTTATAGCTACTCTTTACTACTTTGGTATTCAAAACATACTTCGACAAAGCTTTACCCAGACAATCATTCAAGAAGCAAACACAAAGATACTTTCGATTTGTCACCAACGATGGACTGCAATTAATACAAAATGATAATATCCTCATTCATCAAGGGTGTACTCCATTCTCATAAATAACCCTCAACATCACTTGATATATAATAATAATAAATATAATGATGATCCACCACACCAAGGATAGCTCTATCCTAGTAGAGTCGGCTTTCAAAACTGCTGAAGGACTCAAAGTCAAAACATCTCGACCTAGATAAATTGTGAGAAAGTTAGTTATAAGTTGGCTTTTGTTTGAGTGACCACAACAAGGATGGGATAGTCATTTTATTTCTCATTTAACCACAAGGATTCGTGAAGTGAAATGCCACTACGTTGGTAACGAAAGGCGCCATAAGATTTCTGACGATAAGGCGCAATCATTATGAGATGAAGATAACTTCTGTTCGGTCTGATGTGTTTGCTGATTCAAAGGAAAGGGATGCATGTATATATAAAATAAATGTTGGTTAAACAATGAAGGATATCATGCTGTGAGTTTGGTTTTAATTAAGAGAAGAGGATGACTATGAGGGAAAAATAAAACATAAACAAATTGATGTCAGGAATTAGTCAGTGCTGAGTTAAGGTTGGCAAGTAGTTGTGTTTGAGGGAACTGCAGGGGTAGTGTTAAATGATTATGTGCCTGCAATAGACTAAGGGATTTTTGTCGATGAAGACGAGGGATTATTTAAATTTCAATCATATGGGAATGAAGAAAAATCTTTCTTTGTTCAAAATCAGAGTCCCAACAAGTTCTCGTGTTTCGTGGTTAAGTCGATGTCGTCTGAAACTAAAACTTACTAACTTAACGAGCTCACATCCAGTGAAACGTTTATGCCTGAGACACTGCAACCTTCCGCCCTATGCGATCCCGGCACACTGGTTGCAGTTGTCCGCACCCGCGATGGCTTGGTTTTTAAAACGTAGGTTCGGTCTTCCTTAGCTTCTCGAACCCGGGGCCGGGAGTCGAATATCCTCTTGGCTGGAGCCTTTGCTCTATATGACCGAACCAATGTAGTCGACGTGATTAACCTTTTTGGACTACATCCACATCTTGGTACAGCTTCTAGAGTTCGTGGTTGCATATTCTCCTTCATATGCACTCCTCGGACACAGGACCAAGTATCCGAATTAGAATTTTTCTTTCGAAGAAGGCAATATTAGTTCCTCTTTTCTACCTATCGCCCAGCACTGGTATCATTAAGCAGATCTGATAGAATTAATTTTCGATAGAGCATGCATTTGTCTTTTGTATCAATAGTTTTGAACGCATTAGTTTTGCAACAGTTTCCTAAGGTAATTCTCTGTCGGATCTCCACTAAGGTGTAATTCGTAGAGTTCATGTGAACTCCAAGGCTGTTTTGATATTAGACTGTAAATCAGGTATCCCGTGTTAACTAATCCCCTTCGAAAATCTACGTTCTGTAGATCATAGGCGCATACAGAGACGGGTAAGCGGGTCTGTGGTAGTATGGAAAGGACACCTGTGGTCGACCCTGAATGACTGAGGCGCTTGTCCTTACAACCGGTAAGTTACGAGCTCTACTTTTATGTAAATCATACGCCAAATAAAACATGAGGTGCATCGCTGAAATCGAAAGACTTTCCATTCACGGTATGTGTGTCAATGACAACCTTCGTTGGAATGACCACATGTTCGATGTTGCCAAGAACGCCGCGAAAAGTCTAGGCTTCCTGAAGCGTTGTAGGAAATATTTCACCCCTTCTGATCTGGCTACAATTTATAATGCGTTTATTCGCCCGAAACGCTAGTACAACGCTCATATCTGGTCCGGCGCACCAATAACTTATTTGGAGCTACATTACAGGATACAAAAACACGCGATAAAACTTTTTAATGACCGAGACATTGCGAGATCGATTGACTCTCTTAGTCATCGTCGTAATGTCTCCTGCCTTTCGTTATTTTATCGTTATTTCCACCATAAGTGCTCAAACGAAATAGCCAGCTGCATTCCTAGCCTTGAACATTTCAACCACAATACCCGCCATGCAAGGAATGCTCATCAGTTCACCATCAAGCCTGTGTTCGGACGTACAGTGAAGTTCAAAGAATCTTTCCTCAGCCGCACTATACGAATGTGGAATACTTCTCCACGCATTGTTTTTCCTTCACATTATAACCTAGAAACATTCAAAACCACAGTGCATCAGCATCTATCCTTTTTTTCTCACCCTGATTTCCTTAATGCCCGTGCTGTGTAACTATTACATTATAAGGGTCCCAACAAATCCCTTTAGTGCGTGTTTATTATAAAAAAAAGAGGTTAGTATAATCCTTACGAAAATTCCAGCATCCGTCCCGGAGGATATCGTCCACTTCTTCGTAAGGTCAATAAGGCGTTCAATATTGGCGTCGCACTCTGAGGTTGTGCACATACACACGCTCAATCTCATCCGATTGAGTGGTTTTAATGGTAAGTATTGAAGGTAAAACTTGTATGGCCGTACTGATGCTGCTCGGGCACAACTTGGCTTTAAGGCGGATGCTTTCGTTAACATGTGTATCTGCCAGGTTAGGCTAGGTTATAGTGGCAGTCGGCAAAAGCACACTAAAACCCATAAAAAGGTCTATTGTGGTACCACACCGATCTATCTTCTTCCTAATTGTTGAACCAGTTGGAGCTTTTGATAAAGCTTGAAAGACTTTTAATGTCGATGTTTGTGAGATCGTTGAGATCATTGTAAAAGAAAGATCCCGTTTTCGTCTTTGAGAGAGAGCAGGGCATGTGAAAAGAAGGTGGAGAATAGTCTCCTCGTCCTCCTCGTCCAAGCAGCGTTTGCAGAAGTCATTGGTATAGACGCCAAGCCTTGTTGCATGCTTGCGTATCAGACAGTGTCCGGTGGTTACAGCAATTGTAGCAACAATGTGCAGTCTGTTCAGAAATATCAAATATTTAGAGCGTTTCAGATCCAGCTTTGGCCAAATCTGTTTTGTCGCCAGACAGACAAGTTTTTTTTTGTTATAAAAATGTAAATGTAACAGTGCCCTTATTGTGCTATGCAAACAGCGCAAGCATTTGTCAGCACCTGAAAATGTTATATTTCCTTGCATGCTTTTCGGTGCTACTTACTTTACAAAGAATAGAGAGATATGAAAGAAGTGTTTTGGAAGTGTTGCCACTTGTCCACCTAAAACAAGTTCTTTCAATGGCCTTCAATTGGGATGCCTAGTGGACCTTTATAAGGTAGAAGGGGCAGTATGGCCCTACAATTCCCTGGAATATCTCTGTGTCCCGGCACCCAGCATAGGTGAATGCTCCGCGAGAGATGATCGGCAGTCTAGGACTCCGATGGAGTTTGTGGAGACAGAATCCAGAGATTTTAGTGCAGCTTGGCTATCTGAGAAGATTCGAATGTCCATAGCGGATATAAGGTTCCTCTTCAGCCACGATATGATTTCTTTAATCGCCATAATTTCCGCCTGGAACATGCTGCAGTGATTAGACGAAAAAGAGGCTGAGGTTCAACCTGTCAGAGAATACACCTCCACCAACCCCTTCGTCGGTTTTGGATCCATCGGTGTAAAAGTGGATCGGTTCATCTTCGACAGGGGGCCTTCCTCTCAGAATGTTCTGGGAGGGATGTTGACTGTCAAGGGGTATGAAATATTATTGGAGACAATTCCGCCCTTGAAATTCTTTGTGGAAATTCTATTGTCTTAGACAAGTTCAAGGGTTGCCATTTGTCCCGACATGTCGAAACATGTCACCGTTATTACCTGCGGTGTCCCGACAACCCGATGGTAATATTAAATGTCCTGACAAATTCCAGTAGCTTCGAAATTATTTTATTAAGAAGTGAAGGGCAAACAGTTTGCAAGATATACAGTTTCTGTGTTAAAACTGATTCAAGTGAACATTTGTTAGTATGTTCAGCTGAACTGACAACAGCATACAAAGTAATCAACCATCATCAATCATTTAAATCACTGGACTGTTTAAGCAAACTGGATTCTTTAATGTATCCATATTCAAAAATAGCAGCCAAACAATCTACGGCTTAACAAAAGCAACTGCTATCATTAAGCATATTCTGGCACCTTATTCTTTATCTCAGTGTGTTCGCATTTGGAATCTGTCTCATTTTATGAAATCAGCACCGATGCAAGTAACCTTTGAGGTGAAAGAAGGTATAAAAACAAAATTAATTAGATTCCAAACTCTACCTGATGACATTTCAGATACAATAACTAATTATTGTCTGAAATCGCTAAACGATCTAAATATTTCCTCTAAGAAGTTAGTGGCTTTTTGTGGCGATAATACTAATACAATTTTTGGTGCAGCTCAAAGAAGTTAGCTGTGCATGTGCAATATGTCTTACAAATTAAAGACATAACTTAAAAGAGAAATAGAAGGCGTGTGAAATAACTGCCATTAAGATTTTCAAATATTCCTCAATCTATACAGTCAGAACAGAGAGGCTTAAAATTTTTTTGCGAATTTGTAGACGTATCATTCTAAACAGTATTATCTGATTTGCATACCAGGTAGCTCTCCCTGATTCCAGCATCGCATAGATAGGATTTTAATGATGTGGGTGCCACTGAAAGAATTCTTTGAAAATGAGACAAATGCACCAAATCTATTGATTGAATTTTTTAGATACCCCTTGGCGAAGGTCTATTTTTCATTTATAAATTCCCAGTCTTTTCTCTTTAATAAGCAGACATAATGAATGGAAAAATCAGACATCAGTATCATTGAGGTCAAGGAGCTCATTAATAATATGAGAAAAATACTCCAAGAGAGTAAAGTCTCAAATTGTATTGGTACAATTCCCGACCTAGAAACTGAAATAAAAATAATTGAAGAGGAGGTGGTAAAGTTTTACAACATTGCTATCGATTATATTGACAAATGGGTGTCACAATTGGATCATTCAAATGATTCGACTGGAGGAATTGAACCAAGGTTCCGGAGTGGATTATTATAGAGGAGAGCATTTTATATTTGAACGAAAAGGGGCATCTATTAACGGAGATTACTGTTTTCCTGAATTTATTACCTTGAAGGACATTATTGCAAGAAACATAGAAAGCGTAGAATGGAAAACAAATAATATCAGAGGTGTTTTAGACTGAAACGTCACACGAGCTTCATTAATTCAAGAAAATTTGTTAATACCGTTTCAGTATTCCCAGCCATAACGTAACACTAGAGCGCGTATTTTCATTAATGTCCACGCAGTGGACGTGAGAATAGATTCGCTTGGAGTTGACACGGTGGAAGCTATTCTTCAATAAATTTAATTTTAACATGATTTGTGAAGCAGTTTAAAAATTCTTAAAAGGAAATCAACAGCTATTGTCTCAGGTGAAATCATCTGACAAATATATAAATGAATTATTTTATTTCGTTCCTACATATATGTATCTTGTAATTAGCAAATGATTAATTAATAAATTAAATAATTTCCAAGTTGCCATCAGTTTTTGCTCGATTACTCATACAAATTACCAGTCACCAAAATGTTCCGACGAGATCTTCTACTCTAGAAGCAATTGTCTCAATATGATATTTCGTCGGTGAAGACAGGAAAGTGTACAACTCTACTTATACGTATTTTTATACCCTATTCTAAGGGTATATTAATTTTGACGCATAGTTTGTAAAATACCTTAATATTGCCCGTAGACCCCTAAAAGTTACTATATTTATGATCAGCATCGATAGTAATGTCGATCTAGCCATGTCCGTCCGTCTGTCGGCAAAAATTAGGCCTTTAAACTGGACCTAGAGAGCTGAAATTTTAACCATATACTCTCTAGGGTCCCGAAATAATCAAGTTTACGAATTTTTGAAATCCGTCCACAGACACGCCCACAAACTCAAAAAAACAAAATTTTGGAAAAAATCGAATTTTGAGCTAGAAAGCTGAAATTTTTTATATATGATCTATGACTCCTAAAACTGCTCGAGATAAAAAAATTTCAAAATCCGCCCACTGACACGCCCACAAATAAATAAAATAATTTTTTTTATACCCTATTCTAAGGGTATATTAATTTTTGAAAATCCAAAGTCTGAGCTAGGGAGCTGAAATTTATAATATATACTCTCTATGGGCCCTTTATGCTCATGTGTAAATATTTTCAAAATCCGCCCACTGACACGCCCACAATTAATTTTTTTTTTTTTTTTGAAAATTCAAAGTTTGAGCTAGGGAGCTGAATTTTATAATATGTACTCTCAAGGGGCCCTTTATTCTCATGTGTTAATTTTTTTCAATCCGCCTACTGACACGCCCACAATTAAATAAAACAATTTTATTGAAACACCCAAGTTTGAGCTAGGGAGCGTTTTTTTTTTTGATAAAATCCTTTAAATGTTATATAACAAAATATGTAGAGCGTTCTTAACAATTCAACCATACTTAGACTTTTGTCACGCCCACTTATGAGGGATAGGAATAAGAATAGGGTATCCAACAGTTCACCCAAGCGGACTGTAGCCCGTCCCTATGTTTTATTCTGTTATCGGTGATTTAGAAAATAGTGTATCTTCATTTAACTGTGTATCTCATCATTGGGGCGGGTGAAACCGCGTGAGGTGTTTGTTTTAATGTTCTCCTGTAAAATTTGTAACCATGGACACGGTTTTCACTTCCGCCAAAATGTTGTTCTTTAGTGGCTCAAAGATGCACAGAAGACTACTTTACAACAGAACCAAGATAGGTGTGTTTCGTATCATGTCGCCAATGTCATGTCGTCATAAGATTCGACACTTTCCGTACTTATTCCAGCATTCAGTAATGTCTGTCTATTCTATGTTGTTTGGGAGATTTTGGACACATGTAGTATCATTGTGATCTTTCTGCCTGAAGAACTTATTTATCTGTGGGTTCAATAATTTCGCCTTGTACCACTCTTGGCCGCGACCCCTTGTCATACAGGGATATATGGATTCCTACATATGTTCCACAAACCCTTGCCGAAAGCATATTTTAACCAACGAATATAAACAAATATATAATACGAACTATTAATATAAAAAGCTCTCTTGCCCTCAACTAATGCAATGTGAGCCAGTAAAATAATAAGACTATGGGTGCCTACGCACAATGTCGCGATTAATTGAAACATTTAAATCGCATGGAAACTTCAATTAGTCACCATTATATTATTTTCGGCAAGTAGGTCAAAGGCCGCGATGGTAATAAAAACGAAAATGAGCCCATTAATATGCCAAAAAGTATGAAACGAAGTAGCTGTACGTGCTGTTACATAGTTCCGAAAATATAAATTTTCTAGTCCTCGTTTATTAATGGGAATATTTTTGGGATTCATGTGTAATTACAGTCTGTGGTTTTGGGTGGAGGAAATAACAATTATCGTGGCATAAGTTAGAGTATGGAGTCTATGCATATTTTAGTACGTTGTAGTGGACTAGAATCTAAATGCGATTAACAAATATGAAATATGTACTCTGAAACATATTTTATATTTTATACTGAATGCAACCCATTCACATCTACCTTGTACAAAACCTTAGCCTCACTGTTGAGAAAATTTGGCAACTTGCTGTGAACCACTATCATCTTCACGCACGAGAGCTAGCGCGCGAAACTAATATCCGCCTGCAAGAATCCAGCATTCTTTTTCTTTTTTTCAACTGAGATCTTCGGCGATGGCGGTACTCTCTAATCAGTGGGAAAAATAACACCATTCTGACCACTTTCTAGATGGATAAAGTAAACAGGCAATTGACAAAATAGAGGGTTGAAAAGTGACCATCGTTCGAAAAGCAAAATTAAAATACGTGATGGTCGCATCGCGAGTGTGGAGGCACCGTAAGGAACAACCACCTTTTCAATAACACCACGTGTCGTTAATAACCACCGTCGCCACGCAAAATAAAAAAGAAAAAGAAAAAGGCAGCCTTATCCGCGATATAAGATGAGCCAAACCACAAACAACTTGGCAAACACCCGCAAATTCGCGATCGACTACCGAAGCGATAATCGGCGATCCTCGTCATCAAGAACGCCCCAGAGAGCATAATCTGAGCTTATCCACCGAGTCGCTCCAAACAAACCGAATGGGCGCAAAAGATCATCGTACAATTCAGATCGTGAATGAAGCAACCCGGATCAAATCCATCTCGATCGAAAGAACCCAGCTTGGCAGATCAACCATCAATCAGCAGTACAAGCAGTCATCAAACACTGACAAAGGCAAGGGCCAATAGGAAACAACATCAACCTGAAAAGCAACGGGTTGGGTTCGATATCCCGCTTTTTATAATCCCGCTTCTTAAAATCCCGCCTCTAATAATCCCGTTTTTTATAATCCCGTTTCTTACTATCCCGCTTTTACAATCAAAAGTAGTTGCTTTATTTTAAAAATCGCGCGATAATAATAAGAAAATTAAAATAAATTAAGCAATGAGTGTTTTTTTGAAATGCAGTTTATTTTAACATTTATCATTTTTAGAGGAAGTAACAAAATAAGAAATAAATAATATCAAAATAAATTTTTAAGTAATAAATATGACAATCTTCAATAATTTAAAAAAATATAAAGTAATGTTATATGATATTCTGCAAAAGGGAACAAAAAACAAATTCAAACGATTAACAACATTTTTTATTTTATTAGTTCAAGTGTATATTATAAGCAATGCGACGCAAAAATCCTGTTTTACTCCTTTTTTTCTATTTCTCATTCATTTTTTTACAGCGCGTGACTTTATAACATTAATTTTTTTTTACATAATTTTTCTTGTCCATTTTGTAATATTTGTATTTCAGTTTGCAACACAATTGCTTCCTTTCTCAAATCTGCAATGAGTTTATACAAGCCAGCACTTTTTCGTCCAACCAAAACTTTCAGTCTGCGATTCCACGCTTCAGCATTATTTTGTTTTCTCGGGAATTGTTTTTCTGCACTGTCATACACAGACCAAAAGTTAGGAGAGTACTGCACTTGTCTACTTCCATTACGAATGTTTTGTAAAAAAACCGGATTAGCGGGATTTGGCGGGATTTTAAAAAGCGGGATTATAATAGATCGGGATTTTGAACAAGCGGGATTCCGATACGCTCCCAAAGCAACAACACCAGCTTTCGAGCGCAGTCCAGCGAGTCGTGAAAATCAGTTCACCTGCACGGACGCAACAAACCACTCAAGGAGAAAGAAAATAGGGACCATCAACACAACATCAGCCAGCCAGGAATAAAGTTCACTCAACTGTGTAATTTATCGCACCTGATCAATTGTTTTGAAAATTGCGCTTAATTGCTCTCTTCATACACGCACACCTGGATCAGATAATCCATAACGCATCGAATGCGGAGATCATCGGAATTTTTATTTTATTTTATCAGTAACACCCACGTGCGGACATATTAGAATAAAAAAAAAGAAACAAAGCTAAGTACATATTAACAAATTGGTACTGTAAAGGGCGTTCAATTGGTTAAGAAAAAAAAACATTAATATCAAAAATATTTTTCTTGATTTATTTCCTTAGCAAGATCAACCAACATGCTGTGCACACATATTGGGGACATCGTCAACATAATTAATCCATAAAGAAAAAAAATAAAGTCCGGTGAGTCCAATCCAATTTTTTATATCCTATTCTAAGGGTATATTAATTTTGACGCATAGTTTGTAACATACCTTAATATTGCCCGTAGACCCCTAAAAGTTACTATATTTATGATCAGCATCGATAGTAATGTCGATCTAGCCATGTCCGTCCGTCCGTCCGTCTGTCGGCAAAAATTAGGCCTTTAAACTGGACCTAGAGAGCTGAAATTTTAACCATATACTCTCTAGGGTCCCGAAATAATCAAGTTTACGAATTTTTTAAATCCGCCCACAGACACGCCCACAAACTCAAAAAAACAAAATTTTGGAAAAAAACGAATGACCTATGACTCCTAAAACTGCTCGGGATAAAAAATTTTCAAAATCCGCCCACTGACACGCCCACAAATAAATAAAATAATTTTTTTATACCCTATATATATACCCTAAGGGTATATTAATTTTTGAAAATCTAAAGTTTCAGCTATAGAGCTGAAATTTATAATATATACTCTCTATGGGCCCTTTATGCTCATGTGTAAATATTTTCAAAATCTGCCCACTGACACGCCCACAATTAATTTTTTTTTTTTTTTTTAAATTCAAAGTTTGAGCTAGGGAGCTGAAATTTATAATATATACTCTCTAGTGGCCCTTTATTCTCATGTGTTAATTTTTTTTTAAATCCGCCTACTGACACGCCCACAATTAAATAAAACAATTTTATTGAAACACTCAAGTTTGAGCTAGGGAGCGTTTTTTTTTTTGATAAAATCAAAATCATTACTATCCTTCCTTTCCTAAGCAAAGCTTTCGAGATTCTTGTAAGTAGACAAATTAAGACTTATCTTAACGAGAAGAAGTTGATTACTAACTTACAATCGGGTTTCCGTGCAAATCATAATTGCACCACAGCTCTGCTGGATATGCGAATATATACGCGAGGGTCTAGACCTGAATATTATGGGTTGTATTGTCTTTTTGGATTTCTCCAAGGCATTTGATTGCGTTGACCATAGTATCTTGTTGCATAAGCTTAAGCTACAATTTGGTTTCGAGGATATTTTTTGTCGGTTAGTAAAATCATATTTATCCGATCGATATCAGTACGTAACACACCGAAATGAATGTTCCTCAATTCTACCTCTCCACTCCGGTGTTCCTCAAGGCTCCGTATTAGGGCCGCTATTATTTTCCTGTTTTATAAACGACATTACGGCGAGTTTCTCCATATGTAATCATCATATATATGCAGACGATGTGCAACTATATTTGATGTTTCCGGAATCACATTTAAATCGTTCCATAGCCACATTAAATCCGGAACTCGATAAAGTATTTTCTCGGTCCAAATCAAACAGACTTCAACTTAACTCTAACAAAACGAAAGCTTTGATTATTAGCAGAACCTGCCATAGCGGCGTGACGCCACAACTTCTTCTCAACAATTATCCAATAGCGTTGAAAATATAAAAAGCTTAGGAATCCATTTTACCCGAAACTTGACGTGGAACTTACATATATCTAAAATCGTTGCGAAAATCTACGGTGCACTTCGAGGCCTTAGTCCAACAAAAAAGTATCTTCCGGTAGGTGCTAAACTTAAGCTAGTCAAGGCCTTTCTTCTGCCAATAATTCTCCAATATGGACTCCGAGTCCAAACGAAAACTAAATGTTGCCTACAATAGCTGTGCTAGGTACATCTTCGATATAAACAGAGATGAGCACATCTCCGGCTACAGCCAACGACTTACTGGCTGTTCGCTAACAGCCCTTTTAAAATATCGGACCATTCTATTCTTACACAAAATCATTACCACGAAAATACCAGAATACTTATATAATAAAATTAGAATGGGGCGAACTCACAGAGCTATGCAATTAATCCCACCTAGTCATAAGTATTTGGTCTCTTCACGGCAATTTTTTGTTCGTGCCATTCAACTGTGGAATTCGTTACCCCTACACATTAAGCGATCTTATGGTAACAACACTTTCGCGACACACATTTAGCAATACTACGCAGAGATGTTCTAGTGCATCGACGTTACCTTTCCTGTCATCCCCCTCATACACTATTTTCCTCCTTTGCTAAGGTTTTAATCGCACTGCGTGCTTTTCTATTCTATTTCATTTCCTTTTCTTTTCTTTTCTTTTTTTTCATTTTCCTTTCTTTTCTTTACTTCCTTTATCTATTTTTATACCCTATTCTAAGGGTATATTAATTTTGACGCATAGTTTGTAACATACCTTAATATTGCCTGTAGACCCCTAAAAGTTACTATATTTATGATCAGCATCGATAGTAATGTCGATCTAGCCATATCCGTCCGTCCGTCCGTCTGTCGGCAAAAATTAGGCCTTTAAACTGGACCTAGAGAGCTGAAATTTTAACCATATACTCTCTAGGGTCCCGAAATAATCAAGTTTACGAATTTTTGAAATCCGCCCACAACACGCCCACAAACTCAAAAAAACAAAATTTTGGAAAAAATCGAATTTTGAGCTAGAAAGCTGAAATTTTTTATATATGATCTATGACTCCTAAAACTGCTTGGGACATAAAATTTTCAAAATCCGCCCACTGACACGCCCACAATTAAATAAAATATATTTTTTGAAAAACCAAAATTTGAGCTAGGGAGCTGAAATTTTTAATATATACTCTCTAGGGGCCCTTTATGCTCATGTGTAAATATTTTCAAAATCCGCCTACTGGCACGCCCACAATTATTTTTTTTTTATTTTTGAAAGTCCAAAGTTTGAGCTAGGGAGCTGAAATTTATAGTATATACTCTCTAGGTGCCCTTTATGCTCATACTTAATTTTTTTTTAAATCCGCCTACGCCCACAATTAAATAAAACAATTTTATTGAAAAACCAAAGTTTGAGCTAGGGAGCGTTTTTATTTACAAAAGCTTAGTTTTTTCGATAAAATCCTTTAAATTTTTGTCACGCCCACTTATGAGATATAGGAATAAGAATAGGGTATCCAGCAGTTCGCCCAAGCGGACTGTAGCCCGCCCCTATGTTTTTTTCCTTTATTTATTTTTGAATTATTTCATAGTTTCCCATAAAAAGCACATACAATATTTTATAAGATTTTATCTTTTTGTAACATGTATTCAATGGATTAATAAATCTAAATCTAATCTAAATCTAAATCTAGGCACAGCCAACTATACATATCAGGTAGGTGACGCCCCCTAGTGTCCACACACTGTATAAGCCAATTTCTGGCGTTTGGCATGACCCTAACCAGCGAAGCAGCGGGTATGTTGGCAATTTTTGCCCTGATGTTGGCCTTCTGGTCTCGAAGGGTCCTTGAACAGTTTACAAGAACGAGGAATTAAAAAAAATCACCAACAAAATTCCGCAAAGGGGCCAAATCGCCCCTTATTGAGATGAGGCGCTCCGGGAAGTGTTCCCTCTAAACAGCCATTGATGCCCTTGAAGTGTGAGCCGTTGCTCCGTCCTGTTGGAATCAAATGTCTTCTAAGTCCAATTCATCAAGTCGTGGCTCGCTGAACGCCGTGGGAATTGCAAGATTGAAGCTCTCACTGACGTTATGTTCCCAGGTGATCTGATGGACCGAACGACTCCAAATCTTCGTCTTATCACATTCGCCGTTGGTCTGAACGTAGTGACTCATATAACGATTGATTTACAGTACGAGACAGGGCCCAATGGGGTACATTCGGAAAGCGACTTCGGAAAGCGCGATCAACGCATTAGGGCGACTGATCTGGAAGGAAACAATACTTTAGAATCACGCCTGTCGAATGAGATCATTAATGGTAGTTCCCATAAATATTGCATTGTTTATGGGATTTACGATAAACATCACAAGTACATCCCATAACAGTAACTGGGTCGCCCGCGGGTAAAAGGGTTCAAAATTCTGAACACCTCTTCGACTCAAAAAAATTAAACTCTGGACACCTCTTCGACTAACAAATATAATTCTAATATTCTAATAATTGAACAACCTTTGCCCTTATTTCACTGACTTACAGTGAAATAAAGTCGCTTCCATCAATTGAAAGCACAATAAGGCCAATTCGTCAAAGTGAAATAACACCAACTGAATAAAATTGGCTCTATTACACTTATCAACGGCGAAATAAGGCCAACTTTTGGGAGTTGGTCTTATTTCACGGCACCCGGCGCACAGTGGAGTATTTCAATCGAAAACCCGGCCAAAATTATTTTTAATTTTTAATGACTTTATTTTTTCGTGAAAATGATAGATGTAATAAAATAATAAATTTTCCTCATTTGAAGATTTTTTTAAGAAAAAAAAAATTTTTTTGAAACAGAAATAAAATAATTATTAAAATAATTAGCCGGATGATTCTTCATCTAATTAATCTCCATCGTCTTCTACTTCACTTTCACTTCCAGACACACTGCTTCGAAAATAGATTGATTTTGTCGCATTTGAATTCTCAGGAGGAAGCATTTCTAGGGTGTCCTTCATAAAAGATCTTTTTTTGGGAGGTGATTTTCTCAGACAAGTAATGAGAGGATCAGAGCTCAAAAGTAATCTATTGAGGACATCCATATTACAATCTGTCCTAGAAAACTTTCTTGCAAAATTCAGCCTATATAACCTGAAAGTTAAAAATGATTGATTAATATCATGAATTTCATATTATTATTTATAGGATACAAAAAACCAACCTGAAGTGCTTGTTTCTGGCTTCTGCTGCTTCCTCAGATAACTGGCCAATTGGCAGTAAGGCATTTTCTATGATGATAGAACCATGAATTAAAATTTTATGCATAGTAGGTGTCATAGGATGCCACGGGTATAACTCCACATAGAGTTTTGCTGTATCCATGGTGTATATTCCAAATTTTATAGTATTTATTTTGAATCCACAAGAAAGTGTCTCCAAAATTACTTTCAACCGGAATATCAATCCAAAATCAATGCCAGTTATTTCAGCCGCAATTTGCGGACTATTAAAAAACCTTCGACTGGTGTTTCCATTATTCGTATTTCCGAACCCAGCTTTTGGCACATCCACAATGAGGCCCAGTTTGTTTCGAAACTCTCTGACCGCGGCGTTGCGTTGGACTTTACGATATTTACGATCTAAAGTCCATGGAACGTCCGAGGTCGTATTCTGGGTTATTCCATGTTCTCGCACAATCTGTCAACGCACTGGGAATTTGGCATAAGTGACTGTCAAATGAAACAAAAGTTAATTCTTGTGTAGAGACATTGATCGGCGTCTTATTTAGAATTTTCTTGACATCTACGAGTAGGTATATGTACGAGTATATTAATGAGGAGATGCCCATAACGTGTTTCCACCCTTGCTATTATACGTCACATACATATATATTTGGGTAGGGGACAATACATAGAAGTGTACAATACAAAAATTATCTACATATATAACACACATTATGAATTACAGCAGGTAAAATGAAGCGAATTGGATGAAATTAAAACAACAACAATATATATCATGAAGTTACTTGAAAATGCTTGAAGTTACTTGAAAATGATTGAAAAGACTTGAAGTTGCTTGAAGTTACCAACAACAACATTGCTGTGCATGTTATGCATTTGATAATGCTTGAACATACCTGAAGTTTCTTGAACATGCTTGAAGTTACTTGAAAATACTTGAAGTTACTTGAAGTTACTTGAAAATGCTTGAAGGTACTTGAAAATGCTTGAAGTTACTTGAAGTTACTTGAAAATGCTTAAAAATACTTGAAGTTACTTGAGAATGCTTGAAGTTACTTGAAGTTATCTGAAAATGCTTGAAGTTACTTCAAGTAACTTGAAAATGCTTGAAGTTACTTTAAGCAACTTGAAAATGCTTGAAAACTTGAAGTTACTTGAAAATGCCGGACAAATTTTTTATCATGTGAAATCAGAGAATGCAAGTTACTTGAAGTTACCAACAACAAAATTGATGTGCATGTTATGCATTGGATAATGCTTGAACATACTTCAAGTTACTTGGACATGCTTGAAGTTACTTGAAAACGCTTGAAGGTACTTGAAAATGCTTGAAGTTACTTGAAGTTACTTGAAAATGCTTGGAAATACTTGAAGTTACCTGAAAATACTTGAAGTTACTTTAAGTTACTTGAAAATGCTTAAAGCTACTTGAAAATGCTTGAAAACTTGAAGTTACTTGAAAATGGCGGAACAATTTTATATCATGTGAAGTCAGAGAATGCAATGTCAAAAAATTTCATTTTCCCACTAATATGTATAACAGTCGACTTTGTTTTTTTTCACTTATATAACTTATAGTATAAATTGGTCAAATTTCGACCTTGGGGCGACCCCTAGTATTCTATAATGCTATGCGGAATACTAAGGCCAATACCAGTTATGTGTTATGCTTGGCAACTCGGTTTTTTTGACAGATGTATGGTAGCTGTATATGTATTTTGTTTTCAGATGTTTAAGATCTAAATATCTAACCGATTTATTTCAACCGAACTGTCGTTGCTGCTCATTGTCTACCATGACGAAACAAAAAAAAAATAGCGTGCCCAAAGCCCAACTGGGAAGGTGAAACAAAAAAAACGTATAAAGCAGAAAAGGAAAGAAATAATAAAAAAAGATCTTCGCACACTGAGGGATACGTGTGTACCTACATACACTAATTTCTTGAATCCATATCAACCCATATTTTATAGGTACCTACATAATTATTGTGCGTATGTCCTTCGTAACACCTGCCCTAAATGATGAGCCTGTGAGAGCACTTTTAGTGCCGACAAATTTCTGCTCGTGATAGTTGCTTGCTAAGCACTCCACAACACAGAGTTGTATTTAAAAAAACACATTCGGCCCTAGCGAGGTATCCGTCGGAACGGAAAATTCTCGAACTGATAAGAATCGGAGGATTTTTGCTTCGAGGTATTCTTCCGAACAGGTATTCGAAGCCTAAATCCTCCGATTCTAATCAGATCGGAGAATTTTCCGTTCCGACGGATACCTCGCTAGGGCCGATTGCAACCGGTTCCGCACGATGAATGCAGCCATTTTGATTGTTGTGCTGACTGTGGTTTCTGGATAATTAAAAACGATTTTTGAAAGAACTGGCTTTTATGAAGCCATCCCTTATCAGCAAAGTGATAATTGCTTTGCGCTACCTTGAGGACCCACCCTTTTTCAAATGTAGCTGCGGCTGTCGCCATCAGATCGCACCTTGACAAATCCCTCCTCAAACGTTATTGGATTTGTCCCTTACACTTGCCAAGTACGCTTCAGAAGATCATCTCAACAAATATTCTTCAATTTACCACATAGTAATTCGTTTAATTTTCAAATAAATATAAATTGACAACTTTGGATTTAACTTATTTAACACAACGCATAGACTTTTCCGACGGAACTAAAAATGTGGGTCTTATTTTAGATAGAAAATTAATAAATAAATATTTGGCTTTACAGGCCAAACCTAACGTCTCCAACCATTTGCTTGTTCGATGTTGGAGAATTGACTTGTTTTGAAGGTTTTATGTCAAATTAGTAGCTTTATCAGGTACACAGTTTTGGCAATACGATATGATTAGGTCACCCTCGTTTGTTCCGTAAAGAAGTTAATGTATACCACACTGCCATACGTTTTCGACTTTTATAATTCTTTAAAATTAATTACACTGAAAGCTCTGCAATTGTACGCGGGTGGCAGTGGTGCAGTAGTAGTGTATTCGCTTACGGAATGGAAGGTCGTGCGTTCGAATCCCGGCCAAGTCCATTACTTTATACCGAATACATGAAATCGCAATCTCGCTAAGTAACTTAGACACCACCCGTGGAGAAAAACCCTACAACTGCACCCAAACACTTCTTTCCTATCTCTCTATTCTTTCTAATACCAAGTAGCTTACACTGTGTTCTTAGCATTATAAGGGTACTGTAACAACAGAAAAAAATGCTTTTAGCGTAAGCAAATTATATAAAAAAAAAAAAAAATTGACCGAATGACTCAATTCAAATGTCACAATCGAATAAATATTTTTTTTTTTACAAAAAACGTCAAAAAGCTTATCGTCGCTCCAACATCCTTCCGGCTCGACTTCTCTTGCCCTTAAGCATTCTTTCATTAGTTCGTGTGCAGATACACAGAAAATTTCTTCAAATTTAATGGCATAGAAAATATCTGACATTCTGAGAGATTCGATGAGGAAATTAAGAAAAAAAACAGACGGGAAAAAAATGGAAACACTGACACCATGTTGCAAAATACTTGGAATGATGCCGCACGTTTGCCACGTGGGCTTCTTGCTACGTAGTTGACGGTTCCGTCGGAGCACGAATCGCATCATTTAATAGATTAAACTTCGGGCAATAGGAGGTGGAATTTTCAATTAAGCTCCATTGGTATTTTGTCCGGGCTATTTAAAATAACAGATTAGTCCTTGAGGGGCGTAGTGTACGTCGTCGATGAGTGGCTTCGAAAAACGTGCTCATAACATGTACAAAGAGACACACATTGACACATTGGCATCCCGGTTAAACGACAGTCTTAGCAACAGGCAAGGTCACGTCTTCATCATTGAATAATCAACCTACCGCTAATGTTACCTGGGTTATGTAAAAGATTGTTCTGATGATAAAGTCGGATCCGACAATCTTGAGGCAACGATTAAAATACATACAAAAGCCTATTACATTCCATCGGGCGCCAATTGACACTTAACTCAATGCAACAACTCATAAAAACTACGATTTTATCCGGGAATAAAATTACTCCTGATGTATGTATTTCAACTGAATTTAATATCCTTTGGAGGAACCATGTGCTTTGGCGAATTTATAACAATCAAACTACATATATGAAATTTCTTAGTGCGCTGTTTTATATAAACATTTTCATTCCAGCACAACAGGGAAATGTTACTTTCGAAATTAATCATAAAACGGATATGGCTATGTAGAACGTGCATAAGAAAAAACACACTTCCATTTAACATGCATACACGTCGTCTTGCACAAATCTACTGCCATTCACCAGCTGGGATGTGATGAAAATCTTAAAGCTAAACTGGTTGACATAAATGTTGTATCGTAAAAATGTTCAGCCGCAAATGCGCAAATAATTTGATTTGGTTGTTTAGACCCCTGCAAGATAAAAGTTTATGAACAAAACAAAGAACTTTTTCGGGAAGGATAACACCTACAAGGTGCCACAAATTGACAAAAATACGTATACACACATGCTTGTATACTTGCGAGTTTGAAGGATTATTAAAAAAACAGTCGAGACTCCATGTAGAAGACAAGGTTCAGGAAAAAATTATCCCTCCGATTTGCGTGCAATAAATATTCCTGTCCTCATAGGTACTATAGAAATATATGTCTGCACAGCAAGCCACCTTAAAGCACCTTTGACATATTGGTTGACACTTTTGTTATCTTTAAAAAGAAATAATTCAAGATTCGTGTACACTTTGGGAGTTCATAAATATGAACCACCAGGTGGTAAGAAAGAACACCTATGGAGAAGGTAAAAAAACGAATTGAAGCACCGTAATAGTCGCATATAATATTGTGAAAATCCAAGTTTTGTTCAGTGGGATTTCCTATATAGTGCCAAAGGTACAGTCTGATCGTGAAGAAAAGAGTATCAAGATGCAGATTGTATTTAATCAGGAGTTTATTTTTAATAATTATAGGTACCCTATTCTAAGGCTACATATATTAATTTTGACGAGAAGTTATTAACTAATATTGCCCGTAGACCCCTAAAAGTAACTATATTTATGATCAGCATCGATAGTAATGTCGATCTAGCCATGTCCGTCCGGCCGTAGAGAGCTGAAATTCTAACCATATAGGGGCGGACGGGGCACAGAGGAGCAGCGGGCACATAGGACTTTCTGCTTACTTAGCCAGAAAGTTAAACGAAATAATAAAAGCGCCCATCTAGCTTCTTAGTTGGTTATTGTCTATAGTGCGCGCAAGTGCTCTTCAGTGGAATCAATTAAAATTTATTGCTTTTTAAGATACATTTATAAAAAAAAATGTATAAAAGTATGCGTGTTTACTGTTTAAAGGCTATCCAAATAAAAATTTCAAGTTTTTATGTCGAAAACAGTGAGTTTAGTGGTGCTTTGTGCAATTTTAATTTTCTGAAATATTTGTACTCAAACATGTCAATAACACTTTTTAAAAGGCATTCATATTGGGACACAGAGGAATAGGGCGGTCCTCTGTACCACCTATCAGTGGCGTGGCGTGGAAAATGTTAAATGGTAAGTCGGAAAAAATATGCACCTGCAAACGCTTTCTGAAATTATATTGTGTACTGCAAATCGCATAGAAGTAAAGCAATTCAAGCCAATTTTTTATACTTCAAGTCATTTAAGCATAAATTTACAATGAACCTAAAGTATACTCAAAGTGGCTTCGAAAGAAACCTTTTTGGCAGATGCAAATGCTGTACCTTAAAGAAAATTGATAGTAAGTAATAAAAAAAAGGAACTTCATAAATCACGGTTTGTTAAATAAATAAATACATAAATAAAAATTTAAATTAAAAAGCTTCACGCGTAATATTTACAAATATGTATAGATTTTATATTTATAATATATAAAAATATTTTAAAAATAGTTTTTGTACAAAGTTAAAAAGAGAAAATATTAATGATTAATATTTTTTTAAATCAAAAACAGTAGAATTTGGAAAAAAATGTGAAAAGTTTTGTTAAATATTTTTTTTTATTTGTACTCTAAGTCTATTCTTCTACCTTTTTTCACGTATTCTGCAAGAACTCTTTCATAAAAGTTAGGCCTACTTTTTATTTTTAAAAGGAGTCGCTTTTCTATGGATAAAAGTGCTAAATCAGAAAGCCTGTCTTCTCCTTGAGAATTTCTTAAATATGTATGAACTCTTTTCAGAGTGGAAAAAGATCTCTCCACGGAAGCAACAGTCATTGGTAGTGTTAAAAATAGTCCGCTTAATTTTAAGATTTGGAGAAATGTTTCACACAATATTTCACTTCTTAAATGTTTATAGAGGGATAAAACGTCAAGTGGTTGAAGTGAAGACGTAGTATTTTCAGCTCATTTTTTAAACCTGCAAAATCGGAAATTCCAGGGAAAAAGTTAATCACCGAAGATATTTTATCATCTGGGCTTGACTGAGCAAAACGACTGTATTTTGATTTATTAAGTAAATCCAAACAAATTAAATCCGTGAAAGATTTATATCGTGTCTTAATTTGAGATATAATATTGTCCTTTATTTCTACAAAAAGGCGCTTATAGTGAGTCTTTAAATCAAAATCAAGTAATCGGCGTTTCCGTGGAGGTTCAGCACAATCATTTATACTTTCAAAAATTAAATCAAATTTGTTTAGAAACTCAGTAGAAAGCCAAGACTCAAAACACTCGATTTCTCGCTTAGCAACTTCAACATCTGTTTGTTTATTTTGTATTAAATTAAACAATACATCGGTTTTAGCAAATATTTCGGAAACCGCGTGCAGTAAAAAGCAAAAATCTTTCCCTTCTAACTTAAGCAATAAACTTTCGGCCATTGAAAGTGCGTCAGTGTCCCATTCTTTTGGATGGTCTCATATTTGCTTAAAAGTTTCAATAATATCTAATCTACAGTTAAAAATAAAGTTAACTATTCGGAAATGGTAATGCCAGCGAGTTTCTGATACTCCCGGCATTCGTCTGTTTGCTATTTGTTTTAAAATATTTTAACGTTTAGTTGATTTATTAAAGAAGCGTACTATTGTGTTTATATTGCCAACAAAAATTTCAATTCAGGTATATTTTCCAGTGATTGAGATAACACCAAATTTAAAACATGTGCGTAGCAAGGAATAAAATAAGCCTTTGGACAAGCATCCAGGACTTTTTTTAACACCACCTACTTCCCCTGACATAACCGCGGCCCTATCGTAAGATTGCCCAACTAATTTCTCCTTGCAAATGTATACATCAAGTATATTGAAAATGTGTTTTGAGAGCTCATCGGCATTTCGACTCTCACTCACGTCAAAAAACCCAAGAAACCCTTCCTCTACTCCTTCCTCCGATAAGTAACGCAAAACGGCACTAAGTTGCTCCTAGTGGCTAGTGGCTCATATCTGGTGTTTCATCAATCATGATGGACACAAATCGCGTTACACTTATTTCCACTTTAATTTCGCATTTCATCACTGCGGCTATACTTTGTATTAAATCGTTTTGGATGTCATTTGATAGACCCGAAAAAACCGGATTACGTGCACTTGAACACTGTTCCAAATGAGAGTCCATTAACTGGTCATACTTAGATAAGTATAAAAGTGTTTCGACATAATTGCACGATTATTAGAATCTGGCTTTTCATTATCACCCCGAAATGCTTGTTCCTGTTTGCCTAAAAGAACTACTGTATCTATAAAACGTTCAATTAGTTTACGGTTTCTATCAACTTTTTTGTTGTGAGCTACAAAGGAATTACCTAACGAGGTTTCAATACGATCAGTACCGAATTCGTGCAAAGATAAACAGCTACGAATGTGCTTTTCCGCCTTGACATGCTTATTTGCCGAATTAATTAAATTGTTTTTGTGAGCGTAGCCCGTGCGACTCCAAACACTAGGAGAATTAGAAAAAAGGAGGCAAGGAAAACAAAACATTTTATTGAGCTTACAACTAAATACCAGTCAACCAAGTATATTTTTGATATATGGATGCGTTGAAATGCGAAACAAAACCATCCTTGCGCTTATAATCTATTTTCATAGAAGGAGTAGAGCGTCCTATATCTATAACTTTTTTTTTTTTAAGAAAACTCAACCTACAAAAATAATATTTTTCTTCCAAAAGCAAATCTACTAAACAACAATTTACTGTTAATAATGCCATTTTCTCCTTTGCTGAATCTAACTGAAAACAAAACAATTTAAACTTTTCACACTTCTCACACTTTTCACTGTTTTCGATCACTTTAAATAATCATTATTGCACAACAATAATTCCACTCAATATTACTTTAAGTTACACATCGCAGTCTGCTTCACAACTGAATTTTTCAAACAGAACTCACCTCAGCTACATACAAAACTCGCCAAATAAGTCGCTGAAAAGCGGGTTATATTTTTGCATAAGGAAGCGTGTATCAAACAGAGAGGAGTCAAACGCGGTGAACGATAAGGGGAAAACAAGGAAAGAAAGCCAATTTGTTCTAACCAGCCACATATTTTATAACGCGAAAATTTCCGGGTTACTATGATTTGTTTTGCTATCGCTTTGCGTATGTGTTTCTTATGGGGTATGGAGAGGAGTATGTGATGTTGGAGAATGTTGGTGTGAGTATTTGTGTGCGTAGAGCAGTAGAACGATATGAGAGTAGGTGAATAGCAGGTGGTGGGTTGGTAGAATTTGTTGCTTGCAAGTGCAGGTGTAGGAAACATACAAATCTTATGTTTATATACACACATTAAGATGCATCTTGTTGGATTGAAACATTGTTGAAAGGTAGAATTTTAAAAGGTAACCTGGCGTCAATCGAGTTCTATGGGCGCCTCGCCACTGCCACCTATAGGAAATGAACCCGATTAACTTTTGATTGTTTTTGTACAGATGGTACGAGACTATAAAAAATTGCAAAAAATAAAAAGACTTCAACTAAGGACAATCCCATTCGCTGAAGCTCGAGCTCATCCTAGGATGACAACAATGACGCCAATCCTTGTTACATTTATTGCACCGATAATTTTTTTAAATCAAAAGAAAATGAAGGCTTAATCCAGTGCCGTGGTTGTAAAAAGTGGGCACATGATGCTTGTGCCGGAGCAGAGGATGACGACAACTGTATAGTGCTTACATTGAGTTCAATTTCAGCTTAAAAAAATATTTATAACATTTATTATTTATATTTATTTAATTTAACTTATTTATTGATTAAAAGGAATATAATAAATACCTACATACATTAAAGATTATCCGTACTTTTACTTTTGGAGCAGAAGATGTTCCATAGGGGGCATAGAGGACCACCTAGGTCATATGTGCCCCAACAATGGGGCACCACGGAACAAATTTACTTTTTATGCATTTTTAATATTTAGAACATAAGTGATAAAGTTGTGATAGCATTTTTTTACTTATTTAATTTTGACACCTGAAGGTATGTGGTAAGGACATTTGAGCATTTTTCCTTCGTTCAATATATTTTACTAAATTGGCAACCGTTAAGTGGTCCTCTGTGCCCCGTCCTCCCCTACTCTCTAGGGGCTCTAAATAATTAACTTTAAGAATTTTTGAAGTCCGCCCACAGACACGCCCACAAACTCAAAAAAAAAAACAAATTTATCGAAAAAATCAAATTTTGAGCTAGAGAGCTGAAATTTTTAATATATGATCTTTGACTCCTAAAACTGCTCGCGAGATTTTATTGAAAAGTCAAAATTTGAGCTAGGAAACTGAAATTTATAATATAGACTCTCTAGTCTACGTGCCCTTTATACTTATGTTTAAATATTTTTTAAATCCGCCTGCTTACACGACCACAATTAAATAAAACAATTTTATTAAAAAACCAAAGTTTTAGTTAGGGACGTTTTTTTTACAAAAGCTTAGTTTTTTCGATTAAATCCTTTAAATGTTATATAACAAAATATGAAGAGCGTTCTTAACAATGCAACCATACTTAGACTTTTGTCACGCCCACTTATGAGGGATAGGAATAAAAATAGCGAACTTTTGCCCGTCACTATGTTTTTTTTTGAAGGTCACTTTTCTCATATATAGTTATTCCTGCAAGCAAATAAGAACCCAATAGAAAAGGCACTCCTTGATGCGCTTCATCAATGAAACTTTACACTTTAATAGCAGCACTTCTCAGTTTCAGATTTTTTTTTATCCTTTTCATACAAGTCGCGCCGTTCCATTAAGAAACTCATTAAGGAGTCATTACTGGAGGGACACTTAAAATGGAGGGACACTTAAAATAAAAAAATAATCCATTAAATCTGTTCACACTCAAACGGCATATGTGAGAACGTTGCATGACTTTCCTTAATGCGAAATACATACAAATCAACTTAACACAAGGACATCTTCATTAGCCATTTTGTCATTATAGTAACAATTTTATTTAAATGCATTTCTTGGATTTAATTAAATGATGTGGAAACATAGATTATTGTTAGACGAAATGAAGGAAACATCCTTCAACTGAGTGCAAGAGTACCTAGGTACGAGGAATTTCATTATTTCTCCGAACGTATTCTCTTCTTGGAAATCTCAAACTTTGACAGGCAACAGCCAGACTTAAGTGGTAGGGGGGACATTTTTCATGAGTTTAAAGCATTGTTGCCACTTGGGAAACAAATTTGGTACCAAATTTGGAAAAGAATTTACCAAACGAAGTTAAAAATTACCAAAACTTCTAAAGCTGGAAACGTTGATAGCAAAAAATAAGATAAACGATTTGGAAAAAAATCTTCTGCCCAATTGTGTGTGCAAAAACCCTTTTTTGTCGGGGTGCGAAACTTTCTACACTGGAGCACTCAGACTCAATACTGGTCCATTGTACGTGCAAAAACCCTGAATACAAAAAGTAGGCTGTTTCATTCTCAAAAGTAACGTGTATGAGAAACAGGCAAAAATCATTATAGGTTAAATTTTATATTTTTTGTAAGGTTTGGAAATACTCTGTTGCATAGCATAAAATCGTAACGTAATAAGCACTTGATCTAAAGAACTGACGGGTTCGTTTCTCTTGATTTTGTGTTCTAAATGAGAACCAAACAAATTCAACAATAATTGTTCCACACATGCTTTCGAAAATTGAAACCTCATTTTAAAATCAATATCGTCATAATCGGAGAATGGATTCCTGTGAACACGAAGTACTCCTGAACATATTATTCTCTGTTGCTCTTCGTCCTCAGATGAAGATGATGATGACGACGACCAATCTATTATTCTTAATTAAAAGAAAGTATTTTAATCTGCAAACAAACTAGAAAATGTTTACCTATTCATCTTCTTTTTTTAAAAAATAAAAAGTTAAATGTTACAGCAAGATATCAGCTACTTAATCTGACTGCTTTATAAATACGAGTAGGTACAAAATTTTAAATTTTAATGAGACAAAAACGGCCTTTTAGTTTATTGGCGTGTTTAAGAGGATGTTAACTTTAAAAGCGTTTGGTGAAGCCGAAATAGGTGTGTGTGTGTGTAGAAATGCACGATCTGTGTGCAAAAGAAAAAGATGGGTGAGTCCCAGGGACTCGCCTAGTGAATTAAGGGTTAACATGTGAGTGTAAAAAAATCTTAGAATTTGGGCATTTCGGGACCCAGTATGAATATGAATATATATTCCAAATTTCAGCTTAATAACTCAAATTCGATTTTTTCGATAGATCAGTTTTTTGAGATTGTGAGCGGATTTAAAAAATTCGTACACATGATTATTTCGGAGCCATAGAGAGTGCTGGTGGCAAATGGTGCGATGGTAGTGTATTCACTAAGTGATTGACAGGTCGTGCGTTTGAATCCCTACCAGGGCCACAGGACAAATCCGTGGGTTGACACGACTGGAGACCACGGGTGTCGTATAGGGCCGATCAAAGAAAGAAATTGCGGGTGGCAATGGTGCAGTAGTAGTGTATTCGCTTACGGAATGGAAGGTCGTGCGTTCGAATCCCGGCCAAGTCCATTACTTTATACCGAATACATGAAATCGTAATCTCCCTAAGTAACTTAGACACCACCCGTGGAGAAAAACCCTACAACTGCACCCAAACACTTCTTTCCTATCTCTCTATTCTTTCTAATACCAAGTAGCTTACACTGTGTTCTTAGCATTATAAGGGTACTGTAACAACAGAAAAAAAATCGTTAACGTAAGCTAATTATAAAAAAAAAAAAAAACAAAAAACAAGGAGCCGTGCCGATGTTTATTGGGGTCAAGCCGGCAAAACCCCACAGGCGGACCAGTAGCGATGCAGTAAAGTGTGAGGGTTATTATCCCTCTAATCCTGATCAAAACCTTGTCGTAAAGGAAGAAGAAGACGAGAGAAGGGTTTATAAATACAATAACAGATGTGGAGTTAATCAATTTGGGGCCTGTAATACAAAGCAACAAGTGTAAAAGTTTACACTCACATCTCACATGTAGGATAATATTAGCCTGACAAGAGTAGACTATTTTTCTATCACAAACAAATTCATTACACTTATAAGAACTTAGAATTTTCCCCGACTTGTAGACTCAGTTTAAAAGTATAAGCAGCGCGATTCTCAAGACAAGTGGGGTTTACTTTTTTTCTACACTTGTAGCTCTGAGTTACAGAGAAAGGATAATAACTAAATTTCCAACTTGTAGCATTGGCCTCACACTTGTAGAGCTGCCAGTCGACTTGCAAGTTACATACCATCCCCAGGAGATTTCAACCGCAATACTGTGCACGGAATGCGCACCAGTTTACCCTTAAGCCTGTATTCGGACGTACAGTGAAATACAAGGAATCTTTCCTTAGTCGTACAACACGAATGTGGAGTGGAATGTCTTAACCCTAATATTCAAAAATCCCTTTAGTGCGAGTACATTTTAAAAAAAGTTGCGTGTTACAGAAATGTGATACACTTGTATGAATTGAATTGTATAACAGGTAGTTGTAGTATTGTGTTACAGGCCCTAGGTCGGCCACCTCGAGCAAATCGGCAATAATAGCAGTTTGGGGTTGCTACCACATGTTGTGAGGACTGGAATTACAGCGCTGTTCTAGGGCTTGCTCAGGCCGATCATAAGACTTTCTTTGATTTAAATTATTGACTGCATAAAACTGAAGGCGACCCGGTGTCCATATTCATTAAAATAAATGATTTTCTATTCAATTGTCTCATGATATTCCTATTGTCATTTACATATAAATTCACACTAAGACTTAAATCCTCCAACTCCTACATTTCAAAAGAACAATAGTTTCGTATCTTTGAAGGCATTTTAGAAAATAAACACTAATGTAATCAATATATGCATCTTACTTTGTTCAAACGATTTATAAACAATTGTATCAAAACTTAGTCATTTAAGGAAAATTCTATTGTCGCCGGACCACAAACATAGGCGTGTAGATAGAATAGCAATATTTTGTCATTGGTCGCTTAACTTGGGGGATCCAACTGTTGAAGTATAAGGGACTGCAAACAAAGGATAACATTAATGGTGTGGCAATGGGCAATAGTCATTAGCGCAAAACAGATCCTTTGCTTTTCAATATATTCAGGGTTGTTATGCATCAGCAGACCCAGCTTGTGACGAATTGAGTCTGTTTTCATCACCTCTGCTAATAGGTCAATATGCAAATCACGAAACAAGTCATTATTTTTGACATTCCATGGAGTGTAAACAACCCCATGGAGGACATTGTTTTAGAATGTTTGGATTATTGAACATTGTTTTTTTTTGTGTACAGTCCCATAATCATATCGCATACCTACGTCCCAAAAGGTTTTAATATCTGATTATATAAAAGAATCTTATTCTCATTGGATATAGCAGATATATTAAGTTCTTCAACTTAACTTAACTCTTTAATTCCCATAGTCAAGTTAATGGAAAATATGATTATTTTATAAACGAATACGTAACCTTACAATTAGTGTTAACTAATAAATAAAAATAAATAAATATTCTATACGCACTTTTGTTTATACATATAGGGATGTCACCTACAGGTGACACTGGGCATTACTAAACCGATTATCCCTTGTATTTTATGTAAATTTATTTTTTTTCTTTTTTATAAATTCATATGCGTTTATTGGAAGAACATATTATGTACGTATATAATATTATCTGTAATTGAAATGGGAGTAGTTATGTATTCGATATCGATTTCGGCCATTGCTAGAAAGTTGCCACTATTGAAAACATTCAAAACGGTATAATAAAATTTTTCGATATATTCCATTTCATACTGCCTCAAGTGCTTTTAATATTTGAATGAAGACCAGTTTTAGACTATTAATTTACATAGAAAAAAATTAAAAAAAAAATTATTTATTTCTGTTTATATTTGTTTTCATTTACTTTTACAGACGATCAGAAAAATGCCAATACACTTAAAATCTTTTTTTAAACAAAACTCAAATAATAATTTCTATTAGCAACAAGGACTCAACAATTGAAAACTAAGCTATTTTATAATCTTTTTTGAATTAAAAACAGGCATTATTTTGCAAGATTCAAGTCGTGTTCTTATGAATCCATCTCTTCTTGTAATACCGCAAACAGCAGCAGATGCCTCGGTAACAATTTTAACACACCTTTCAGTAGCTTGAGTGTGACAAATGTATTTGTTTACAAGGGGCAAAATCAGTAAATCAACTTTTTCCGGCGATTGTATGCATTCCTTAATGACATTAGTGTTTAATTTTTTCAGCAGTGGTGGCTCGGTAACTATTACATTGTTCCAAGCAATGATGTCAATATAATCTTCAGCTTTAAAATTAAACTCAGGCACTTTAAAAACTCTCACACTAGAATCTGTCGAATCCCTAGATTTTAGTATCCTTCGCAAGGCTAACACTTGAATTGCTCTGCCAACATCGCCAGTAAAATATTTTCTGCATGCCCAAAGAATCCATTCCTTTGAATCACAGGATCTACAACAGCTTTTAGGTGATCTGGCAAATATCGTGAAAGGACAATAGTTTTATGCAAATGTTTCGCTCCATAAATGCAACTCGACTTCGTTTTGATCGAAAACCACATCGGTGCGTAGACTTTTAAAATGAAACCAACAAGATGTAACAGGTTTTCTGTTGGATAAATCGTTGAGACATATAACCTCAGAATTCGGTTAGCCGTGGTGAGCCATCTGGAATGAACAATCTTCCCGGGGTTATTTTTAGATAGGCTGTTAGTGCAGTGATTAGAGTCGATAGCGCAGCAGATCTCGAAAAGATATAATTGATCCGTACTTAAATCCTTTGAATTTGATATATTTGGAAGGTTGCAACTAATTGCTTTAAATGCCACTAAAGGTAGACTCTCGCAATCCTTTAAATCTTTTCCTATTGGTCCTATAAAGCTGCGTGGTCCAGTCGTGGGACCATCAAGATATTCAAACAAATGACGCAAAGTAAGTTCATTTGCGTGTAATTGACAGATGAACCACTGTAATGATCTTTGTAATTGTTGTTCCAAGCATCGTATTACACCTCCTTTGGACCCTGTATTGGCAGCAGTTCCGTCACAACCTACTACAAGCAAGTTATCGCAGTCTACACTTTTATCATCTAAAAAGTTTTTTTATTTCCTTACTCACTATGATTGCTCTTCCGCTTGGCTCTTTGACTAAACTTATATGTTCCTCGCAAACTATTTTTCTTCTGAAGGAATCTAATATAGTGAGGGTTTTGTCCTTGCGTCCATCAAAATATAGCCCAAAAGCTTCTTGGAGTAATAATGTTTTATTCATTAGAATACTTCTTTGCTTATCACGGGCTCGTCTTATCTTGCTTCGATCGATTACATTACTTGTGTCTTCCTTTGTTATAAGGCGTCTTGAAGCGCTGCGGATACGATAGTGGCTGCGGCTCTATCTGAAATACCGTATCTGTCAACTGCGTGAGCGACAGAAGGCATCGACAACTTTTTGAGTTTCTTCTGAGCTTCCAAAGAAGTTGATGGTTCGAGTTCTAAGGACCGCTCTCCTTGAATTTGATTTTCATAAGATCCATCAGAAGATGAAGAAAGTTCATTTGAAGATAACTGCATATCATTAGACGAATTAGTTTCAATGGTGTATTTTTCTTGTCCGCTTTCATACTTTCTTTTTCTCATTATTTTCGTCATATTTTTCATGGAAGTTCTAATGTCCGTGTTTCCAATACCCATTTTTCGTTCATTCCGTTGGTCAATCTAAAAAGATCTCTCTAATTTTAGTACTTTCAGTTGTTTTTCACATTTGCATGAATCAAAATTTTCACATTTACAAGCTGCTATATCGAAAAGAGATTTTGCATCATCCCTAAACAATTGAATGCGTTTCTGATATGAATCTAAACCTTTTTTTGATTTATATGGTTTGAGTAAATTTCGGTAGTTATCATGGTACTGTTACTGTGTTATCTTCCTTATAACTGAACGATGTTCGATAGTAGGAATCGACGCTTTCTCCCAAAGGTTCAACAACTTTTCGCAGATATTCTCACATGTTAGTAGCTAAGTTTTTATATTGAGTCTCACTATTTCGGCTTACCCACAAGTAATATCGTATAATATCTTCGTAAGTCGGCAACATGTAGGGCCTAATATCTTGTCCGTGGCCAAACACTGGACACAGTAAGTCGCTCCGCAGAGTAGACAGAGACATTTCTTAATTAAACTGAAAACAAAATCACTCTGATATAATAACACTGCTGACGCCGAGCACTAAAACCAATAAATATTCAAATTTTGTACGGGAAAATCATCGGCTACAAAAATTATTTGTTTTTTTTTTTTATAAACGGGAGATCCCCGGTCAGGAAGGAAATACAGGTTGCTTATTAATAAGTTTAAATATTAATAATAAGTAGATAGGAGCTATATGGAACTGAACAAAAATTATATTGAAAAATGATAATATATCAATAATAGGTTAAAACTTCAAGTGACTTGGGGCAGTGTTAAACATACTTCAATTCAAAAAATATTTTGGATATAGTTAATATGTTCATGGATACAACTTTTGAATCCCATTCCGATTTGGTAAATTTTTTTTCATACTAAAGCGATCCACCCTAATGTATATATGGATAAATGTATGTATGTATGAGTGTATGATTTTGTGTATGCATGTATTGCTTCATAGTAAAAAACAGTTACTTACTGTGAAGCTTGTACCAACACTTTACATGTATTCCGATTTTACACTTAGAGCACATTTGTCGTGTGCGTTGTTGACGGTATCCGCATTGGGAGCAGTCAGCCGACGATCTACACACACCGACATTACTTCAATTGGCACTCTAATTTGAACAGGAACTCCGCAGGAACTCCGCAGGAAGAATCACGATTTTGCAGTTTTTCTTCTTTTTTTTGGAAATATGTGTTTACACCTGCGGAAATCACAATGTGTGGAGTTATTTCCTGGTTGCATTTTGACAAGCGCATCCAAACTAAAGCAAACAAAGGGAACCACCACTTTTTGCCACGAACGCCTACTCTCATAGAGTCAACGTTTTCGTCAAAACGGTCAACTCTACCCATGTATTTGTTATATATTTTGATAACGGCTGGGCAGTCAACTTGAATTTTCATGCGTTTTTTTGTTAACGACTCCAATGCGATCCACTTTTTTAATGGGGTCCAATTCGTGGCAGTTAGATGCGATTGTAACGATGCTGTTGTCATGCCACTTAGCTACAATGATTTCCGCAGACGTTTGATGAAACAATTCATCCCTATGCCTTTTTTCATGTAATTTGAATTTTGCAACTTACAGTTTTCGAGACGTTTTTCACGTCCCTGTCTCACCAACATTTTGCTCTCACAAATACAAGTTGTCAAAGTACAAATTGTAGTAGCCTTGTTCCGCTGGTAACCTGGAATGGAGCTACAAAAGAACTGCTGCCCCTAGGCCGTACGCTGGTTGCATCTTGAGGGTTGGGCCGGAAGCACCTTGATACAGTTCGCTGTTGACCAAATATCCATGATGAGTAGCCGCTGACCAGATCTTATAACCAAATCGTATCGTTTTTCCGTGGATATGTTGCTTTGTGACATGTAACTAAGGTTTGGAACTATACTTTCGTCGATGGCAATGTGTGACGAACCAGCTTTTTTAAAATTCGAGGTGATATTTTTGTTCAGCATTGTGAAATACTCACGAACATTGGCAATTTTGTCGTTAAATGGTAAAGATAGACTATCGCAAAGATGCATGTATTGTTGGATCTCGAAGAATCTATTTCGCCTTATGCTGGAACCCAATAATTTGTAATGAGTGCCACTTTTTACTTCCCAGAACATTCTCATATATTTGGGTGACAAGTATGCCGTGAGCAGCAACATTGCAATATACACTCTAATTTCATCAGTTGAAACATGTAGAGTGTGATTTCTGTGTACAGCATAAGGGTTGCCCAATGCCCATGTCTGCGATAAATTGCACAATGTCGTCGCTATAAAGCAACTCAAGGCTGTCCGTGGCGGTCATCTCTTCATGAGAATTTGTAAAAATTTCCTCTTCACAGTCTCCTTTACCACAGCAACTAAAAAAAGTATTGTTGGATGCAATTCAGCTTTTCTCTGGGTTTTCGATCTCAGCATGATCTTTTTCGCCATTTTGTACAGTAACAGACCGTCTACTTTGCCCCTCTACTCTGGCACGAACCATGCGTCTAGTGATATGAAGAATATTTGTCTCATTTTCATCTCCAGTGTCCTCATCAGTCACCTCCCCATCATCCGAAGGGAACAGAATAATTTCACCAGGATCTTCTCCGGCTTCTAGTAATTCCACAATCCCACCCATAGTTAACTTGTTTTGTTACAGTACCATTGTATATAAACATACAATGTATATACAATGACAGTATTGCCTAAATGCCTAGTGTCACCTGTAGGTGACACTGCATATTTGAAATGCTGTTGTAACAAACCAAAGTGCAATATTTGTAATAAACTGCATCATTATTATAGTTAGGGTATTAATTTATAAAATGCAATAAAAAAAAACAATTCGTACGGTTTTGTAATTTTTTATCGGGGTTTCAATGGAAGGAAACGCACAAAAACTAGAGCACTTGAAAATCACTGTCAGAAAAAAATATAACGGTAACTACATTCACTGACATTATGGGGATAAATCTAGAATGGTTAAATGTTGTTGCATTATAAATAATAATATTCCTTAAACAGGTGGGAATTGAAGAGTTGGGGTGGCGACGGTGTAGAGGTAAGTGTGTTTAATTGTGACCCGTTAGGTGCAGGATCGATCCCATGGGGAACAACAATATACGCAACCCATTAATGGAGAAACACTAATGACAGCCTTGTAATATTCAGGTGTGTCCTTTAGCCAATTTCGATTAAGAGATGGATGATCCTCGACAAGACACGGCGCAGCAGCTGGCATGCTTGCGGTTGCACGGCATTCACTCGACGTTGGGGTGGGTATTTGCTACTTATTGGCTACCCTGAAGGAAAAAAAATGATTGTGCCAAATAGAGAAAGAGGGAGAGCAAAAAGAAGGGATAGGAATGATTGAAAAGATACTTACACACCGAAGGATTCGCATGAAGCACACTGACTCCATCAGTCCCTGGTAACTAGGGAGAACCGGGTTTTGTTTTTCTTTTTGGATGAATGAATCTCAGCGTGGCTTTGCGGATGTCAGGTAAAATAAAGGAACTATAAAGAGAGGAAAAAGCTTATATGGAACCATCTCTTATCAGCGCTGTGGTATAGGTGATAATCGAGGAACCCTCCCTACAAATATGACAGCGGTTACCGCCATTGTTTCTTGACAGATTCGCCCTCATAGTCTAAGAGCTCGCAGTAAATTTTTGACATGAGAGGCAACCGGATGAATTTTGCGTAAATATATTGCTCTGATGCCCATGATTGCAAATATGCCCATCTGGCAGCACGTAATGGCAGCTGAGGGGTGTAACGGAATATTAAAATTCCGTTAAACCACATCTTTATTAAAAAAAAAGGTTTTCAGTAAATCAAAATCTTAAACTCAGGTATATAAGTAGTAAGTATGTTTGTATGTGGATCGTTGATTTGAATAAGGCCAAATGTAGGATAAGAACAGTTGCAATATACATATATTTATCATTAGGTTAGGTTAACTGTATTTAGATTAATTAGAGTAGGTATGTTTTAATAAAGGATGGCGACGGTATAGAGGTTAGTGTGTTGGCTTGTTACCCGTGCGGTGCAGGTTCAATCCCCATGGGGAGCAACAACATACGCCACCCATTCTCCAGCCTCTACACCATAAAGAGGATTTCTGCATGGTAGTACAATGGACGGTTACCGAGTCTGTGTGCTCTGCGATTTGGATTTCCTCTTTAAAAAAAAAATATTAAAAAAAAATGTTTTAATAACTAAATTTGTAGGTAGTAGCTATAAAAAGCCAATGAAAAACATAGGGACGGGCTACAGTCCGCTTGGGCCAACTGCTGGATACCCTATTCTTATTCCTATCCCCCCATAAGTGGGCGTCACAAAAGTATAAGTATGTTTGAATTGTTAAGAACGCTCGACATAATTTGTTATATAAGATTTAAGGGATTTAATCAAAAAAAAGGAAGCTTTTGTAAAAAAACCCTCCTTAGATCAAACTTTGTTTTTTTTATAAAATTGTTTTATTTAATTGTGGGCGTGTCAGTGGGCGGATTTTGGAAATATTTACACATGAACATAAAGGGCACCTAGAAAGTATATATTATAAATTGCACCTCACTAGCTCAAATTTTTACTTTTTAATAAAATTGTTTTATTTAATTGAGGGCGTGCCAGTGGGCGGATTTTAAAAACTTTATCTCCCAAGCAGTTTTAGGAGTCAAAGATATATACAAAATTTCAGGTTTCTAGCTCAAAATTAGATTTTTTTCGATAAATTTGTTTTTTTTTTTTTTGAGTTTGTGGGCGTGTCTGTGGGCGGATTTCAATAATTCTTAAACTTGATTATTTCGGGCCCCTAAGAGAGTAGGTATATGGTTAAAACTATAGCGCTCTAGGTCCAGATTAAAGGCATAAATTTTGCTGACAGACGGACGGACATGGCTAGATACACATTACTATCGAGGCTGATCATAAATATAGTAACTTTTAGGTGTCTACGGGCAATATAAATAAATGAATAAATAAATAAAATAAATAAAAAAAATACCCTTAGAATAGGGTATAAAAATGTTGTATCATGTAGGTATGTACTCACTGTTATTGATGTTGATTACGATGCATTGAAGTTTGTTCACAAATTCCGCTACTCCATCGATTGGATTTGGCTATACTTATATATTTGTACTTCATATTAAGAATAAAATTTGTATCTTTTCTGTGGCTTTGGAAGTTAGGTTATGTATATCATAATAAGATAATGATGAAACTATTTGTATTATGTAGATATCAAATAAACATTATGTGTTAGGCTAGTTTTAAATCTTAATTTAAGGTTAGTTTTGTATTTCATAATTGCAAGTTATGTCGGAAAAAAAATAGAATTCTTTTAGGTTATGAAAAGCATTATCGTTTCGCAACATGCACCAACATATATATATACATATTAGGGTGGTCCTTATTTTTCGACTTTTGAATTATCCCCGGGCCACTTTCCCTTTTGATTATATACCTCTAAATATGAAATACGTTTTTTTTGTTAAGATTTAGGGGTCGCTACCAGCTGTCAACATTTTTACAAAAAGCCCTCGCCTCGACCCCTCTTCTGTACGGATGCGTCGAGATTTAGCCTGCCCCGCACTTCAGTTCTAATAAGTCATTTACGAGAGCGCACGCGTTTTATTTGTAAAAGTCATAGTAACGTGTTTCAACGTGTTCCAATGGCGTCTAAAAGTAGCGGCCTCAGTAAAGCTACTACAAATCAAAGTAAGGTTTGGCTTATCGGTCAATTATTATCCGAATTAGGAAAACAACATTCCCATACATCTTTGAAGATTTTGTAATATTTTTTATGTCCTGAAAATAAAAAAAAAAAAAAAAAAATACAGATTTTGAGTTTTTTTTTTTAAATTCAATCCTTGGTAGCGACCCCTAAATGTCATTTAAAAAATTCCAAAAAAAATCCTGAAATAGTTTCTTATGGTATATAATCAAACTACGTGGTGCCCCGCGAAATTAAAGAAGAATTTTTTATACCCTATTCTAAGGGTATATTAAGTTACTAAAGTTACTATATTTATGATCAGCATCGATAGTAATGTCGGCAAAAATTAGGCCTTTAAACTGGACCTAGAGAGCTGAAATTTTAACCATATGCTCTCTAGGGTCCCGAAATAATCAAGTTTACGAATTTTTGAAATCCGCCCACAGACACGCCCACAAACTCAAAAAAACAAAATTTTGGAAAAAATCGAATTTTGGGCTAGAAAGCTGAAATTTTTATACCCTATTCTAAGGGTATATTAATTTTGACGCATATTTTGTAACATACCTTAATATTGCCCGTAGACCCCTAAAAGTTACTATATTTATGATCAGCATCGATAGTAATGTCGATCTAGCCATGTCCGTCCGTCCGTCCGTCCGTCTGTAGCCAAAAATTAGGCCTTTAAACTGGACCTAGAGAGCTGAAATTTTAACCATATACTCTCTAGGGTCCCGAAATAATCAAGTTTACGAATTTTTGAAATCCGCCCACAGACACGCCCACAAACTCAAAAAAACCAAATTTTGGAAAAAATCGAATTTTGAGCTAGAAAGCTGAAATTTTTTATATATGATCTATGACTTCTAAAACTGCTCGGGATAAAAAAATTTTCAAAATCCGCCCACTGACACGCCCACAAATAAATAAAATAATTTTTTTTTACCCTATTCTAAGGGTATATTAATTTTTGAAAATCCAAAGTTTCAGCTAGGGAGCTGAAATTTATAGTATATACTCTCTATGGGCCCTTTATGGTCATGTGTAAATATTTTCAAAATCCGCCCACTGACACGCCCACAATTAATTTTTTTTTTTTTTTTGAAAATTCAAAGTTTGAGCTAGGGAGCTGAAATTTATAATATATACTCTCTAGTAGCCCTTTATTCTCATGTGTTAATTTTTTTTAAATCCACTGGCACGCCCACAATTAAATAAAACAATTTTATTGAAACACCCAAGTTTGAGCTAGGGAGCGTTTTTTTTTTTGATAAAATCCTTTAAATGTTATATAACAAAATATGTAGAGCGTTCTTAACAATTCAACCATACTTAGACTTTTGTCACGCCCACTTATGAGGGATAGGAATAAGAATAGGGTATCCAACAGTTCGCCCAAGCGGACTGTAGCCCGTCCCTATGTTTTATATATGATCTAGGACGCCTAAAACTTCTCGGGATAAAAAAATTTCAAAATCCGCCCACTGACACGCCCACAAATAAATAAAATAATTTGTTTTATACCCTATTCTAAGGGTATATTAATTTTTGAAAATCCAAAGTTTGAGCTAGGGAGCTGAAATTTATAAAATATACTCTCTACTGCTCATGTGTAAATATTTTCAAAATCCGCCCACTGACACGCCCACAATTAATTTTTTTTTTTTTGAAAATTCAAAGTTTGAGCTAGGGAGCTGAAATTTATAGTATATACTCTCTAGGGGCCCTTTATTATCATGTGTTATTTTTTTTTAAATCCGCCTACTGACACGCCCACAATTAAATAAAACAATTTTATTGAAACACCCAAGTTTGAGCTAGGGAGCGTTTTTTTTTATAAAATCCTTTAAATGTTATATAACAAAATATGTGAGCGTTCTTAACAATTCAACCATACTTAGACTTTTGTCACGCCCACTTATGAGGGATAGGAATAAGAATAGGGTATCAAACAGTTCCCCCAAGCGGACTGTAGCCTGTCCCTATGTTTTTTTCTTAGCAATAAGGACCACCCTAATATATATATAAATCAAAACCAAGTCACACTGCATAATTGAGCACTAAGTACTTTTAAAACTAAACACTGAATGTGGATTAGTTGATGGTGCAACTGGAATCGACTGAATAGATGATTCTGGTTGGGCTTCTCGCTGCTGTAATGGGTTTTCGCTGGTTTCGGTGTTGGTTTTTTTCACGTGTTTTTGGACGCGTACCATGTGACTATTGAGTGTCGATTTTGTGGACGCCTAACGTCTTCCATCCGGACAGACTTTGTCTAGTCCGCACTTCCGCAGATCTAGTCCACAAATCAAAATGTAAGGTTTATTTCTGGTACGAATGCCTTTAGGTTGGGTTAATAGGGCAAGTTTAGTTCAGTTACCGTGCCTCTGTGTGTTCAGGATTGAACACCTTTTTTTTGGGTCACTTGAACACTCTTTCACAGCAAGCAAAAAAAACTATCCACACTGCTTAGAAAAGGGTAATATTAATTTAATGGCATTAAGTACTTCACGCCTTCACGTTTACCTCAAGGAAACAGAAACAGAAGAATCCCATGTTAAAAAATGAATTTATATGCCAATTTCGCCCAAACGTTTCTGCAGCTTTTCTTAAGCTTTGACACCGCCGATCTGTTTAACAATCCTAGAATGGAATTTCGCTACACAAAAAAAAGTTAAAAATACCGAGAAAGGTGACTTACACGAATTCGTCCGTACAATCCGATTTGGTGAGAACGCTGCCAACAGAAAGGCCCGAGATACGTCATGTAACCGACTTAAAGAGATAGCGCAGTAACAGTCATGTCACCAATTGTAGCAATGGCTACGAAAATCAACACCAAGAAATAGCATCTTACAAAAAGCGTGGCTTGGGTTGGATTAACTCGGCCTGGCTCTGAATTTCAAGCTACACTTAAACAATAAACCACTACTCTCTCTCTCTCTCTCTGCACATATCGTATGTGTAAGGTTAGCATTATCAGGAGTGGATTATCATGCTGGGTAAACGATGGTATGGGACCCCCGAAGAAAGAGAGCACGGTCATGCAGAAGCAGCGTCACCTTGTTCAAAGTTTTGCTTGTAGTTATTTTATTTTTAGTATGAATTCAGTCTTTAAGTTGAATGCCTAAAGAAAGCATCATAATAAGGAAATAATAAATTGATTTGAAAAGAAATGATTTTCTTTTATTGAAATTTAATAATAATAATACATCTATAAATACCATACGAATGTCTCTGTGTTAGAATTGTCGTATATTGTGTAGAAAAATTACTGGTTTAATGTTATGTGCACTGAGCTGATCCGGATCCGGTTTGTGGCGCGGGAAATGTAAGCTGCAGTTATTTTTGAGAAATGCTGGACTCCTTGCAAAATAACATTTTACATATCTGTTGGAATACGCCACAAGATTAGATTAGATTAGATAAGATAAATTCTTTATTTAGAGTTATAATGACAATAATTAAATTATGTTAAAGAAAAAGAAAAGCGTTGGTTAAAAGCCGTCTGCCATTGATTGACTTTAATCTATATTTGAAATATTAAGTTAAGACAAGTTAATTAATTAGAGTATACCTTTTTTTATAAATTACAGTAATTTCCATATTTAATAAATTATAATTTTAATTATCTATAAGAACTTAAAACAACGGCTGAAAAAAGAAAAAGAAAAACTAGCACATTACGTAGCAGAATTTTTGAAAAATACTAATTTTACATTTACATGTTTGGCAACAAATTAATCCACGAAACTATTACGATATGCTAAGGCGTGATTGCAATATTTGAAAAGTAGACTCCATCCATAGGCACCATTCAATATCGATATAGCTTCTTCTCTAGTAAGAACACTTTTAGAAAAGTAAAGAATACGTAGTTTACGAAATATGGGGCATATTGCCAGAAAATGGAATACATCTTCCACTTCATTTATATTACAAAGGCTGCAGATTCCTCGAAGATCTTGTATATGCGGGACATAGTTGAGACCTAAAATTTCGGTGCTAGCTTTAAAATTCATGCTTATTTCATTCCCTGAGAGACTGTCGTTAAAATAGTTGCCATCATGTTCAAGACATTTATACATATTTCTGGATTTTGATGTGAGCGCCCTGTTTAAGAATTGCTGGTAGAAACTCTCGTCCACTCTAGCAATACGCCTATAAAACATGTTCTCCCAAGTGCTAAAATTCCTTACATTCATATCCAAATTAATGTCGTGTAGTCCTGCAAGCTCATACCACTCTTTAAATGGGGTTAATTTGCATTGAAATGTAAACAACATAACTTGCTTGTGCAAATTGGTGTCTGATCTCTGCAAAACTGCGGACAAGTAATCCGCGTTGGCCTTGAGGTTCCTAATGTAAATCTGCGGTAAACCAGACTCTACATGAATTACATAGGTAGGGAATGACAGGAGCAGTTTAAAAAATCGTTTAATAAAAATTCTCTGAACAGCGTCAAAGTCCTCCAGATACTTGAAACCAAAAACTTGGTTAGAATAGCATAGGCACGAGTTTACTGTAGCATCAAAGACTTTAAATTTGGAAGAGGGATTCTAATATTTTTTGGAAAGAAAGCTATTCCACATTATGATTGATAGCCGTTTTTGCAGTAGAACATTTCTCTCTTACATGTGGACGAAAGTCAAGGTTGTGTGACAAGAGAAAACCCAAATACTTAAATTGCTGAACTACCTCTATAGGTTCCTCTTCTAAAGTCCAAAGTTCACGTAGGCTCCTTCGAGATGTTGATTCAAAGACCATAATTTTGGACTTGGATATGTTGATTTGCATATCCCACAGGTCGCAGTATCGCTTCAGTTTGTTAATCATAAGTTGCAGTGTCGCAGGATTATCTGCGAGAATTACTACTACGCCACAATTTAACCATTAAACTTTATAGAGCGCTGTGCCAAAGTACACCAAATAATGAAATCCACTCAAGTTACCAGGAAAAAGAGTGGACCGTCTGAGGCAAACGTTCAAAAACCCTGCGTCGCTTAATTTAAGTCCTCATACTCATCCAATCGTTGAACGAATCAATATTTGTACTCAACCAAAGGGAAACAACATATTCATTCATTGAAACTCGTATGTACAAAACACTGAGTATCAAGCAAATTAATTCCCGGAACTTTACAACAAACAGACCATTCACTTTTCAAGAATTGTTTTTTTTTTTGTTTTCATTCATAGTACACTTTTTCCCGTTGCTTGTATGAAAATGAAAAAGAAATATTTGCAATTTATCGCAGCAATTGCAAAGGACTGCACAATTTCTGATATTTATTGCGTCCACTTGAAAAAACAGAAGCAGACATTTTTAAATAAGTGGCAAGTCCTTGTTGCAATTCGCAGCACTTGTTAGTGTATGTACTAAACATGGATGTCGGAAAAATGCCTTTACACGACTGTGGTAAATTGGAAATGTAGTTAAAATGTGTTTCATAGACTGAACTCCAACCGTGCATGGAATAATGACTAAGGAAAAGAACTTATTACGACAGATGATGGCTGCAACATCATTGCTGAAATTAAATTATTTTTTAATTGCTGGAACGACAGTCTCTTAAGGGTCTGCTAAGAGAATTGGGAAATTAGTAAATTATCTACGCAGATACTGCGTTTGTTAGTCGAATGACTTTTAAGGACGATAAGTGCAAAAATATCAATCATAATCTTCTGTTAGGAGAAATTGATTTTCCTACAACTTGGTGGGATAGAGGATGATGTCCATCTAAATTATATTCTGAAAGTAACAAAAGTAAATGAATGACTCCCTAGTGCAACATGACACCACAAAACATTTCTGCTATCAATTTTTTTTGAATTCTCTCATAATATAGTCGATTACGCTCACAGTTGAGTTGTAGAAGTGACTTTTTGGGGGTAGGAACGTACACGGAGAAAAAAGGGTCACCTCAAAATAACTTGAAGCTCATCTTAACACCAACCTTCTTAAAACTACGAGATTTCATCACAAAATAAATAGATTCTATTCAAATTCAACAGAATTTAAAATGAACTTCGTTTTATTTTCAAAAGAAATTTCTCTTTAAATTTCTCTGACTTTATCAGCTTAGAACAAACTGATTTCTCATAGTTTTAAAGCGAAGTCTCTTTGTTCTCAACAGTGTTTCATTAAATCAGGAACTGAGAACAAAATTAAGCAGATATTCACGTTGATTCAAAGAGAATCTCTTCGTTAAGCTCGTTTCGCTTGCGCAGTAGAGAAATTATTGCGTAATACAAATTTGTAATCGTTGTTCGCAGTCGTTAGTGAAATGTTGTATCGAGTCAAAGGGTTTTCTTTGTGAACATTTTAAGAAAGTACATTTAAAGTTCAAAAAGTAAGTAAAGTTGCGTAAGTTAGGTTAAGTTTAGGTGGCTGTCGGCAGAAGCCGACACACTTAGACCACTTTCCCCCATCTACGTACTAACCGCGCCCAACGTCGTTTAATTTCGGTGATCTGACGAGAACCGATTAACTCGACGTGGTATGGTCGTTGGTTAAGGTTGCGTAAGTCGTGTCAAAGTGCGTGTGTCGCTATAAAGGGTTTTATTTCTGAAAGTTATTGAAAAGTTATTGAAAAAATCATTTAAAATTCAAAGAGTAGGTAAGTGCTTCAAAGATAAACAATAGCTATTCATTGCGAAAATGTCGGAAAACACCGATCCGAACATTTTCTATGAGTTAATATACACAAACCCAAGTTTAAGTTCAGAAGCCGAAAGTCTCTTTCTTGAGTGGGGTCTTTCGGCAGCCACCATTGTGTTTTTTCGGGAACAATCAATCGACGTAAATGTGCTTGAGAAAATGGAGCGAGCAGACAAGCTGATAAGCTTTCTTCGCAGCTTAATTTGACTTTTGGAGAGTATATTCTATTCAAGGGCAGATTGGTGAAGTTGCGCATTCTCAGGTAGGTAATCCATTTATTACAAATACGGACTGTCTTCCAATGTGAACGTTTGTGAGTGTTTGAACCAAACTCAATATAAAGGTACCTCCCGTTCGATGGGCTGGTAGACTATCCAAGCAAATTGTAATCAAATTATTGAAGCTAATTATTATTCAAGAATAATTTGTCTTTCAAAGGGCAAGCCTTTGGCAGGACCAAGTATAGCCGAAGCAGAGACAGCATCTCAGTCGGTAGCAAGTTGGCTCAACAGTGCGCCAGAGAGTTCATCTTTAACCTTATCCTCTGAGACACTTGCTAGTTTTTACCGTGACATAGTAAACATCAAAAGTGTCTTAGAAAAGACGATTAAGGGACAAATGGTCATCGATTTTTATAACAGGAATAACATTTTGGACAATAGATCTCAAAAAGATCTGGTGCAGTGTATAGTCTAAGAATGCCTTAAGAAAAAAGTTGTTTTGAGCTACAATTTAATGTAGCAGAAAACATTGTTAAATATTTTCCAACAGAGAAAAAGGTATTGTTTTATTTTCACCTAAATCCAAACACGGTAATGCAAATCAAACTTTAAAAACTAGGAAACCTATTATATGAAAATGAAAAAAGGAGCTAAGAACCCAACAGGAAAGCTGCACTCAAAATGGTGCAACAGTAAACTAAGGCTGCAAATTAACAAACGTTCTGGATTCAACAAATCTTATGACAGTCAAATATCAGAGTCGGACAGAATTAGCTATGATGAAGAATTTATTTTGTATGCATGTATTTACGTTAGATACGCATTATTTGTTTATTTTGTTTATCACCTAACAGACCTAAGACAATACATTGTTTGGTTGGCAAATAACGCTTCTCCATGGGAAACAGTTTTAGAGTACTGGGAAAACACAAGTAAACTGCATATTGAAAGCGTTAAAAACCAGGAAAAAACTTTAAGCTACCTGTTAAAGGACGACCTAGGATACGCATTGGTAATTATTTTTTATCGTAAAAAGTGTTTATAAAAGATTGAGAGTTGTTCGTTTTTGTGTACAGGTTAACGTCGACTTTGAAAACATTTATCCAAACAAATCGAATAGTTTGTTGGGACATTACGAATGTTTTTTGAGAGATGGAAATTAATTAAATATTCTTCTCATTTTTTGTAATATGAAATTGTAGATGTAGATTCATATTACTGTGCAATGAACATTAAAAATGTTGATGGCCCACCTATTCATTTTTATATCTTGACCTTATATAATGACCTGAAAATTATTCGACCAAAACTTTTTTTAAATAAATAAAAATATTGTAACCAAAAAATGTTAAAATAAAAAAAAATGTAATGTAAAGACTGAATATATAAACACGCTAATTTAAACAAAAACCATTTTTTTTATTATTTTAAAATATTTCACCTGGCAGACTTTACCTACCTACTGTTGAATTTTAATCAGAACTTTCGCATAACGCACAATAACGCATTTATGTGTCTATTTCAGCGTATGCGTGCTATAGGTACTTAAGTGTTTCAAGCAAAAATCATAGGTTGATTCGCCTTAATTTGACACGCTTCACCATTTGTATTTAAAGAGATATGTGCACCTTTAAGATGCTGATCAATTTAATTTCATGAGAAAGTACACTTAAATCCACACAGACTAATGCTTAATTTTATTAGTTGGGAAGTATTAAATTTAAATGTTTCAAGTACAAATTATTATGAGAAGTTCGTCGTAATTTTGAACGTGTCATCATTTTCTTATAAACAGATACGTGCGATTTTAAGTTGCTTAGCATCTTAATTTTATACAAATGCATATTTTAATCAATAGGGACCCATCTTAATGCTAACTGCTGGTAAGTCTAAAAGGAAAATGAACTCCATTTAAAATGAAATGGAATCTCTTAAAAACAAACTTAAGGAACATACAATAAATTAAATAGATCTTCTTACTTGTTTTAAACCGATAGTCGACTTGGCAAAAAACCACGCAGAAATCTATTTGAATTCATGCAGATTCTATTTGTTTTTAGTATTGTTCAGTATTAAGTGCCTATGTCGCACAAACAAACGTTATTTCCCCTATTTTTTATTTTTTTTGTATTTGTAAGTTAACTGAAACCTCTAACTTAAATTCTGTGTACCATTTTGTTCGCTCTTGTAATTCGACCGCCAAGCAGTAAGCACTCTTCATATAATTATAATAAATTATAAACCAAATGAATCTTGATTTCATCTTCTTTTTTTTAACGTTGATAAATGAACATTAGATCGGTAAAAATAATCCAAAACAAGTATGTTATTTTTCTCCGTGTAGGTAGGAGAGGCAGCCTGGTAATAACATAAGTACACCAGGACGCAATTAGCGATAAGGCGCCGTATGGATGCCACTACTCAAGAGACCCAGGGTGTCAATTTGTGTTTCAAATCTAGCCTGTGGAATTGAAGAATTCAATAATGTTGAGGAATTTTTTATTATTTAATTCTGATAGATCATCGAAGAATGTTTTGCCGAGTCTAGCTCTAGCTAGGGCCGGACATTCTCCTAGGGAATGTTGAAGGGTTTCCTTCTCCACCAAATCTTTGCAACTGCGGCAATGAGGGTTGAATAAATTAAATATTTTACATATTGTGAATTTATAGGTATAGATACTTAAACTTAAGATTTTAAATCTTGTAGTATCATGTTTAAGAATTAATTAATAAAATTAAATGAAAGGAAATGAAAATGGAATGGCCAACTTGGCAGCGTGGGTGCCGACAGGCCAATGTCCAGTGTTGAATGCCACAATTCTGGCAATCTCCTGTCGGGTTCTGTTGTTTAGATCGTGAGTTCTTTTTGCATTCAAGCAGGGCCATATCTTCCTGGATAAGACCCAGCTCCTATGGGAGGAGAAACTGTCTCTGCAAGGGAGCCATCCCTTAATAGCGCATCGGCTTTTTCATTCCCCTCTATGTTACTATGTTGTTCGCTTATACAAGTGATTGCCTCTTTACACGGTGGCTAATTTGGATGAAATGAAGTGTGATCGAGAGCTTTTGTAGCTGCTTGGCTATCAATAATGATGGCGACATCTCTCTTGTTTATGGGGACAAGTGCGATTATCCTGCAAGCCCCTCTGATCGTTAGCATTTCCGCCAGAATTCGGAATGGTTTGGGTATTTTCAGCCCTCTGAAAAGACACCCGCGACGACTCCGCTTTCCATTTCCGAACCGTCGCGTCGGTAAAAATCCAGCTGTCTCGTCTGACACTTGAAAACACGCTGTGCTATAATAATAATAATAATAATAATAATAATAGATTCTTTATTTTATGAAATATATGTATAATAGTTTGTGTTTGAGAACACGAGCATGGCAGAAATAGCCGTCTGCCGCTGTGCTATATGGAGTTAGGAAACAGGTCTTCCGAATTGTTCCATACTTGCAGCGGTTTCGGCAAGGAGATACGCTATCATGTCACTTCTTCAATCTTGCTTTGCAGAAGAAAGTGCGCACGGCTTGTGTTAACACAAAAGGAATTCTTTTCCGTCCAGCTACTGATGTACGCGGATGATACCAGCGTACCGTGGTAGAGGGTTTTAAGGTAAATTTTGTTGCTCTTAAAGTTAACGAGAAATTTTATTGCCCCCTCGGCTACTCCAGCGGGTATCTTACTCCTGTCTTTACTCCATGATCATCCGTACGTATATGTTTTTGGAACTCCTCGTTGTCTTTGCCACCAACACGTTCAAGTAATAAAATCAAATTCCAACATTTTCCTTGAGGTCCGAGATAGTGCAATATTGCTAATTTGAACAGCATACCTGTCACGCGGAAGAGGAGAAATAAGTGTCTTGGATTCACCCCGTCACCCCTTAATTATGCCGTAAGCTTCCTGCTTCCTCTAACGGAAGTGTTAACACATAATATTATATTCACACAAACTAGTTGTACATATGTGGGTTTCGTTGCAAAACACAAGTTTCTGAAGCAGCAAAGTTCATCGGAGAAAATTCTGCAAAGTCATCCCCACATCCTTGACAGTTTACAATATCTTAAGACGCTTTCCAATATATTGACAAAGTAAAGTGTCAATGGATGACAAGCAAGAAAATTGAGTAATAGAGTTATTTGCAAGCAATGCTTGTCATTCCTTAAGAAATTCGTTGTATTCTTAACAAGGAAGGCGGAACCAGGCCGTATCTGAGGAATGTTGGATGAAAATAATTTAAGAATAAAAATAGAGAGCTACAGTAGCACTCAAAAGTGTTTTCATAATGATAATATTGACTTCATTAAAAGGGGAGCTCATATTGGGTTCTTTTGAAGCAAAAATAATCCGTCGGATATTTGGTCCTGTGTGCGAGGACGGCGAATGGAGGAAAGGATGCAACCACGAACTCTAGGAGAGGAGAGGTTATAATCTGAAGGAAAAACAATGCGTTTCAGCATTCTACATTCGTGTTTTACGGCTGAGGAAAGTCTCTTTCTTCATTTGACTGTTCGTCGGAACACAGGCTTTAGGTGAACTGATGAGGATTCCTTGCATGGCGGGTATTGTGGTTGAAATGTTCAGGGGGAGGAATGCAACTGGCTATTTCGTTTGAGCACTTATGGTGGAAATAACGACAAAATAACGAAAGGCAGGAGCCCATTACTTTATATCGAATACATGAAATCGTAATCTGTAATCAAACTGGCCCTCGTGTGTGCCACATTAATGCACAAAGTTTAATGTGTAAAATCGACGAATTTCGTTATACTCGTACATTCGTAGATTCTAAGGTTGACGTGGTTTGTGTATCTGAAACTTATCTTAATGTTTCGCACTACCAGTTGTGCTCACTTGCGGGTTATAAGTTGTATCGTTCAAATAGGGTGCGTTGCAGAGATGGGGGCGTTGCTATGTATATGAGGGAAGGGTTAAAATGCAGAAAAAAAGGTCTCGTCTGTAGAGGATAGTGAAATGGATTATATTTTTGTTGAGTTAACCAATGACAGCGAAAAGCTTCTTATAGGTAGGTACCATATACAGACCAAACAGAAACATTAGTATCTCTCCACTTATTTCTACCTTAGAACAAATTTCAGTTTCATATCCTAATATTATTCTATGTAGACTTCAATTGCAACCTTTTTGATGAAAATAACTTCCTGGACGAATTCCTTTCTCTTAATCTTTACTCTGTAAACACATGTACTGCCACCCATTTTTCTAATTTTGACCCCACTTTGTTGGATATATTTCTTGTGACCGATCAAAGCAAAGTTATTCTTTACGATCAGCTGTCTCCGCCAGCTTTTTCAAAGCATGATTTAATTTTTTTGACTTTCAACCTTCAAGTTGAGATTCATAGTCATAAATCATCGAATACCGTGATTTCAAACAAATTAACTACGCTTCACTTGAAATGGATCTTAGAAGCATAAGCTGGAACAATGTCATTTAAATCCCAACTCCATGCGAGCAGATAAATTTTCTGAATAGTATGGTGAATAGATTATTTGAGAACCATGTACCCTTAAAAACCAAAAGCTGCGCTCCTCACAACAAACCTTGGTTCACACATGACATACGTTCCTTGATGAGAGAGCGTGACTTAGCCTTCAAACGGTGGAAAATGTTTCGTCTTGACAGCTTTCACCAACAATTTACCTCATTGCGCAACAAAACTGTTCAAAAAATTCGTAAGGCAAAAGCCTCTTTGTATTCTACTCGCATCAATACGTCTTTAGGAAGTAAGCAAATTTGGAAAATTTGAAGAATATCGGTGTTGGAAAAATAGCTTGTGGTCTGCCTGAAGACATAGACATCAACGCTCTCAACAAATCTTTCGTTTCTAACCCAATTACTAATCACCAATCTTTAGACCCCCTACAATTTTCTGAAGAGATTTTGTCAGCGCATGACACAAACTCAAATTCATTTATGTTTTCTCCAATAACTGCGGAGGATGTGGTAGAAGCACTCCTTTCTATCAAGTCCAATGCTACAGGACTTGATAATATGCACCCTTCGTTTTTGAAGATAATATTACCAACGCTCTTGCCCTTTATTACCCATATATTCAATTCCATCTTAATACAAAATGAATTCCCAACACAATGGAAAAGGGCAAAAGTTGTACCCATTCCAAAAACTTCAAGAGGAGATGAATTTAGGCCAATTTCAATATTGCCATTCTTATCAAAGGTTTTTGAGAAAAATATACAAAATCAAATGAGTGAGTTTCTTAATCTGTTCAGTTTATTAACCCCTAAGCAATCAGGCTTCCGAAAGAAAAACAGCTGCATTTCAGCTTTGTTAATGTCTCGGAAGATATAAGGAAAGCTATAGACGAGGATCATGTTACATTTCTAATACTCCTCGATTTCTCTAAAGCGTTTGATAAGGTAAATCACTTGGTACTTTGCAAAAAACTCTCCCGTGATTTTAACTTCTCTTCCTCCGCAGTCAGGCTCTTATTTGCATACCTTATTGATCGAGTGCAAGCAGTAGAGGTGAACAAAACTCTTTCCAACTTCTTACCTGTCGTTAGTGGCGTTCCGCAAAGTTCGATTATTGGCCCGCCGTTGTTCTCAATCTATGTTAACGAGCTTCCTACAATCGTAAGACAATGTTGAATACGCCTGTATGCTGATGACACCCAGCTCTATTTGCACTGCCCCATGGGGGCTTATTGAACACGCTGCAGCTAGCATAAATGAGGATTTAAGCTTGATTGAGCGTTGGTCGGTTGACAACGGCTTACTTCTGAACCCAAAGAAATCAAAGTGTCTCGTAATTTCAAAGATATTTGTCTTACTTTCCAGCAATCCTTCTAAATAACTGTCCTATATTGCTTATGTAGATTCAGCTAAAAATTTAGGTGTAGTTTTCAAACGCAGTCTTACCTGGACACATCATATAAATAACACAATTGGAAAATCGTATGGTGTCCTACGCACGCTATGGTCAACGCAGCACAATTCAATTCAATTCAATTCATTTTTATTGAGGCCAAAGATAAAGTACATTATTTTTTGAATACTTAAGTTTTAAAAGTAGCCGACTTAAAATTATATCAGGCTAGCTAGAAAGGAACAATCTATTGTAACTATTATTAACTAACAGCTTCATGAAATATATTTTACTTACAATTTTAGACAAATATTTGTTGTATAATATTTGTTGTATACATGGTTTGTATGTCCTTGTCTGTTATTTGGTGCCTGCCCAAATATTTCATCCTTTTGTGGGGCAGTTCCCCACAGGATTCCAGTATGTGGTCTGGAGTTTCGGCGGTTTCACTGCAGAATCTGCAGAGCCCGTCCTCTGATATGCCCATTTTCCTCAGGTGCTCCTTGAGTCTGCAGTGCCCCGTGAGGAGGCCTGTTAGGATTCTAAGGTTGTTTTTGTTTAGGCCGATACAAGCTTTGAATCTCTTTTGGTTGTAATTTCCTAAGAGTTTCTTTGCTTCCACCAGACCTTGGAGGTTGAGAAAGGCTTTTGCTCTTGTTTCTTCCTCCAGTCTCCTGAACTCTTCGCGTATAGTGTGTTCTCCTATCCCGCAGAACGGTTCAGGTCCTATGAAGGGTTCCTCTGCCCCTTTTCTTGCCAGAGAGTCCGCTGCCTCATTGCCTGTAATGCCAACATGGCCAGGTACCCAGCAGATGGAAATTCTGTTATTCTTGCCTAGTCTATTCAGTCCGTGTAGGCATTCCCACACGAGTTTTAACTTGATAACGTAGGCGTCAAGAGCCTTTATGGCTGCTTGGCTGTCAGACATTATTGCTATGTTGCAATTCCTGTAGTTTTTCTCGAGGTTGATTCGAACGCACCTGTCTATGGCACATATTTCCGCCTGGAAGATGCTGGAACATTTGTCCATGGATTCGTAGTGCTTAGTTCCTGGCCCAAATACTCCTGCACCATTTGCCTCCTCGGTCCTCGAGCCGTCCGTGTACCACTTTGTGGTGTGGTTGCTCAGTCCATAAGTTGTGGATTCATTGCTCCAGTTCTCCTTATTGCTGAGCTTTGTCTGGAAATTCTATTCGAAGTTGAATTTCCTGATGCTATCGTCGCTAGGTATGCCAAGAAGTGGGAGTTTTTTGAGTAAGTCACCGTGTTCTTTCGAACCGATGCATTTCCCTCTCCCAATTCCCTCCTTTGCCATCCTAAGGATTGTTTTGTCTGCCTCGTTCATCACCATGATGTGTAGAGGGGTCAATCCCAATAACACCGCCATGGCTGCGGTTGGGCAGCTACGCATTGCTCCGGTAATGCACAGGCACGCCAGTCTTTGCACTTTGCTGAGTGTCTCTCTTGTTGTGGCTAGACTGGTTCGTTTCGCCCATGCTACCGCTCCGTATGTGATCATTGGTCTCACAATTGCAGTGTACATCCATCGCAGGATGTTTGGGCTGCATCCGCATGCCTTCCCCGCAAGGCTCCTACATATCATGAGAGCGCGGGTGGCCTTCTTGGATATCTCCTCTGTATGTTTTCGCCAGAGGAGTTTACTATCTAGATGGAATCCTAGATATTTTACTTCTTTGACTGGTATCAGTGTCGTGCCTGATAGGCTAATGTCCTTAAGTCTTTGAAGTTGTCTTTTCCTTGTGAATGGTACTAACGTTGTTTTCGCCGGATTGATGTTAAGTTCGACAGTATGGCACCATTCCTTGGTTACTTTAAGCCCCCTTTGTATGATGTCCCCAAGGGTTTCTTCGAACTTGCCTCTGGCAATCAATACAATGTCATCGGCGTACGCCTGACAGTTGATGCCGAGGTTGATTAATTTTTCCAGCAGTTCGTCTACAACTAGGCTCCACATTAAGGGTGCCTTAGCGATCTTTTGTATGGACGGGAAAACACCAATCAGACTGGATAGCAATATTGTCCCAGGTCGGTCAGAGAATTTATCGCAAGCTGGCTTTTCAGTCGCGCTGAATTCGGAGCTTGGTGAGAGAATGGAAAGTTAGAGCGAAAGGGTAACGGCAGGCATGCGCACACCATTGCAAGATAGCTGTGGATGGGCTGAAAGGTGCCGCTCGTTGGTTCGCCTTACTGTATGTGTGTGGACAGTGGGATGGCGGATAGCCACCAACACAAATGGACATCCATTGCACGCCATTAGTGGGATTGCACTGTCAATGTGTGTGCGTGAGAGAATGAGTCCAACACTGACTGACTTTGGACAATAGAAAAATCTGGAAAATCACTTCTTGGTTGACCAGCGGTTTAGCTAGTTGTGAGAACTTTGTGAAAGCTATTTTGTTGGAAATAGACAAAAGAAAATAGAGTAAAAGGCAAAAAGAGTAGAGTGAATTGTTAAAGAAGAATAAAGGAAAATAAGGAGACAGGAATTCGGAAGACAGGCGAAAGGACGAATAGGAAGAAAATAAGGAAGCTTGAGGACAGAGCAGGCAACAAAGGAATTGAGGATTTTTAAGATAAGTATAGTGAGTTTTTCGTTTGATCATTTGTGCAAGTGATAGTCTGGTAGGATTTTGTTCCGTGTTAAGAAAAATCCCGAAAAATAGACGGGACACCCGACCCAGTAATTTGCATTTCTTTTATTCGGGACAAGTGATAGCGGGTTGTACCAACGGTCCATATCGACCCGTTGTACCCACCATTACATTTTCAGGGGATTTCATACCCCGTAATAAAGACCGTGCTCCAACGGAGCCTTATAACGTTGTGGAAATTTTTGCGTTCTTTTCATTTTATTTAAATTTTCGGTGGTTCTGTACCAAGGTTTCACAATTTCCCATAAAATTGTGTGGCTCCCACTTTATTTTGTTACATTTTCCTGGTTCCATTCATTGGAGCGAACAGTTTTTTCTTTTACTTTCATTATCAGCGGTCATTTTCGTTGAACCCACCCCGTCCCACTCAGCTACCGGGTAGTAGCAGTGAACTGTTACTCGTTGTGTAATATTTTAATGGTCTGTGGCTGTTTCACAGCCCATATTCGATATTTTTCCTTCGGGAGGCGGCGGCAGTGACCTGTTACTCGTTGTGTAATATTTTAATGGTCTGTGGCTGTTTCACAGCCCATATTCGATATTTTTCCTTCGGCAGGTGACGGCCGCAAATTTTCTTTTCGTTTCTCCCGCCGATTTAACGATAAATAAGTAGTTTGTTTTCGCGTTTTATGAGTTAAATAATTACACAACAAGGGTACTGTAACAACAGAAAAAACCCCTTTAGCGATAGCAAATTATATAAAAAAAAATTACCTAATTACTACTGCACGCTTCAACTACCTAAAGTGCCAGTATAGCACAATTGTTCATTTATCACCGAATTCACTAGTCCAGTGATAAAACTAACAAAAATTAAAAAGCCCTACCGCCTATGAGAAAAATTCCTATTTTACCTTAAAGTATAGTGGCCTTAAATTGACCTTAAAGCTCTGTCGCTCTTTTCATAATCGTTTTTTCTAGTGAAAGAAACGCAAATTATTTGTACATCTTACAAGTACGACAGAAGGATGCAAATTGAACTGAAACTTTCATGACTGAGTTTGTTGGTTTTTTTTGTTCCTACATCTGTTACTACCGAAAATATTCTTTCCGCGTCAGCATGAGGAAGACTCAGGACGTATTTTACAAGATAAGCTTACTCATTTTTAACCAAAACTGTTCAACATCTAAATCAATCAAAGATTTTTTTCTACTTCGCTAAAATTGTATTCAATTGATTTCCATTCTAAAGTAAATTCGTTTAAGTCCAAGGAGAAGTTTTTGGGAAAGAAGGTCAAATGGAATTTCAGATCTGCCACCATCTGATCCTAGCACGAGTTTATGGCTTCATTAGCCAATTTCTTTACATAGGTATTGTTTTGTTTTTTATAGACAACCTTAGTTATATGTTCAATATGAAACAAATGCTTTTTTATTATTTATTTCGTTGGAAAATTGTGTGATATTTAAAACAACGGCTTGGGGAAAAGGGAAATTTTTGGGTATTACTGCGGGAAAACCTGATCCCAAAGTCTGACACCACTGTTTCAAAGTACAGGGTGTTTTTTATAGAGGCATACAACTTTTTTATACCCTATTCTAAGGGTATATTAATTTTGACGCATAGTTTGTAACATACCTTAATATTGCCCGTAGACCCCTAAAAGTTACTATATTTATGATCAGCATCGATTGTAATGTCGATCTAGCCATGTCCGTCCGTTCGTCCGTCCGTCGGCAAAAATTAGGCCTTTAAACTGGGCCTAGAGAGCTGAAATTTTAACCACATACTCTTTAGGGTCCCGCAATAATCAAGTTTACGAATTTTTGAAATCCGCCCACAGGCCCACAAACTCAAAAAAACAACATTTTGGAAAAAATCGAATTTTGAGCTAGAAAGCTGAAATTTCGTATATATGATCTATGACTCCTAAAACTGCTCGGAAGATAAAATTTTCAAAGTCATGGTTGCACGTGCTGTATAGCATGTTGCGCCGTCTTGTTGGAACCATTTCTCCTCCAAATGATTTCCAATGACATGAGGAATAAATAAATCAGGAATCATTTGCCTGTAGCGTTCGCCATTCACGGTAATGTTGGCATCGGTCTCGGATTTAAAGACAAATGGGCCGATGACGCCTTCGGCATGTAAAGCACACCAAACTGTGATTTTTTCGGGATGTAATGGAGTCTCAGGAAGATTGTGCTCATTCCAAAAACGAAAATTCTGCTTGTTTACAAACCCGTGAAGCCAGAAATGAGCCTCATCGCTGAAGATGATTTGACAATAAGAATCTGCTTCAACTTCCAGTTGATTCTCAGCCCATTCACAGAACACACGACGCTGGCTTTAATTCTTGCACCAGTTCGATCTTATATGGATGTAGGCCAAGATCTTTACGCAAAATTTTCCAAGTAGTGGACGGGCAGAGACCGAAAACCTGAGAACGGCTTCGGATCGATAAATTCGGGTCCTCTCTCTCTCTCAGATGGACGATTATGCGCACCGTAAACTTGATAAGTTTGGCGAACCGAGCGCGAATTTTGGAAATACATTTTGACGATTAGTAAAGGTTGTAAGTCTTTCCAAGGTGATTTGCCAAAGTATACTGAAAAAAAGTCAAATACACTTTATTAGTATGACAGCTAGATTGACAGTTATCCGTATCAAAAGCTTTATACCTCTATAAAAAAACACCCTATATGTAATGGACAGTGCAGCTTGTGTTGACCGCTTGTCGTTATTTTCTTTCTAAAATGCCAAATATCTAAACTAAACAACACAGTATATATTTTTTGTAATTTCTTTTAATATTGAACACTTTACCATTTTACCCTAATATTGTTCTCAATCAAAGTAAACGTATTTTTTTATATTAGGTCCGTTCGCGTACTTTATTTATAGAAAAATGAGAACTGTCAAACCTCCAAAATCGAGAGAGAATCCTCTCGTTTCAATGAAAAGTACGCGAACGCTTTTACGTAAAAAGATGAAAAACTTCAAGGTTTGGCTTGAAAAGAAGCAACACCTGTTTTTTTTGCTCTCAACACATATGATTTCATCGTTTGACAGTTTTAATTTTTTTATCAGCTGAAATTCTGTGTGAGAAAAATGAAGGAAAGTACATTTTTCTTTGGTTCATCTTTTTATCATTTTCTCAGTACGCGAACGCGTTTGTCGAGTTTCGCACCAAAGTTTATATAAATTTACGTTTGCATGTAAATACGCGAACGGACCTATTCTTTCATATTCGATGAAATATCAACGAACATTATACCTATTGTCAAAATACTTTTGAACTCTTTGGTGCCTGCACAAATCAAAGGAAAAGCTCACCAAGTAACTAATGTCCTTCTTTATTCTACCGCAAATCGAAGCCCTCTCATTGATATATCCATTCAAGGAGAATCTTATTATAAATCAAAATAAAAAACAGCCCTTTTGGTAAAACTTCAATTACATATCTGGTGAAGTTAGATTTTCAAAACCCTCTTAAGAAAATTTCGAGTTTCATATAATCACAGCTCAAGGACAAACAAATAAACACAGTTTTATCGATACTAAATCCATGGGGACATCTGACAAATTCACACTTTTAGATGAAAACATTTAGAGCCGTTTTCAAATGAACATTTCGTTTATTTATTTAACCAGAGAACATCCAACAAAACTGGCAATATGTATGTTGTATCCTTTGAAAATGTCAAATGAAAATTCCAATGATTGGATTTTACTATATTGAGATAGCCTGCAAGGCAGACCGAGTTATCGCCATTGCCAAACGAGGTTTTTGGTATATTGCGGCGCAAATGCAATTTCAGTTTTGTACACATAATCCTTGTATGGTCCTCCTTTGTCATCTTGGTAAACACATCAAATTTATTCGATGTCGGTCTTTTCATGTCATGAGAAGCTATCTAAGTTTAACATTATAAGGTTTATTTTTTCTCTTTTTTTTAGGTTTTTTTTATGTGAGTTTATGTCAAACATTTCCACCAACTCGTTGATGAGTTTGCAGATTGAGTTTGAATTTTTACTAGTAGGTGATGTTTTTTATCAGTTTATATGGGGCTGTCAGATTACAAGTGATGACAGTGTAATTTTTATGAACATTTGTGAAAATCTTTGATAACCTGATATTTGGACTTCACGGCAGTTATGAATGTACTTTATTTAGCTTTAAGAGCCATTAAGATAACAATTTTACAATTTCATCTTAAATTTAAAATATACCAAATTTATAATTTAATATTTTATGAATTAATTTTTATAATCATATGACATTTGATATCATATAAATTATTAATTGAATGAACATATTCAATAATTTTCCTTTTGAATTCGTTGATATTGTTTATATTTTTTATTTCTCTCGGAAGATGGTTGAATCCATTAAAACCTAGGTAAAATATTGTTCTTTGACCTCTTGTGGTCCGCGCTCTTTCTATTCTTAGGTCATCATTGTTTCGTAGGTTATATTCTGACAATTCATTGGTACGTACATTTTCACATAAATATCCTGGATACATATTGTTTTTAATTTTAAATACAAATATCATGCATAACATAAAAATACGTTGATTTATATTTAACCATTTTAGCGTACTTAGCATATTCCTAATTGGTGTATATCTACTACATTTCAATACAATTCGCATTAATTTGTTTTGCTGTAATTGCAGCCTATCTTTATGAAATGAGGTTTAGACAAAACATTACATAGATTCACAGCGGTACTCATAGAGATATTCTTTCTTATTTTTCTTAATACTTCAATTTTTTTTGATATTTTTTTGCAAATATAATTTATATGTTCATTAAAGTTAAGTTGTTCGTCTAACATTACACCGAGATACTTTAATTGTTTAACTTGTTCAATTTGCTTATTGTTTATAGATAAATTTATATTTACATTTAAAGACGAACTTACATGATTACATTTGAATCCCATACATTTTGTTTTTGTAACATTAAGCACTAGTCTGTTCATTTTCAACCATGTATTTATTCTTTCAAGATCTTGATTTATTTCTTGTGAGCACTCCGCAGCATTCTTTCCAGTGGTGGAGAGTAAACCATCATCAGCAAATAAAATAAGTTTCGATGATTGAATAACCTTACTCATATCATTTATAAACATAAGGAATAACCACACTCCCTGTACTGTACCTTGTGGAATTCCTACATTTAATGCGGTCGGGGACGATATTTGGCCGTTTACGGAAGTGCGTTGTGTTCTTCCTGATAAAAAAGATTTAAACCACTTAAACTCAATAGATTTAATACCATAGTACTTCAACTTTTTTAATAAAATTTTATGATTAACTGTTTCGAAAGCCCATTTCAAATCCAAGAAGACAGCAACCACAAAATTTTTCGCCTCTATTCCTTTTCTCCAATCGTTTATCACAAAATTTAAGCATGTTTCGCACGAATGTTTACACGAAACCCCGACTGATAGCTATCTAGCAGTCCCTGGCTTTCAAGGTGTTCTTGGAGTTGTATCACTACACATTTTTCTATTATTTTTTCATATAAAGGCATCATATTAATTGGTCGAAAGTCACTTAGAGTTTTTGCATTTGGTATCTTTTTTATCGGCATCGGCACTATAAGCGATTCTTTCCAAGATTGTGGAAAAACACCTGCACTTAGGGATATATTTATTATTCTTTCAATCACTGGTCCAACGAAACACAGGAAGTCTTTTATCATTTTAACAGTCATAAAATTAAAGTCACTTTTCTTATTAAGCATATCTATTGCACTTCTTATATTATCTATGTTGACTATTTCTACTTCCAATATTGTTTCTTTGCTTTTTTTAAGTACGTACTTTTTTAGTTTTTGCCACATATCTTTTTGGGTGCTTGCAGTCTCAATTTGGTTTTCTATGAAACGAGATTTTGTTTATCTAATATTCGTTTTGTACTGATTTCTACATTGATGGTACAATCGCCAAGCATTATCGTCGTTGCTAAGTACCGCCTGCCTATAAAGATTTGTTTTTGTCGACTTTGTCGTTCTCAGATCGTTATTAAACCATTCCGCATTTTTGTATGGAACTAACTTTTCTTTTACCATGGAGTCCACTACATTTTTAAGACTATTCACAAATTGAACACAAAGTACGTTTAAATTTAAAGGCTGTTCACCGCTCATATTAACAAACAAAGGGACTTCAGATAGTTTTGTTAAGAAAAGGGTTTGATTATACACACAGTATCTAATTTTTTTTTATGCTCCGTTTTATGCTTGTTTTTAATGGTAACATCGATGGTTTCATGGTCACTTATTTTTAGATTTTTATCAACACTCGGGCTTACTATGTTAGTGCAATTTGTTATTACATAATCAATCAAAGTTCTAGAGTGATTTGTTATTCTTGTAGGTTCATTAATAATCATATGTAAGCCATTATCGTTCATAATATTATATATTCGTCTCGTATATGTGTCCGTTACATCAAACCAGTCTATATTTACATCACCAAGAATAATGAAATTGCCGCATTGCGACAGATATTCTACCCAGTTTTCTAATTCATTGCAAAAAACAAAATGTTTGATGACAAGCGACTCGGTGATCTGTATATTGCACATAAATATATCACAGGATAGTTTTCATATTGCACTTTTAACATTAAACACCAATATTGAATACTAACTTGACATTTTTTCAGAAGACTACATTTAAAATTATTCCTGACATAAAGAACAACACCACCAGTGTGACTAGATTCACTTTCACAACTAAAAGGAGTATAGAAACCTTCCAGCAGGACGTAATTTAAGTCGTTTGGGTCGGTAACATGGGTTTCCGTTATCACTAAAATGTCCACAATTTCGTTTTGCATTAGGCTTTCTAATTCATTAAAATTATTTGATAGTCCTTCAACATTTAAGTAAATACACCTAATGTCATCTAATTGCTAATAATCTGTTTGTTCTTCCGCAATTTTCAGTTTTCTCTGGAAAACTGGACAATTTGCATCACTCGCTTTATGATTTTCATCTCATTCAATCTGTCAGTGTATCTCGCTTCAATCGCCTGTAACAAATCTTTAATTGCCAATTCATTTTTTTTCAAAGAGTCTTCGAATTAATTTTTGTATTCTTTTAAATAGTCTCCATTTTTCTTAAGAATATCCTGCATTTCTCGCACCGCTAAATCGACATTGTGTACATACATCACACAATCATCACACATGAAACTTAACATTGGATTTGTGTTTAATACATCACTGCTATACCAGTCGAGACCACTACATGCAATCTTCGGGTGGAATATTATACCGCATATGCCGGCACATTGTATTCCTGATTCCCCAGTAATCGCACTTTTGCATTTAAAACACTCCATAATTTACTAATTTATTTCAGAGTTTCAAACTCCCGCGCAGTTTAAGTCATTTGCTTTTATGCACTGGTGAAAAATCGAATAAATTTATAATAAAATTATTATTGTTTTTACACTTTAAAATTGGGATCGATCTAACACACGTCTAACTTCTACGAAAAGATGCGCTATGCATCATATTCTTTTGGAAATACTAAATCATTGAACACATATTATGTAAATGCAAGCTATCCAGTCATTTTCGGATCTCTCTCAACCTTTTTGTTTTCTTTACCAATCAGCTTTGCCGATGTGGCACGATCTTGCCATTTTGGCTCTAATTTGGCACAGTGCTTGGCATGGACAAACTGCATATGGCCCGCTGCTACTTTGACCAAAATAATATTTTTTGTGTCGAATCTTTCGGCTGATTTTCATAAACATTACGGAATCAATCGGTTGCAGGCTTGCAGATTTGCTTCAGGACATGTGAAAATACTTTTTGTTAACCACGAATCAAATAACCTTTGCAAAGAAAGTCCTCACATATGGGGTTTTTTAATAAGGACATACAAATTTTGTATTGAAATAAAACACAAAATAATTAAGATATCGGGCTAAAATTTATTTCAGTTGTAGAACTCATGTTAAATTTTAGTACGAAATTCGATCCCTTTCATACCGGGTGGGGCGGCACCAATTGTGCTACAATAAGAAATTCAATTTTTTTATCATGAAGTTACCTGAAAATGCTTGAAGTTACTTGAAGTTACTTGAAAATGCTTGAAGTTACTTGAAAATGCTTGAAAACTTGAAGTTACTTGATAATGCTTGGACATACTTGAAATTACTTGGACATGCTTGAAGTTACTTGAAAATGCCGGGAAAATTTTATATCATGTGAAATCAGAGAATGCAATGTCGAAAAATTTCATTCTCCGATTAATATGTATAACAGTCGACTTTGTTTTTTTTTTCAACTTATAGAATAAATTGGTCGAATTTCGACCAGGGGGCGACCCCTAGTTTATTTTTATTGTGTAGAAAATTCCATTTTATTTTATATAACTAATTGTTTTTGAAGATGACAGACCGTAAATTACCTCGATGCTCATCCACGCATATGCGACACCTGATCAAAAAATTATTCATTGCGGCCTGAAGGGTTGAAGTCGGGATCGCCTCAATTGTTGTTTTAATGGACTGCTTCAATTTAGTCAAATTCCTTGGTTTCGTTTTGTAAACACAACCCCACTTGAAGTCTAGCAGAAAGTGGAGTTTCTGGATAATAATTTGTTTAGGAATTTTCGTTGGAGCTTAGCCATAACCGGCCTGGCTATATGTGCAGTTGCTCCATCTTGCTGGAGCCAAATGCTGTCGAAACGGATACTTCTTCGGCGCCGTTCTGGGTAAAAAAAAAACTACTCCAACATCTTAAAATAACGGTCCCCATTTATAGTTACATTACATTGTTTTCTTTAAAGATGTATGATAAGTCTCACTCAACACATTTCATTGATTAAGGCCACATAATATAATAGGATTTATGGTTAATGAAAAACGAAGGACGCAGCGTAAAATGCAATTTGGAAGTTGCTGTTCCGAATTATTGCAATCATGCATTAGGTGTTAACACTATGTAAATGCACTTTATTCAACAGATCCGTGCAGCTACTAGGATATGGGCAACATCGGGCATTCCCATCATCGTGCCGTTGTAGAAACTCCTATGAGGATTGATCACAATTTAACCGAATCGCTTTGTCTTAAAGTTAATGAGGACAAAATCAAGTACTCTCTGTCAACAAAAAAACATCAGGCCGGCGCCTAAGACAAAACATCCCTGTTGATATATCAATAGCAGGAACTTTGAGGTGTAGGTCTAGGTAGGGCCTTCACCTAGCTACCTCAGAGTAAAACGGAACTCCCGAAATGCAGCCATAGTAGACATCCAACGAAATATAAGTAGAGAAAACCGCTGCGGATTAACAAAACATATGGGTTAAAAGCTACAACCCGGTAGACACGTGGAAACTCTATAAAACACTGTTTTATAGACACTGACACCAGTTTTGGAGCCGAGTGCTGATCGATAAGCAGAAAGCTAAATCTTATTGTATATGTAAACGGTCTTTCATTAAGGACTTGACAACTTCTTTTTTTTTATATAAAATGCAAACTACTTGAGATGTCTCAAAAAAAATGATTGGCTTGAATTACTATCAAAGCATTTATGAATAGAATTCGACTTCGATACGTTGAATCCAATTTTCGATGACTCGGCTGCCCATTTCGACCGATACGGCCGCTATTTCTAGTTCAATATTCGCTCTGAGCTCCTCTAACGTCGCCGACTGGTTGGCATAGGCCATGATTTACTGTAGCCCCATAAAAAAAAGTCTAGAGGCGTTAAATCACACGATCTCGGCGGCCAATTAGACGGGTCCGTTTCTCGCGATAACACGTTCACCGAACTGACACTTGAATAACTCGATTGTTGCACCCGCTGTATGGCTTGTGGCACCTTCTTGTTGGAACCACATATCACTGATGTCTAATTCAGGAAATTTTCTTCGATTTGCCCTTCGCGGACTATCTTGAAACGATCCCCTAATTCTGTTTCGCTATCAACACCGCCTCAAACTCATTAACTTGAATAGCCTTGAAGTCCGTAGGAATGCAGCAGACATTCTCTTCATTCATCGCCTCCTCTCAGGCTCTATCGATTGCCCGTCCCTTTACAACTCCATCTGCTTTAATACTTACCCTCGTAATTTAAGACATCCCCGTCTCTTCTATCTACCAACCCACCGCACGTTCTACGGTTCCAACGAACCAATTTCCCGTATGCTACGGAAGGTAAATTCAAACATTTTTATTTCTGATTTCAAGCGCAGCACTCCCTCTATTAAACTTAGTCTCCTTCTCCATAAACCCTAACTTTATTTCCTAGCTATACGTTTTAGTGTTTAGTTTTTGTAGTTCAAAGACATATAGCTTGTATTAAGCTGAATAAATGGAGGCGGACGCCCCCACCAAATTAAAAAAAAATTAAAGTAGTCCAGAGGTGTCAAATCACACGAACGAGGTGGCCAACCCACAGGTCCATTTCTTGCGATGATTCGGTCCCCAAATGTTTTCTCAACAAAGTCATGGTTGCACGCGCTGTATAGCATGTTGCGCCGTCTTGTTGGAACGATTTCACCTCCAAATGATTTCCAATGACATGAGGAATAAAAAAATCACGAATCATTTGCCTGTAGCGTTCGTCATTCACGGTTATGTTGGCACCGGTTTCGGATTTGAAGACAAATGGGCCGATGACGCCTTCGGCATGTAAACCACCCCAAACAGTGTTTTTTCGGGATGTAATGGAGTCTCAAGAGTCTCATGAGGATTGTGCTCATTCCAAAAACCACAATTCTGCTTGATTACAAACCCTTGAAGCCAAAAATGAGCCTCAACGCTGAAGATGATTTGACGATAAAAATCTGCTTCAACTTCCAGTTGATTCTCAGCCCATTCACAGAACACAGGACGCAATTGATGGTCCGCTGGCTTTAATTCTTGCACCAGTTGGATCTTATATGGATGTTGGCGAAGATCTTTCCTTAAAATTTTCCAAGTAGTGGACGGGCAGTGACCGAAAAACTGAGAACGGCGTCGGATCGATAAATTCGGGTCCTTTCTCACACTCACGTCTACATCGACGATGGCTTCTTTTGCACGCACGGTACGGGCTCGATTTGGATGAATATTATCACAAATAGTAAATGGTTCCATGAATCGATCCATAGTATTGCGTATTAGCTGCTCAGATGTACGATTATGCGCACCGTAAACTTGACGAAGTGCTCTATAAGTTTGGCGAACAAAGCGCTAATTATACCCTATTCTAGGGGTATATTAATTTTGACGCATAGTTTTTAACATACCTTAATATTGCCCGTAGACCCCTAAAAGTTACTATATTTATGATCAGCATCGATAGTAATGTCGATCTAGCCATGTCCGTCCGTCCGTCCGTCCGTCGGCAAAAATTAGGCCTTTAAACTGGACCTAGAGAGCTGAAATCTTAACCATATACTCTCTAGGGTCCCGAAATAATCAAGTTTACGAATTTTTGAAATCCGCCCACAGACACGCCCACAAACTCAAAAAAACAAAATTTTGGAAAAAATCGAATTTTGAGCTAGGAAGCTGAAATATATGAAATATATGAATATATATTTATATATGATCTATGACTCCTAAAACTGCTCGGGATATAAAATTTTCAAAATCCGCCCACTGCCACGCCCACAAAAAAATAAAACAATTTTATTGAAAAACCAAAATTTGAGCTAGGGAGCTGAAATTTTTAATATATACTCTCTAGGGGCTCTTTAAGCTCATGTATAAATATTTTCAAAATCCGCCCACTGACACGCCCACAAATAAATAAAACAATTTTTTTGAAAATCCAAAGTTTGAGCTAGGGAGCTGAAATTTATAATATATACTCTCTAGGGGCCCTTTAAGCTCATGTATAAATATTTTCAAAATCCGCCCACTGACACGCCCACAAATAAATAAAACAATTTTTTTGAAAATCCAAAGTTTGAGCTAGGGAGCTGAAATTTATAATATATACTCTCTAGGGGCCCTTTATGCTCATGTGTTAATTTTTTTTTAAATCCGCCTACTAACACGCCCACAATTAAATAAAACAATTTTATTGAAACACCCAAGTTTGAGCTAGGGAGCGTTTTTTTTGATAAAATCCTTTAAATGTTATATAACAAAATATGTAGAGCGTTCTTAACAATTTAACCATACTTAGACTTTTGTCACGCCCACTTATGAGGGATAGGAATAATAATAGGGTATCCAACAGTTCGCCCAAGCGGACTGTAGCCCGTCCCTATGTTTTTTTAAATAATTTCCACGATTACTAAACGTTGTTGTTAGTATACTGAAATGAAAGTCAAACAGACTTTATTAGTATGACAGCTAGTTTGACAGTTATCCCTATCAAAAGTTTTATACCTCTTTAAAAAACACCCTATAGTACCTAGATATTGTATGCAGCTAGGAATACCATCTAAGTCTTTTTTACTCCTGATGAAATTCTAAAAGAATCTGCTGTTCGATTTCAGCTTTGATTCAATAGACAATACATAGTTTCAAAGTCGACTATCTGCTATAGCAGGAATTACACCTCTCCACATATACATTCAGAAGTGGCGATCTGCAGTGTCTAATACAGTTAAACGAGATAAGTCTTAATGATCATCCGGAACTAAAGTTAACATGAACTGGCGCGGTCACAGACCGCATTCAAAAAACACTATGCTTCAACAAACGGTTCTCCACGGAGATCCCCAAGAGAGAAGCATGGGTTAGCAATAACCAACCAAACAGCCACAACGGCATAAAGTGGTATGCGGAAGGTTCTAAAATTGAAACGGGGGTAGGAGCGGGAATTTACGGACCAACTAAACGCTTTACGATACCCATGGGAAAAAGTCCCAGCGTATTTCAAGCAGAGCTCCACGCCATTCAAGAATGCGGCAGCCACATATATTTATCCGGCATAAAAGGTGCAACCATCCATATATTCACGGATAGTCAAGCAGCTATAAACCTCCTTAGCTCATATACAATTGAATCCAAATCAGTCATGCACTCCTTTAAACACCCGGAATAAGAAACAAGACCAAATTATGGCGGGGTCCGGGTCATGTCGGGGTAGAAGGTAACGAAAAGGCCGACGAACTGGCCAGAAAAGGTTCAGAAACACCTTTCATAGGTCCCGAACCTTTCTGCTGCACTCCTAGATCAGCAGCAATGGCAGCAATAAAAAGCTGGGAACATAGAAAATGTATCTATCTTTGGGAAAGAATCCCAGGTCTAAGACAGGCCAAACGAGCCATTCGGCCCTTCAATCAAAATGCCAGCAAATGTCTAAACCTAAGCAGGCATGATATCAAAAACTTAGTAGGTTACCTTACTGGTCACCATGGTTTAAGATATCATCTACACAAAATGAGAATAGCAGACTTTCCTGAGTTCCGACTCTGTATTGAAGAGGACTAGTCAGCTGAACACATTTTATGTGAATGTCCATCCCTTAATGGAATTAGAAAGAAGATATTTTTCAGGGAACAAATGAGCCCCGAGGACATAAAGAATTCTTCTACTGGTAAAATTGTCCGCTTTACACGGAAAGTGGAAATTTTATTTGTTTAAATTTTTCTGGCCAATACGGTACAAAATATCTTTTTAGGTCGAAGTATAAATCGCCTTGGCAAGCCAGAATTAAAAAAAAAAAAAACAAAAAAGAACAACGTGCATGTTCCAGATGTTCTAACACTACTTCCCTACCTTGAGCATGTGCTTTTTCATCAACTCTTGTAGATCCTCCACAACATGGTTCTGCGTGATGGTTTGCCATTCTTTCGGCAATCACAAGCTGTACAGAAGCCTGTTTCACATAACGAATAAAACGATTATTAAGTTTCTTGACAGTAAGTAAGACAATAAATTAAAAACGGCACTCCATTCCCCGGCATTCAAAAATAAAAACCAAACCATACAAGACTCCTACAATCCCTTAATTGTATTTATTTTGTCTTATTGCCATTTTATTTTATTCCTAAATCACAAATGTCTACACAGTGGAGTCGTATAAACGTTTATTGCATCCATCTACCTTCAATAAAAGTTTATCTCTTCGAGCGAAAATCAAATAAATGTGACATTCTTGTGCCATTACACACTCGCCGTGGAAAGCGTTTTATCATTAATTGAATTTCAACCTCCGGAAGACAAGGTTTTGCGCAAGGGTTTTATGCCTTTGTATTTGTGTGGGGGTGTATATGTGAACAAACAGAGCATATGAAGGCATTTCCTATCTTATTTTTTTTTATCTTATTTATTTATTGTCTCCTTCCTGAACAGGATAACACCTCCCAATCGATATGTTGCACCTTGTTATGCTCCTCTGTAACTTTTTCTTCCTGAAAAATGTCACGTCCCGAGAAATATACGACAACGATAGTTGTTAGTTGTGAATAGGTGTCCTGCTGGCGACATTGTTATGTTGTTATTGTGCTTCGCTGCATAGGGTAGGTATGCATATTTATATTCAAAGCATGTGGTGTGAAATAATCACGCTCAGTTCCCATGATTCCCTTTTTATTAATTTTTTTTTGGCATGTAATTGAAAAGAAACCAAAAGTTGTATGTACCTTCATTGAGCGGTCAACGCCATTTGTAGCTCCTAGTTGACAGCCAAAGTTTATCAACAGGTAATATTGCCATTTCTGGCGAGACTAGTGATTTCCGGATAAATGAAATAGGGATTAGACCAAGTAACTGCGAGAAAGCCGTTGTGTATTATGCTACGAATAGAAACTACTTACAGTGGACTCCCCCTAAGTCGAACTTTCACGGGATACCATGATTTGTTCGAGTTAGAGGGAGTTTTGGAAAATTTCGAGTTAGAGAGAGAAAAATTTTTTTTTTGTTAAGCGTTTATTTAATAAAAAAAAGGTTAACATAATTTAAAAAAGTTAACAAAAAAATTAATAAAAAATAGCTTTTTGCTTGGTTTAAATTAAATAAGGACACAGTTTCATCAAAATAAAAACAAATTAATAAAATAAAAAAAAACATATTCTTGCTAAAATAAATCTAAAAAAAATCATTATTGTATCGTCAAAATTTTATATAAAAAACTACTTAAATGACTAGTCTAAAAACATAGTTTTGAACTTCATCCGGTACTTGATCAGTCAATTCTATTGCAGATCGCAGAATTTTAATTGCGTTCTTAATTTCGGGTTCTTCTTCATCTTCACTTTTGTTTGCGTTATTTTCAGCATAAATTATTTCTTCCAAAACAGACTGACTGTCAGGTACTTCGGTAGCCCCTATACCGTCATCGACTTCCATAAAGTCTTTCCAATTAACATATACAACATTATACTGTTAACTTGTTCTACATTTGCTAAGTAAATTGAGCGGAATTTCATCTTCTTCGTCCCACGTCTCGTCTCTAAACCCGGCATTTTTAAAACAACTTGCAATCGTTAACGGAGTAACATCTTCTACCCTTCTATCAGTCTAGAAGCGATATTTTGTAGTCTTCTTATTTGGTTTCCCAAATCCTAAAATTTTCTGATAGTATACGGCGCTTATAGTGTACTTTCAAATTTTGTATTATTCCTATGTCCATTGGCTGAACTATTGAAGTCATGTTGGGTGGGAAGTTCTCAAGCTTTATAAACTTTTATTTATCTTTTGCTTGTTTAGTGTGAGCTGGGCAGTTATCGATGACAAATAAGACCTCTCGCTTTGATCTTGCAAATTTTTCGTCGAGCTTCAAAAGCCAGCTCGTAAAAAGATCTGCCGTCATCCAATACCGTTGGTTGGCTACATAATCCACCGGCAAAGATTTGGTTTTTTGAAAACAGCGTGGATTTTTGCTCTTGCCGATAATTAAGAGTTTTAGTTTTTCTTATCCTGTCATGTTGGATCCTACAAGACATGTCACTCTTTCTTTGCAGTCTTTCCCTCCAAAGCATTTTTCGCCAAGGTACGTGTTGGTAAACATTTGAAAAATATTCTCGTTTCATCAACATTAAAAATGTCTTCTGGTTTGAATCCTCTGACAACCTCTGATAACTGCTGCTGTCATTCATCAGCTTTTGTTTTGTGAACAGAAGCGCTTTCACCTGATAAAACTTTGCCAAGAATGCTGTGCCTGGTTTTAGATTTGCTCACCCAACCTTCACTTGACTTGAAATCACGAAAACCTAAGCTGCTACAAAATTCCAGAGCTTGTTTTTTTATGATTGGCCCACTGGTAATTTATTGGTAAATTATTGGCACGCATACTCAAACCACTTGAAAATGGCTTTGTCAACTCTTTCATCCTCACAGACTTTGTTCCTCTTTACTTGACCACTTGTATTAGCGCAACCATACAGCAGCCTTTAATTTTCTCTTGAAAGTGTACTTCGACGAATATCAAAATCTCCAGCAATTTTGGTTTTGTTTTTAAGTGAATTCTCAATTTCTTCAATTAGGCGAATCTTCGTGCCAAGATCTCATATTTTCAATTTTCTTTATGCCATAATTTATCTGTAAAAGTTTCTAAGTATTCATTTGTAAAAACAAATGTAGATGCTCCCTCATATATAGAAAACAATCACCTACCTTCCAATCCTTCTGTTCCAACTCATTGCCTTAAAGCTAAAAACAATACATTTAAAATAAAAAAACCTTTCACCACACGGTTTACTTTGCAATAATTCCGTAACATGTAACTTACAATTTTTTTAATTGATCTTACTACTAAATTGCACAGAATAACTGCATCTGCTCTTGAACTGCCTAGAATCAACAGATTTTCGACTTAAGGGGTGAAAAAAGAGGCCAAGAATCGAGAGAATGTGCACGAGTTAGAGGGAGTTTGACTTAGAGGATGTTTTTGTGTGGAAAATTGAGGGGAATGCTAAAATATGGTGTAAAAATTCGAGTAAGAGAGAAGTTCGGCTTAGGGAGAGTCCACTGTATTTATTTTTCTTCATGTTGAAGGCGAACGAATGTTACACAGATTTAACTACGCGAAGTCCGAGGAGCTTTCTAAGTCGGTGGAAAAGTGGCTTCATCTCACACGCTCTGTTTGTGGCACGGATTGAGCTTTTGAATTCCAGCGCCAGCTGTTGGATCTGAAAGAAAAATAAACTCCGAAAACAACAGTGATTCCAGGCACCAATCAAAAAATGATAAAAGCCACAGAATACCTCTACTTGATCGAAATTGTCTTTATTTTACGCCTTTACTGTTATACTTTAAGTGCTCTCCCCTGGGCCACTACGCTGATTTAACAAAGATTGAGTCGCCTCCCCATCAGAAGCGAGCAACGACTTCCACCTTTCGTCCACAGTGGCCAGCTGAAGTGTCATCAGAAATCCCATAGATGTAGGGAGCCCAACACCTGAAACCACGTCCAACGTCGATTTCTTTTAAATGCAATGACACACCGGTATAGTAGTGCCAATAACAGCGGCCGCCATTAGAATCCTTGAGAGCTGCATTTGGTGTTCCACGAATATATCGCGGATTACTCTACCCCGCCATCGTCAGTGCTGTATTTTTTTGCCAATAGAATATACACCACCAGCCAATGCAGCAGCGACACGAGGTATCCGGGCACCACGACAAGGTGAGTGGGCGAGAATTCAATCTACGCAGTGAAATCACTGCCGTGTCCAATATCACCGAATGATGAGACATATGGCCTATCGCACTGGTTGTATGTGCGCCTGCACGTATAGAGTGCAGAAATTGGAAGGAACATCTTTGACTGTATGCGGTGACGGATTTGAGACAGTGAATGACCGATGATAAGTTGAGGAAAATGAAGCGGCGATTTGTTGCGCTATACCGGCCCATAATAAAGCGAGAGAAAGAGTCAATGGCAATGCATCCTTACCAAGGTCAAATGTTTGGATGTACAATATTGATAGGGTTTCTCTACCTGTGTGAAGCTTCCGTTATAAAACTTATCAGTCATTTTTGGAAATTAAATTGGAATTTTATCAAAGTGCAATGTCAACATGTACAGTGCTAACAAATTCATTCCCAATAAATTGTATCTGTTCTTTGTCGGTTTTCATCGTTCCCTGTCAACCACTGCTGTTGATATAAAATCAAATTACTGGCGCTGATTATTGTATTTGTCCATTAAATCCGTCTCCGTGTAGAGGGTTTCAGCGAAGGGTATAGGAAATTATCTCATGTGACATGCAATGGGTCAACGTGGGAGTTATTGCGAAATAGCTGTCGTTCATAAAAATGTTATGGCCCTCTTGAAAATATCAGCTCACAACCGTTTGGAAAACATTTATGGTATCAAATTAAACGTTGCAAAATGGTTAACACACATTTATTTGTCAAGTCCCTGTTAAAATATAACTTGGTGGATGTTAGGAATCGTCACTACATTCTGTCAAGGAGGTTATCACAGAAAATCGTTAACGGTAAAAAAACAATAAATAAGAGTGCGTTTGTGATATAATACAAATCTGTTGTCTTTATTGAAAAACCCGGTATTTAAATGCAAAATTATTATGTCTCAATTGAAAAATCCGATGCATTTTGGCCGGTTATTTCTCGAAGCTGTTGTTTAAGAAACACTTACAGCTTCCTTGTAACATTAGACCTATGTTTTAAAAACCAAATTCGATTTCAACTGAAACAAACACAATTCTGCTTCTTCAGACTTCCGACAGCACATTGCCGTTAGACAAAAGTTTTGTATTTATTCAGTTTCTTGGTCAGCAATGCGCGTTCGTGAAACTGCTGCAGTGTTTAGGCTCAGAATCTTCATTTGGCCAATGTTAGCCAGCAGCACACTAATTTGTCCCCGGTGGTGTTTCGTTTAGGTCCTTACTTCAATGAGCTGGACACATCGGTGTAGTCAAGTATTCTTTTGGTATTAAGGCGCCTTTTTTCAATGAGCCTTTTTTCTAGATGCCCCACCAGCACAGCTTTTCAAATACGGTGGTGATGTTTTGGTTGGACGCATGCACCAAATCATCAACCAAGTATTGGTGGATGAAAGCATGCCCGATGAGTGGACTATCAGCTCCATATGCCCCATCTTCAAGAAAGGCGATCCGATGTCTTGCAAGAACTATCGAGGCGTATCTCTGCAAAATCTCGCATACAAGATGCAATTCAATGTACTGTATGAATGTCTCAAGCCGGTCTGCAACACATTAATCGGCACGTATCAGTGTGGCTTCCGCTTCTGCAGATCGAAAATAGCCAAAATCTTCACACTAGAAAAGACCAACGAATTTCAAGTCACGACTCACCACCTTATAATCAATTTTAAAGCCGCATATGACAGCATTCATTGTGAAGAGCTCTACGTATCGATGGACGAATTCGGGATCCCGGCAAAACTGAACCAGTTTGCAGTTTGGGAAAAGCTCTTCCGAATTATCTTAAACTTCTACCGGATTTCGGGAAGGAGATGCGCTACCATGTGACTTCTTCTTGTTCTGGAGAAAATAGGATAATAGAATAATAATATAAATGGGATAAAATAGGATAATAATAGAGAAGGGCAGGTGTCAACAAAGAAGGTACTATTTGCAATAGAACCGTCCAGCAACTATGGGTATGCGCAGGAAATCGACATCATCGGCTGTTCCCAGCGTGCGTGTTATTGGTTGGTCTTGAATTAAATGAGGACAAGACTAAGTACACGCTATCAACAAAGAAACAAACATCTGTCTACCGCCCAGGACAAAACGTCACTGTTGACAGCAACAACTTCGAGGTAGTTAAGGAGTTCATCTACCTAGGAGTAAACATGAACTCCCGAATGACACCTTAGTGGATATCCGACTTAGAATTACCTAAATAAACTATTGCTATTGCGGTTTAGCGACACAAATCGGTTCAAAACTCCTCAATCAAAGGACAAAATCCTGCCAGTCCTGCTTTATGATGCCGAGTGCTGAACAATTAGTAGGAAAAAGGAAGCTTATATTGGGTCCTCTCGAAAGAAAAATACTCCGTCGGATAATTGGTTCTGTGAGAGAGGAGAGCGAATGGAGGAGAAGATCCAACCGCGATCTATGAGATGTACCAAGATGTGGAGCTAGATTACGTCAACTACATTGGATCGGCCACATTGAGCGAATGGACAACAAGGCTCCAGCCATGAGGATCTTCTACTCCCAGCCACAGGATCGAGATGGCAGGGAAGACCGAACCTCCTTTTTAAAGACCAAACCATCGCGGATGCCAGCGCGCTTGGTCTGACGAACTCGAAGCAGCGTGCTCGGGATCGCAGACAATGGAAGGCTGCAGTGTCGCCGGCAGAGACTCTTTACAGTTCGGGAGCCCGTCAAGTAAGTAAGAAATGATCGAGCAGATCAACATTGAAAAATTCACATGATAGCACCGTTTTAGAATAGCTTGGAATACCTAGTTCCAAATTGCATACTCCTGCAGCATGTTTTTCACAAACTGTGCGGCTTTTTGGGCAAAAAGCAGTTGATTGGCATTCTCTTAACATCTTCGGGTGCTATTTCAATCGCAAGGGCCGCCATTTTTATTGAGCTAAAAGATCTTCTCTCTTTTCTTATCCATTACCATTTAAGCTTCGTATCTATATTAGTAATCGTTATGCCACGGGCTCATGGTCATGTATAGTTAAACTTGGTTTAATTACCGATTTTTCGTTGAAGTCCCCGAGCACGGTCTGACATCATACTGTTGACAGGCTTCGTACCCGAAAAAGAACCCCTACATTTTAAGTCTTCAATCTTCAGTCTTTCGATGCCAGGCGATCACGCATTGTGGGCGCAGTGGCTCAATGGTTAGTGGGCTGGAGTTTCAATACCTTTGTAAGATTAGTTCGTAAAATAGTTTTTAGGCTGAAAGGCAATAATTATAAAGTTAGTTAAGTTTAGATCGTCTGCATAAGGACAATTAATTTAGAATAAGTATCCTGTTAATTTTTAGTTAGATTTAATCATTCTTGTCTAGTATGTAAGTTGATATATATCTATATATATAAAAATAACTTGTTAAATGTGTGTGTGACAGCCTACCGACTGCCACACACATCCGATTTTGATTTAGTTTTTTTTGTTGGTTAATAGACCATTTTATATATATTTTTTTTTTTGTCGGGGTGTGTGAGACTTTCTGCACTGGAGCACTCAGACTCAATACTGGTCCATTGTACTACCAGGCAGACACACCACATTTTACTGTGGGAATTTACTCGTTTTTCTAAGAAAAACGAGAAGGCGCTTCAATGATAAGGAGCTTAGGTTTACAGCACTCACCATATCCGCACCAAATACCTGCCACCTGATACGAGCAAAAGCAGGACAATCACAAAGGAAATGTTCCGCAGTGTCGTCGCTTTCTCCACAGGCTTCGCAGTTGGTAGTGTCGCTTAGGCCTAACACCTTAAGGTGTTTGGCAAAAGCGTAGTGTCCCGTAAGAACGCCAGTAGTCTGTCTGCAGTCTTTTCTGTTGAGAGACAACAAGAATGCCGCGGATTTCCCACAGACGTCGGGGAGCATTTGCTTAGTCTGTCTGCACCCTGGAGATTCATGCCAACGGCGATTGTGTTCATAGGAAACCCAACCGTCAATGGAAGCCCTGACCGAGGACGCAGGCAGACAGATCGCTGGTTCAGGTCCTGAGAGGTCTCCCTCTGAGCCTTGTCTAGCAAGTTCATCGGAGATCTCATTTCCCGTGATCCCGTTATGACCCGGGACCCAGACAAGTTTAAGTGAATTCAGCCTTCCGACCGAATTCAGAGATATCTTGCATTCACGTACTATTTTGGAGATAGTTAAGGGTTTGAGTAAGGCCTTAAGCGCAGACTGACTGTCGCTACAGACGCAGATACTTTGCCCCCTCCACCTGTTCCTCGTACCATAGTCCATGGCCATTAGGATAGCATAAGTCTCTGTTTGGAAGACTGACGCATATTTGCCTAACGGAAAGAAAAGTCTAACGTTATCGCTCTCCACGAAGACACCAGCACCAGATCCTTGATCGGTTTTGGAGCCATCCGTAAAGATTCGACTGCATTCCCTTCCAGGTTCAGAGACCGGCCAGAGCCAGTCCTGGACGCGAGGAAAGTCGACCTCGTATTTGCGCTTTAGCCGAAGTTCCGGTGTCATCGCATCAGACGGCATATCCATAAGACAGGAGTCGAAGGACAACCGTTGCGCAAGTTCATCAAAACTCCAGTGCGAGTTATACCAAAAGCCACCTCTTGTAAGACGTGAGATAGCCTTGATTGTACAGCCCATGATGTAAACATCAAGGGGCGGAAGGTTCAATAGTGCATCTAGGCCGGATCCAGGCGTGCTGGGGAAGGCCCCCGTGCAGCCGAGACATACCTGCCTTTGGAGTTTGGCAAAAGCAGCAGTGACGTATTTACGTGAAAGCTTATTCCACCAAACAACCGATGCGTATGCTATAAATGGTCTTATCATAGCCGTATAAATCCATAGGACTCTTTTCGGTGATAAGCCCCATGTCTTGCCGAAAATGACTTTGCACTGCCAGAAAATAGACAGCGCCTTGACAGTCTTCAGCTCAACATGTTTGGACCAAAGAAGTTTGCTATCCAGGATGACTCCCAGATACTTTGCTTCATTGGAGAGTTGGATTGTGACGCCTTTTAGCACTGGCTGAGTCAACCCGACCAGCTTCCTCCTTCTCGTAAAGAGAACAACCTCAGTTTTAAGAGGATTGACCGAGAGCCCATTCCTAGTGCACCATTCGTCGATCACGTCAAGGGCCGCCTGCGCCTTGGCGCATACAGTCGCTAGGCATGATCCAACAGAAAGCACGGCAACATCATCCGCGTACGCCTGAGCGTAAATATTAGAACTGTTGAGTGCGTTCAACAGAGAGTCGACCAGCATACACCACAGCAGTGGAGACATGACGCCGCCTTGCGGGCAGCCTCTGTTTACCCCCGCCATAACATAGCGGCCACAATCCGCATCCGCAACCAACGTTCTATTCATTAGCATTGCTTTAATCCACAACACCAATGGTTCGTCTACTCCGTGTTGTCTGGCGGAGCTGCACATGCTATCAAAAGTCGCATTGTCAAAAGCACCCTCAATATCGATGAAAATGCCCATCGCGTATTCTTTTCTGTCAAGCGCGCCTTCAATTCTACCAACTAGATTTTGGAGCGCAGTCTCGCAGGATTTTCCGCGTTGCATCTGAGATAGTGGATGCAATCGCAAAGCAGTTTTGCGCACGTGAAGCTCGACCAGCCTTTCCATACTTTTCAGCAAGAAGGAAGTCAGACTTTTTGGTCTGAAGCTCTTGGCGAGTGAGTAGTCACTTTTGCCAATTTTAGGTATAAATGCCACTCTAACTGTACGCCAGGGTGTTGGAATGTATGTCAGTGCTAGGACAGCGATGAAGATTTTCTTCATAGTCGGTAGCAACTGGTTTGAACATTGCTGCAGCATGGCTGGGTATATTCCGTCCGTACCAGGTGACTTGAAGCCGTCAAAAGACGCAAAAGCATATTTAATGGCCTCGTCCGTCACCACGGCCTTCGCAATATACCAGCTACGCCGAGTTGTTTGTCTTAGCTCACTCATAGTCTCGGTAATCGGGGCTGGTTGTGAACCAATGGTAATCTGGTTACCGGAAAGTGAAACTCCAGCAGATAACTAAGAGTTTCCGCTTTCGTCTCAGTGAAGGTACCATCAAGTTTTCTAAGTGAGTCCAGTTTGGCTGGTTTGCCCTTTTTCAGAACTTTAACCAACCTACTAGTTTCACCCAGTGTTTCAATCTTTTCGCAGAAATTCCTATAAGAAGCACTTTTCGATACCCGAATTAGCCGCTTATATTCCTTCTGCTTCGATCGGTAGAGATTCCAGTCTGTCTCCAAATCAGTCTTGAGTGACCTATTTAGAAGCTTTCTAGCTTCTCTACGAATTCTTTGCAGTTCCGAGCTCCACCAGGGAACCGGTGTTCTGCCAGGGGGCTTGCTTACTGGCCACGTCAGTTCAAAACAGCTAGTAATGGCACTATTCAGGTCTTGAACAGCTTCCTCTAGCTTTTGTCTCGTCCTGAGTTTGGTTGGAGTTTTGAGAGTTTTCCCTAATTCCTCCCTGAAGCGTATCCAGTTGGTTTTTCTCGGATTCCCCCTCTCCTGCAAAGTTATGGCTTCGCATCCGATTTGGAATCGATATATCTATGGTCTGAGAGGGACACCTTCGAAGAGACCCTCCAGTTAGTAGCCGCCTTAAAGTATCTATTTGATAAAGTTAGGTCGATCACTTCCTGTCTTCTTGACGTCACAAAAGTTGGTTGCGAGCCAACATTGTTGATAGTAAGATCAGATGATACGAGTAGAATGAAATCCAGGAGATGGTTTAGTCGCATCTTGCATTTGCTGCTGCCCCAAACAGTGTTTTGAGCATTGGCATCACAGCATATAACTAGGCCCATCTTCCTGGTGTCGCAATAGTCAATGAGTTCAGCAATTGTCCTCGGTGGTGGAGGCACTACCGAATCATAGGGGAGATAAGCTGACGCCACGACGAAGGTCTTCCAATTTCCATTCGTTTCGTAGCTAATGGCTGCAGCAACCAAATCTTGGCCACAAAATTGTCCAAGCTTAGTCGCTAAGAGAAGGTTCGACCCAGTAAGACAAGCCCTTGGTCTCTCGGACCGCTCGTCACAGAGTATCGTAGTGCCACGGACACCTCCAAGGCCACAGGTGCGATTTTTCCACACCCATGGCTCCTGTAGGGATGTGGGCTTTTGTATTCAACACAGAAAGCTTCTCACTGATGAGTGCAGTAGCAGCCTTGGAGTGTTGAAGGTTAATCTGAGTAAATCCAATCATTTGAAATACATCAGCTGGAAGTGTTCTAGTGGAAGCTGGAAGGGCACGCAGAAGGTGCGCGCGCAGTTCCACCGACAGGAGTGCTTGAGGTCTTCTTCCTCCGTTTTTTCCTGTTCGAGCTATTGGAAAGGGAGGCAGCGTTGGTTTCAGTCAGCTGGCTGGTTTCGGTTGGGGTAACCTCTGCCGACCTGCATCTCTTTGCCGTCGCCGCCGCGCCTTCAACTGGCGGTGCAGTTTCTTTGCGCCGCACGATAGCCGCCTTTGTCCTTTTCCTCTTTCGCTGGCTCTTAGATGGACGCTGACTGACTCTGTGGCCCGTTTCACCTGTTCGGTTTCACAGGCCTCGTCGGCAGCATCGCACCTATCGGCTGTCTGAAGATTAAGCGTATCAGGTTGAACCTCTCCGCCACTTTCTCCATTTTTCCAGCCCAGTCTACCGAACGTGTCGGAGATAGAGCTGCAGGAATCTTCGGAAGCAAACCTTTTCACAACTCGAATAGACCATGCAGAGAAGGTTAATATATTAGTATGATAAATTTTTGAAAGAAGGCGCAACCGCTATTCCAATAAATTCATTTAATGCACTTTGAAAAAAAAATAAACTGGGTAGAAATCGAGTAGTGACACTTCAAATACAAAAAAAAATATATATAATTTTAAAAGCAATTGTTGTTGTCAATTATTTTAATTATTTGTCAAGCAAATTCTTGTTGTCAACAATTTTGAATTTTTTTGTTTTAAATATATCAGTTAAATTATCGCGGAACGCGTACCAATACTAAAAAATAAACGCGGGCCGAAGCCCGCGCGAACACCAACCGTTCGCTAATTTAAAACACGACAAGTTATATCTAAATATTCGATTTTTTCAGCGAGCTCCGCACTATACAATCTCAGAATTAAGACTAACTTAATAACTACAATATCTTCCTCTGGATAGTTCTGTTCCCAACATCAGAACTGCTGACTCCTCTATTCCGGTAATCGCACGCGCATCCGTTGAGTCGCGCATGCAGGTAATCCGATTCCATGCACTGTGATCGTGAGAACAAGTCTGTGCATGAAAGTGTCAACTCAGCGAATACCGTATGATTCGCTGGCATGCACCTGACTCGTGCATCGTGTTAACTATATCTAATAAGTTTGTTTATGTTTATTATGTTACACAAAGTAACTTTTTGAAACTGAGTCGATACTTTAATTTGTTGGATGGTGTTTGAATCCTTCATGGAATGCGTCATCGAAGAAGTTCCAGCGGCCGAAACAAGGTGACGTAGTTCCCGGATTCCGTGGTGTTTATGCAAGTGATGCACTTGGTAGAATATACACAGTTCACCCGAAAAACGACGAATGCTTCTATTTGAGAATGCTTTTGGTCAATGTTTGTGGCCCTACTTCGGTCGAAGCGCTGCGGACTGTTGACGGTGTCTTGTGTGCTATATACCGAGAAGCCTGCCAACGCAGGCAATTGCTTGAAAACGACAATCATTGGGACATGAAGCTTGGTCGATGCCACTATCACTGCGCCTGCGAATCAACTCAGGACACTCTTTGCAATCATAATTTCGACATGTTTTCCATCAAATCCTAAAGATTTGTGGAATAAATACAAGGATGATATGGCCGATGATATTTTGCATCGAATTCGCACTGTGACTTCAGATAATGAACCGGAGATGTCAGATGAAATGCGCAACAAAGCTTTGATTTTGATCGAGGATATGTGTCTGCTCATGAGTGGCAATTTGTTGTGCAAATTGGGGATGCCACAGCCAAATCGCGCAATGCAAGACGCATTTAATCGAGAATTGGGGCGAGAAATGGATTTCGATCGAATCGCATCGAGTCAAGCTGTTCGAACAAATGTGCCAATGTAGAATCAAGAACAAAAGAAAGTGTACGATGAATTAATGCAAGCAGTCGATAACGAAAATGGCAGAATATTCTTCCTTGATGCGCCCGGTGGAACTGGAAAAACATTCCTGATTTCACTAATTTTAGCTACGATTCGTTCGAGATCTGCGATTGCCTTGGCAATCCTCTTCTGGGATAGAAGGCGGTCGAACAGCTCATTCTGCATTGAAATTGCCACTAAATCTGCAAGTGGATGAATAACCTACATGCAACATTTCAAAGAACACTGCGATGGCGAAAGTACTGCAGCAATGTAAGATTATCATATAGGACGAATGCACAATGGCTCACAAACGCGCATTGAAGGCCCTGAATCGTACTTTGAAAGATTTACGTAATGATAACCGACATTTCGGTGGCGCAATGATCTTGCTATCAGGCGATTTTCGTCAAACGCTACCTGTAATTCCGAGATCAACTCCGGCAGATAAATTGAATGCTTGCTTGAAGGCGTCTGCTTTATGGCAATACGTAAAGAAATTGCATTTGAAAACGAACATGCGAGTTGCTTTACAAAATGACCAGACCGCTGCAGAGTTCTCCAGGCAATTGTTGGCGATGGGCAATGGCGAGATTCTAGCAGACTTAAACACCGGTCTGATTGAGTTTCCACAAAATTTTGCAACTTTACAACGACACCGGAAGAACTAATCATGAATGTTTTCCCGAATATCGCTCAGAATTATGTTGACCGTTATTGGCTGAGTGTAAAAGCGATTTTGGCTGCGAAAAACAAGAATGTCGATCATTTAAATTTCTTTATTTTGTTTCGAATGAATAACCTTACATTCCTTACCACGTTAAGTGGACGGCTGGAGTTACAGCGCTGTTTCACGGTTAGCCACAACCGATCATTAGACTCCTTCTGTGGTGCTGGTCTGTCTTTTTCCTTAATTTTATCCCGAAATTCCATTTCTTCCACTGGGATTCGAACCTAGACCAGCGTCTTCTCAGGCAAGCACTCATGCACTGTGCCATTGAAGCCACGAGTTTATCCAGTTTTTATTTCAATTTTCTTGGACAAACTTTGCTCCTGTAAGTATATTATGTTATTCATTCTGGTTTTTCTTTCTAAGTTTTCTCTAATTCTATTCCATTTCGACAAGCATAGTTGGATTGAAATGGGTGATAGAGAGGGTGAAAGACTTTTTGACATTCTATTTGTCGAGAATCTTACGATTAATGGTTTTTTTTAAGTGATACCACACAATTTTTCCTGGTTTTAATTTTTGTTTTCCGTCTATTCCTTTATTTTGTTTCGAATGAATAACCTTACATTCCTTACCACGTTAAGTGGACGGCTGGAGTTACAGCGCTGTTTCACGGTTAGCCACAACCGATCATCAGACTCCTTCTGTGGTGCTGGTCTGTCTTTTTATACCCTATTCTAGGGGTATATTAATTTTGACGCATAGTTTGTAACATACCTTAATATTGCCCGTAGACCCCTAAAAGTTACTATATTTATGATCAGCATCGATAGTAATGTTGATCTAGCCATGTCCGTCCGTCCGTCCGTCGGCAAAAATTAGGCCTTTAAACTGGACCTAGAGAGCTGAAATTTTAACCATATACTCTCTAGGGTCCCGAAATAATCAAGTTTAAGAATTTTTGAAATCCGCCCACAGACACGCCCACAAACTCAAAAAAACAAAATTTTGGAAAAAATCGAATTTTGAGCTAGAGAGCTGAAATTTTTTATATATGATCTATGGCCCATAAAACTGATTGGGACATAAAATTTTCAAAATCCGCCCACTGACACGCCCACAATTAAATAAAACAAATTTTGGGAAAAATTGAATTTTGAGCTAGAAAGCTGAAATTTTTTATATATGATCTTTGGCCCATAAAACTGCTTGGGACATAAAATTTTCAAAATCCGCCCACTGATACGCCCACAATTAAATACAATATTTTTTTTGAAAAACCAAAATTTGAGCTAGGGAGCTGAAATTTTTAAAATATACTCTCTAGGGGCCCTTTATGCTCATGTGTAAATATTTTCAAAATCCGCCTACTGACACGCCCACAATTTTTTTTTTTTTATTTTTGAAAGTCCAAAGTTTGAGCTAGGGAGCTGAAATTTATAGTATATACTCTCTAGGTGCCCTTTATGCTCATACTTAAATTTTTTTTAAATCCGCCTACTGACACGCCCACAATTAAATAAAACAATTTTATTGAAAAACCAAAGTTTGAGCTAGGGAGCGTTTTTGTTTAAAAAAGGTTAGTTTTTTCGATAAAAACCTTTAAATTTTTGTCACGCCCACTTATGAGATATAGGAATAAGAATAGGGTATCCAACAGTTCGCCCAAGCGGACTGTAGCCCGCCCCTATGTTTTTCCTTCATTTTATCCCGAAATTCCATTTCTTCCACTGGGATTCGAACCTAGACCAGCGTCTTCTCAGGCAAGCACTCATGCACTGTGCCATTGAAGCCACGAGTTTATCCAGTTTTTATTTCAATTTTCTTGGACAAACTTTGCTCCTGTAAGTATATTATGTTATTCATTCTGGTTTTTCTTTCTAAGTTTTCTCTAATTCTATTCCATTTCGACAAGCATAATTTGACTGAAATCGGTGATAGAGACGGTGAAAGACTTTTTGACATTCTATTTGTCGAGAATCTTACGATTAATGGTTTTTTTTATAAAAAATTTCAAAATTTTGTTTTTTTGAGTTTGTGGGCGTGTCTGTGGGCGGATTTCAAAAATTCGTAAACTTGATTTTTTCGGGACCCTAGAGAGTATATGGTTAAAATTTCAGCTCTCTAGGCCCAGTTTAAAGGCCTCATTTTTGCCGACGGACGGACGGAAGGACGGACGGACATGGCTAGATCGACATTACTATCCATGCTGATCATAAATATAGTAACTTTAAGGGGTCTACGGGCAATATTAAGGTATGTTACAAACTATGCGTCAAAATTAATATACCCTTAGAATAGTTTATAATTATCCTTTATTCACTATTGTTCAACTTGCCGATAACTCCCAGGTTGGCCAACTTCGGAGTTGATTTGAAATCAAGAGTTGAACCGCAAGTTGAAAATTGCTTTTATTCAGCACTTTAATTCTCAACTCCGCAGTTGAAATTCAAAAGTTGGCCTACTTGCAGTTTCTAAAATATCCCTGGGATATTTGTGACAGCTGACACATAATGTCAGTTTCAACTTTAGAATTGTATTTCCCGCGTCATTTTCGTTGTGTGCAGATTAGACTTTTTAAGGAGGACGATTGGCTCGTTGCCAATGTGATGGAATACCGTGGTATAATTGAAAACAAAAAAACCGATGGTGCCACAAATCGCGACAAGGAACAGCCGTGGGAGAAGAAAACAAAAACATTCAATGTTGCCCCACCCGGCCGGGTAAGTTTCTGCATAAATATTTGTATTTTTAACTTTCTTGGGTGAATATTTGAAAAATCTTCTTCCTTTGCAATGAACGAGCAAGTTAAAGTGCGGACCGGTTCTTCAATTTATGTTGCTTCATTCCATTATTTCTATCCGTTATCCCTGCAGGAAAGAGCTGTCAAGTCATTGCGTGAAAACTATCAAAAAATTAAACAGACGCTAAAAGATCGGGATTCACAAAATGTCTGAGCAAAAGCAGCAGCATTTAACAAAAAAAAAAAAAAAAAAAATAGAAATTTTGGAATGTGAGAGAGAGCGGTATAAGTTCGAGCGTGAACGGGCTGAATTTGTTCGGGAACGAGTTGCGCTGGATCGAGAACGTTCGGGCATCGAATTACAGCGGTTAAAGGCTCAACTACTTCACGACACAGAATTTAATCGTGTTCCTTTGGCCGCTTTAAATAAAGGCAAGGACGTTGAAAAAGTGCCAATCCGTCACACACCATCAAATCCGATGGAAACTTTATCATCATTCCCCACAGCAGCAGCAAAAAAGAATACTTTTGCAATTAAGTTCATATCTAGATACCATTTTTATTTAAATTTATGTAAAAAAGCATACATTTTTGAAGTTTGTTTATTTTTCTTTTCTTATTAATTCTTCTACATTGATTTGACTGTTTTAAGCTTAATGTAAAATCGGCTGAAAATATGTGCGAACCAATCGAGAGCGGACATTGTCAGTGACTGTTGATGTTGTTTGCAAAGGCGTACCCGAAGAAACATATGTGCCGGCTAGCATATCGGAAAATCCGTACACTTCCGGTGGTGGTTCCGACTCATTCTCGTCAATAGCTACGTTGTGAAGAACGGCACAAGCAATTGTAATTAACTGTACAGTCTCCACTCTGCACTTTAAGCCAGTGGCCAACACTGGAAAACGCCTTTTCCAAATGCCGTACAAACGTTCTACGCAATTGCGAGTGCGTATCTGCGATTCATTATATAAATTTTCGGTGGGGTTCGTGACATTCAGAAAAGGTGTCGCAAGATAGTGTAACCCGAATCACCAACAAGAATAAATTGCTTGAACTCGCCTCTTTCGCATCGTTGTTTCAAATTCGACAGATTGAAAATGCCCTGATCGTGCGTGGAGCCCTATTAAGGAGCACATAAAAAATTAAAACCCGATTTGAAATGTATATTTTGCATGTGAGCTATACATGGTGGACTCTAGACAAAGCAATAAATCGCGATAAGCTTGGCAAAGTCCAACGAACAGCTTGTCTCTGCATGAGTGGTGTACTGTGCACTACCCCCTCTGCTGCAATGGACATTCTGTTTTACCTGACACCCCTGGACATCTTTAGCAAGCATGTGGCTGCTAGTGCGGCTATCCGCCTCAAAACAACGTTCCAATGGTCCGAGAATGAAATCGGCCACGCATCTTTTCTGAAAAAAATTAGAATCCTCCCTAGTAACATAGACTACACCACCCCTCAGACCCTTTTTGACAAAAACTTCAAGGTCAAGATCCCTCCCAGAACATTCTGGGAAGGGCCACCCGTCGAAAATCAATCGATCCATTTTTATACTGATGGATCCAAAACCGACGAGGGGGTAGGAGGTGGTGTGTTCTCTTACAGGCTGAATCTAAGCCTCTGCTTTCGACTCGCTGATCACTGCAGTGTGTTCCAGGCAGAAATCTTGGCTATTAAAGAAGTCCTGTCGTGGCTGAAGAATAATGTGTTATCCGTCACGGATATCTGGATCTTCTCAGATAGTCAAGCTGCATTAAAATCCCTGGATTCTGGGTCCACAAACTCTATCGTAGTCCGTGACTGTCGATCATCTCTAGTGGAGATGGCGAAGCATTTCAACATCCACCTATGCTGGGTGCCAGGACATACAGACATTCCAGGGAACTGTAGGGCGGATGAACTCGCCAAAAAAGGAACCACACTACCCCTTCTACCTGATAAAGGTTCATTAGGCATCCCAATCGCTAAATGCAAACTCATGTTTATGAGACAGACCATTGAGAATTGTAACCTTAGGTGGACAAGTGGTAACACTTGTCCAGCGACAAAGCAGATTTGGCCAAAGCTGGATCTGAAACGCTCTAAGTGTTTGATATCTCTAAATAGATCTCACATTGGTGCTTTAATTGGTGTGATCACCGGAAACTGTCTCATAGGCAGACATGCAACAAGGCTTGGCGTCCACACAAATGACTTCTGCAGAAGCTGTATGGATGAGGAAGAGGAGGAGACAATTCTCCACCTCCTCTGCACGTGTCCTGCCCTCTCTCAAAGACGTAAACTCCACTTAGGATCCTTCTTCTACAATGATCTTAATGATCTCATTGACACTTACATAAAAAGTCTATCAAGCTTCATCAAAAGCTCCAACTGGTTCAACGAGTAGGAGGATGATACATCCGTGTGGTATCACAATGGGCCTGTCATTGGCCTAAGTGTGTCGGCCTCTGCCAACTGCCACTACAACCTAACCTAACCTATACCTGCCAACGAGCAACGATATCGTTTATCTTCAAATTCGCAGCACAAACCGTTTGAACGTTTAGGGAAAACCATCCCTTACGATTCCTAAAATTCTCTGCGGCAGTTCCACCTGGTGATTGAATTCGGATATGCGTACAATCAATAGCACCAATAGTTCGAGGGATTTTTGCTTTTGCAAAAAAGTCACGTGCTACTTGCAGTAGTTCCATTTGGGTTTCCGTCATACGAATGAATTGTGGCGAAAGATTGGCAATCGCTCTCGACATTCCGAGTACATACCGTAATACTTAATAATTGGGTTATTGGTCGTAATTCACGCGATCTATCGAAGAAGAAAACCACTATGGAATATAGGTACAATGAATTCTAACTTATTCGGCGTTAAATACCTTCTCTCGTCGTACGACAACGAATTCATTATAAGTTGGAGCACCATCATTGTCGTCCGCTTTGAGAGACGAAAACGATATATGAACTCGCGGTCGTCCAATTTTTCGAGTCCAACACGTGGTAGCATCTTGTATTGCCGTCTTTCACATACCAAATTGCGCTCGTCTTCTTCGCTGCCAGAATCAGACGATGGCCAATCTTCCCAGAAATAATTTGAACCATACATTGTTTAAGTATTAAAAAATTAATATTTGATTATTTACGCCAATTGATTTGAAGTTCGCACAATCAAAAACAGAAATGAGAAAAAAAAATCTGACAATTGACGTAAAATCCCAAGTTTGCTCTACAACTTCTACTATTTCGGGGAGTTGAGCAAATCCAAAGTTGATCAACTTTCAGTTTTCTCAACTTCGGAATATCCAAAGTTCAGCGTGTCAACTTTAAGTGAATAAACGCAATTTCTCAAGTTGAGAAGAAAAATCCCCGAGTTGTGTTCAACTTCGAGTGAATAAAATGGGCCTTACTCTCTGAGAGAAACCGGGTTTTTGTTTAATTTTGTTCATGTCATTTTCTTAATTAAATTGAGCTAAATCAGCGATTCGTCAGTGACGAATCGTCACACTGTGCGGCGCGGCGGATAAGGCCTGGGCGACTGCGCCCACTGAGTGAATAGCCACTTAATAACATTGTATGATAATTGTTGGTGTTATTCTGACCCTAATCTCAAAGCAAGCGGAAATACCAATGAATGTTTCGACTCAATTTTAAAACAATCTCTGTCGGGGATGCAGACCTCCGATCTCCACGGATGTTGAGCGTGAATCTGTAATTGGGCCAAGAATCCCGATAGGAACTGCACCAAGAACCAGAAAACAACAGTAGGAATAAAACAATTGACTTCTTCTAATTAACTTGCACTTTATTTAAATTAAGCGGACCGCTGCGCGTGACGATATAAAAATGACTGCGACTATTCATCCACCAAATCCCCCCATCCAGTCGCCAGTTGCTCCATTCAACACAACTCATAAATTCCACAACTGTATGGTATCAAGCAGTTGATACCATGTCCATGTCATTACCATCCATCGGCCCAACACGATAAGGCGGCCGATCGGCGCAATCACCATCAACACTCGTGGGTCTGACATGTCGTGAGATATTCGTAGAATCGAATATCCTCTTGCCGCCTGTGTGGTGTTTATTTATTTAAGCTGATTGCCCACTGCTAACCATCGCCCCAGAGACGATGTGCAGTATCGGGTCTCAATGCAGACTGGGAAGAAAATAAACACATCGACTCCCGTATCGACTGGTGGTGGATTGGATGGCAATATGATGATTGCGTCAGCGGTCTGTGGAGAAAAGAATGTAGGTCAGATGGAGGTAAACGACCGTGTGCCAGGTTCACGCCCGAACATTCTCAATGAATTGATAACACTCGTATTTGGTTCTCCTAGTCCAAGATGGGTACATTTTCGAATGCCATCAAAAAAACTGGACGAAGCTGAATGAGAATTGAAGAACCCAAAAAAACACCCATAGAACGCAATGAAATGCCTTATTTAAATGAAGGAAATTAAACGCCAGAGCCATGTACAAACTCCAACAGTTTTGCACTGGCAGCAGCAATTCAAAGAAAATTGCAATTTCTTATTTTAAATTTCAATAAGACTTAAAGTGTCACCTGTCAGTTAACTCATGCAAAAACTAACAAAACAAAGCATTCGCTTCATAGACGTCAGAGGTATCATACCTGCCAACAAAGATCTAGCGTCCATTTCCATTACGCGCTGCTGAAACAAACTCAACAAATGGAAGATTCAATATCGCATTTCGCGAAACACTCAAGATTCTTTCGCCTGGAAAACGTCTGTCATTCGAAGGCAACCGTCCCGCAGAAAATAGCGTTCACAATTCACAATTACCAAGCCTTTAAGGGAATTTCATTCGAACGTGGATTTCAATTAAAATCGCATTCCGAACACAACATGGAAAATGTTAGGAATTTAAAGCAGTTTTATTGTTCTAGAGAACATAATGATGTTATACGCGTTAATTAAGGACTGTTCCCAAAAACCGTGTCGACTGACGACAAAACAAACACAAACTTTTCGGGTCGTTATTTCAGGTAAATCGCTTTTAAGAGCAAATCCATGTATCACCAACCGAGCTCCCTGAAAAGGACTATAACTTTTGCAATTAATGACACGAACTAACGACTTTTGGTCGTTTTCGTTTCTTTCCATTTGCTATTATCGCTCTTCGATGTGTATGTACTTACAAGGATCTTTAATTGTTTAGCTTTACTAAGGAATGAGGCGTAGTCACAGTCCTTGTATGTGGGAAAAAGTGGAGTCATCACACAAGCTAATAGCTTTATGTTTATCTTTTGATACGAATATTGTTTGTTGTATCGTGTGGCAATATATTGAAATGTTTCAAGGGCAAAAGTAAACAGGATTAATGGGTATTTTAATGGAATGGAATATTCTAATCGAATGACTGAGAATACTTTTATTCTGGCAAAAAGAACCAACTACATTCGACTAATTGAAGGCTGCGAAATGTTATATATTGAAATTTTAGGATCGAATGGGTGGATTGCTCAAGTGCCTGCTTGATTTAAGAGCGAGTAAAGAGCTTACAATGGGTTCTTTGAAGGTGCAATTGTGGACAGGAGCTTTAGTTATTTGTGGGGATAAGCACTATGGTGATTTAAGGTATTTTGATTATGGAAACAACTTACAGATAAATGTGTTTTTTGGAAGGCGCTTGTAGTCCGAGTCCAGTTGACTTGGACATCAACTAGCATGCCTTCAATTTCGTACGCCGAATTGGTTGCACACGCCTTTTTGTTTAAAGCATATCTCAAGAAGATTTGTACCCTTATCACAGTGATCACACCTATGCCTATAACGATATCGTCGTTTTTAAAATTCGCTAATAAAGACAGATGGATTAATAAACTTATCTAATTCATTGGGCTCAGTCCTCCTGAACTTTAATACTGTCAGTTCTGCTTTATAGCGCCACGCACTGGACGATAGGTAGGAAAGGGGAGATAATATTGGGTTCGAATGGAGAAGAAGGTACAATCGCGAACTCTACGAGCCGTACCAATATGTGCAAGTTGTCCAAAAAGGTAAATCACGTTGCCAACATTGGCTCGGTCAGATTGAGCAAATGGAAAATCATACTCCAGCCAAGAGAATCTTCGACTCCCAGCTCCAGGTTCGAGAAGACAAAGAAGACCGAACCTCAGTTTTAAAAGTCAAGTGATCACGGATGCCAGAGCGCTTGGTCTGGAGAACTGGAAGTAGGTTGCCCGGGATCGCAGAGGATGGAAGGCTGTAGTATCTCAGACAGAGACTCTTCACGGGTCGAAATCCCATTAAGTTCTGACGTCGACATAATTGTCTTGAAGGTGTTGTTTTTTTTAGCTAGTATATGCCCCAATAAGATTCCGGTGATGGCATATAATTGCCCTCTGGCAAAGTGCAAGTAGAAAGCTGTTGGCCTTGTTGTTACCTTCAGTGCTTTTTATACCCTATTCTAGGGGTATATTAATTTTGACGCATAGTTTGTAACATACCTTAATATTGCCCGTAGACCCCTAAAAGTTACTATATTTATGATCAGCATCGATAGTAATGTCGATCTAGCCATGTCCGTCCGTCCGTCGGCAAAAATTAGGCCTTTAAACTGGACCTAGAGAGCTGAAATTTTAACCATATACTCTCTAGGGTCCCGAAATAATCAAGTTTACGAATTTTTGAAATCCGCCCACAGACACGCCCACAAACTCAAAAAAACAAAATTTTGGAAAAAATCGAATTTTGAGCTAGGAAGCTGAAATTTTTTATATATGATCTATGACTCCTAAAACTGCTCGGGATATAAAATTTTCAAAATCCGCCCACTGCCACGCCCACAAAAAAATAAAACAATTTTATTGAAAAACCAAAATTTGAGCTAGGGAGCTGAAATTTTTAATATATACTCTCTAGGGGCCCTTTAAGCTCATGTATAAATATTTTCAAAATCCGCCCACTGACACGCCCACAAATAAATAATTTTTTTTTTTTGAAAATCCAAAGTTTGAGCTAGGGATCTGAAATTTATAATATATACTCTCTAGGGGCCCTTTAAGCTCATGTATAAATATTTTCAAAATCCGCCCACTGACACGCCCACAAATAAATAAAACAATTTTTTTGAAAATCCAAAGTTTGAGCTAGGGAGCTGAAATTTATAATATATACTCTCTAGGGGCCCTTTATGCTCATGTGTTAATTTTTTTTTAAATCCGCCTACTGACACGCCCACAATTAAATAAAACAATTTTATTGAAACACCCAAGTTTGAGCTAGGGAGCGTTTTTTTTTTGATAAAATCCTTTAAATGTTATATAACAAAATATGTAGAGCGTTCTTAACAATTTAACCATACTTAGACTTTTGTCACGCCCACTTATGAGGGATAGGAATAAGAATAGGGTATCCAACAGTTCGCCCAAGCGGACTGTAGCCCGTCCCTATGTTTAAATAATGAACTGATCTTATTTCTTACTACTTATTGAGCAGTTTTTCGCAGAGCTAATATGTATACACCGTAGAATGGTCTTGGTAACATAAATGATATGACCGATGTGCTCGCCCTTTTCCATTGCCATCAAAGCTGTTGAGACCTGAAACTCAAATCAAGTGAATTCTCTTGGTGTTGGTTAGTGTTACGATTACCTTTGAAGTGATTTTAAAGCTTTTAATAGCAAGCAGACCCGCTCTGCTGTAAGCGAGGATATTTGTATACTTGTCGGGAGCTTGAAATACGGCGCTATGAAAAACAATTCCTTTATAAAGACTTAAACTTTCAAACCGCTTAAATTATCAATCAGACCAATCGCACAAAATTCTCATTTTTTTTTTAAATTCTGTCTCTGTTCCCCAAATTTATATAGCACTTCGTCAAGTCGGCGCAACATGCCATACAGCGCGTGCAACCATGACTTTGTTAAGCAAAACGTTTGGTGACCGAATCATCTCCAGAAATGGACCTGTGAGTTGGCCACCTCGTTTGTGTGATTTGACACCTTTGGACTAATTTTTGTGCGGTTACGTCAAATCTCTGGTCTATGCTGTTAAACCAACAACGATTGATCACTTAGAAGCCAACATTCGACGAACTATTGATGAAATAAGACCTGGTATGCTCGAAAAAGTGGTGCAAAACTGGACCGACAGCCAAAATTTGGTCGTTCCATTATATTTTTTGTGTTTTATTGTCAAAAGAAGTTGTATGCCTCTATAAAAAAACACCCTGTACATGAACACACAAAGAAAAAACAGTTTCAAACATCAACATTAAACATAGGGACGGGCTACAGTCCGCTTGGGCGAACTGTTGGATACCCTATTCTTATTCCTATCCTTCATAAGTGGGCTTGACAAAAGTCTAAGTATGGTTGAATTGTTAAGAACGCTCTTCATATTTTGTTATACAACATTTAAAGGATTTAATCGAAAAAGAACGAAGCTTTTGTATAAGAAACGCTCCACTTTGGTTTTTGGACGGATTTTAGAAATTGTATCTCCTGAGTAGTTTTGGAAGTCAAATATCATTTTTCTTTCTTTCTTTCTAGCTCCAAATGCGATTTTTTCGATAAATTTATTTGTTTTGAGTTTGTGGGCGTGTCTGTGGGCGGATTTTAAAAATTCTTAAACTTGATTATTTGGGGTCCCTAGAGAGTATATGGTTCAAATTTCAGCTCTCTAAGTCAAGATTAAAGGCCTAATTTTTGGCGGCGGACGGACGGACGGACTCGATGCTGATCATAAATATAGTAACTTTTAGGGGTCTACGGGCAATATTAAGGTATGTTACAAACTATGAGTCAAAATTAATATACCCTTAATAGGGTATAAAAATACTGTTCCTACATCAGGCCACTCACAGAAACTATCCAATCATGCGCCGACCGCCGCCAACAAGAAGAAGAAAGAGTAAAATAGTATCCACCAATTGCTTGTGCCATCTGCGACAGTCGGTCACGACATCTCAAATTAACACTGTCTTCACTGATGGAATTTTAAATACCAGTCATTGGTCGTATTTTCTATATATTTCATAGCAATTGAATTGTTGTTTTAAAAGCTAAATTTTTCTCTAATAAATTAATCAAATCACGTTTCAAGCAAGATGTTACTAAAAATAATATAAATAATAAATAAATAATATTTGTAAAAATATTAACAAACTTATTTAATTTTGACAGATGTATCCAAATCTTTCGATAGGGTTAACCAAGGAATACTGCTTAAGAAACTGAACGACATTGGTTTTGATTCCAAGATTTCATGTTGGTTTTGTTCTTACCATACCGGACGAACTCAATATGTACATCTCAGTGAAATTTTGTCTGATTCAATCAACGTATCATCTGGCTTGCCACAAGGTAGTAACTTGGGGCCATTATTTTTCCTTACAACGTTTCTTTCATTAGTGACTTGCCAACTTCAAACTTTCAGTGTGAACGCACCCTAACCCGATTACGGAACTGCCAATGTCAAAATATTCAGTGAAATAAACATTCTTATCATGGTGAAGTACACGAAGGAACAACGTTTACAAATAATTAAAAGTTAATATCTACCGAAATTCCGAGTCGGTGGTCGCAACTTTAAGAGCGTTATCGCCAGTTTTCGCCCGTAATTATCTTCTCAGTAGACAAGCCATTCATAGTCTAGTGAAAAAATTAGAGTCCGAATATTTACTGCTTGATCTTAATTTGAGATGTCTTGCTAAAAATTTCGAAAAAACAAATTTTTAATCTAGAATGCAAAAATCTCGAATGCACAAAAATCTCGAAAGACGATATCTCGAAAAAATGCTCAAAAAAAAAGTTAATTCGAGATTTTTTTCTTACCTATTTAAAGAGTTTAAACTAAAAGAAAATGCATTACAAAAGAAACATTATAAAAAATTGTAAAAATTTCAATAAGGTGCCGTGAAATAACGCCGAGTAAAATATCGCCGAATTATGAAAGCGAAATAACGCCGAATTTCCATGTTCGGTCTTATTTCACTTTGCCAAAGTGAAATAGGACCGAATTGCATTGCACTGTTTATAGGATGAGTTGCGAAATCTCAAGTAGAATAAAGTCGATCTCCGAAATCTTATTCGATATTATTACTCTTTTGTTCTACTACATAATTGGAAATAAAGTCGAGAATAGAAAATGGTGAATTTCGACATTACTTCCGATTTCTTATGGAAATAAAGTCGATCGACATTATTTCCATCTACTTTATTTCACGGCACCGGTAAATAAATCCATCGATTTCGATTTGAATTTTTCCTTTGTTTGTAATGATTTCATTTACTTTCATTTTAATTGTTTTCATTTGCACTCGCGTTGTGATAACACACGATCCCAAACAACAGTAATTCCAGGTACTTTTTTACAGTTGCATGGGCAGTTTGCTAGCCAATCGTGGATGTTAAAGAATAGTAAATAATCTCGAATGAATATATTAATTTTTGAGACAATGGTTAATATATTCATTCGAGATATTTTTTTTCTAGATTTTTGTATTTCGAGATTATGCTTTCGAAATTTTTTTAATTCTAGATTCTTGTTTTCAAGATTTTTACTTTCGAAATTTTTGTTTTCTGGATTATTGCTTTCTAGATTTCGTGGTAAACCCGTTTTAAAGAATTCGGCCTCTTCATTCACTGTGGCGAATTTTGCGTAAGGATCTTGGCCTACACCCTTACAATATCAAGAACTTAAGTGCATTTTTGGCTATACGGCTTCGTCAATAAGCAAAGTATGTGTTAATAGACAGGTGAGAACCCTCATGTGCTTCATGAAACAGCACTTTATCCGCAAAAAGACACTGTTTGGTGCGGTTTTCGCATGCCGTTTTTTTCTTCGATGAAAATGACAGTCACGTTACGGTATTCGCTACAGTGACATGTTGGAACGTTATTTCTTTGAGCAATTGCATGAATTGGACATCAGTGATATGTGGTTCCAACAAGACGGTGCCACAAGGCACACGGCGGGTGCAACAATCGAGTTATTCAAGTCTCAGTTCGGTGAACGTGTTATCTCGGGAAACGGACACGATTCTATTGGCCGCCGAGATGGTGTGATTTAACTCCTCTAGACATTTGTTTATGACATTAAATCATTGGTCTATGCCAAAGATGCGGCGACATTAGGGTAGCTCAGAGCCAGTGTTGAACAACAAATAGCGGCCGTTTCGGTCGAAATGTGCGACCGAGTCATCGAAAATTGGGTTCATCGTATCGACCGCTGCATACGTTCCCGTGGTTTACATATGAACGAAGTCGAATTCCATTCATAAATGTTTTGATAGTAATTCAAGCCAATAAAATTTGTTCAGATATCTCAAGTAGTTTGCATTTCATTTAAAAAAAAAAAGAAAGACCATTTATATCGGGGAAAACTGTTCGTTTATAAGTCCTTCGTAATACTGTCGCCAACTTTGTAGAATTTGTTCGTCATCTGCAAGAACGGATTTTTGCAAAAAAAAAACCACTAAGAGTTTGTTGCACTTTTATTTGGGTGGGAACTGACTAATTAAACATGTTTAAATGTCTGGAAAAGAGCAAATTAAAACGCAAACAAATTACAGCCGCCGCTGCGCCAATGGTTAAAAGTCAACAGATGAAAAGTGCAACGAGTAGCTGGTTGGATGCTACCGACTCGGTCGCAGGCAAATTGGATAGTGAAAAAGAGGTAAATGGGAGCCACATAATCTTTTTGAAAAAGGAATTGTGAAACTTTTGGTTGAAAATAAGATGGGATTGGGGTGGAATAAAAGAAGAAGAATTTCCAATCGTTATATGTATAGCTCCGTGGAGCAACGGTCGATTTATTGAAATTGATTTTAAAATTGCGGAACAAAGGAAAGATCGGTGTTAGGAATGGCCCGCTATCGCTATTTCCCGAATTAAGAAAAGATAAAATGAAGGCTCGCGCGTCCCGTAATTCTCAGGAAATTTGCGAAACGCAAGCCTACCGGGTTTTCAGAACACAAACACAAACACACTATTTCAAAGAACAAGGTGATAAGACACCTTACTTATCTGTAATTTCCTGTCCCTCTAACACTCCTGTCTGGTAGTAGAATGTGGGATTTCGCTGCCTGTCCTGCCACTTATCTCCTCAGCTCGTCTTCTGCCTTTTTCTTTTATGGGTCCTTCCGTGCTCCGAACACAAAATTTAAAAAAATCAAAAACAAAGTCTAAACTCCCTTTGGACTACTTATTAATTTAAATTTAAAAAAAGAAACAATTTTCTCGATTTTCAAGAAACTATCTAACACCTCTGATGATTAACCAAGAAGTGACGGCTTGTCCAGCCGATTATTTGTCCGTCATGAACCATTCTCTCTCTCACTCATACACCCACATTCAGCAATGACAGAATTTACTACGGCTTATTTTAGCGATCGCTCAGTCACTGTGTTGTAGTGTGCCACCGCCTCCGTCTCACTTACTCAGGCCGAACGATTCGATGGACGCATTCACACAACTCAAGTTTGCAAACACCTAAAAAAATAGACAAGGCAATTCATGAGAGAATCGATAAAGTAATTGGAACGCGAAATGTCCACACGAAAGAAGAAGTTTATTAATATAAAAATAAGAGAAAAGAAAAGACGAAGAACCGAGTGAAGTTGGATTCTTGTTTTGGGACTATACCAGCCGATGCCCCAAATTGGTAAAACCTGTGAAGTGTTTGAAAAGAAGAAAGCTTAAAATTAATCTCCGCGAAACTATTCTAACCCGGTTAACTCTCGAGCAGATTTGAGGGAAGTGGAACCTGGATAGATTGCCATTTCTTACAATGTTTGTATTCGTTGGGCCTTGGCCATTGATGTCTTCATTTCGATGTATTGTCTGCATATTCAGTATTTATTCTTCAGTGTTGCGTTCTGTTAGTTCGGCGTTGCGTTGTTTTATGTGTCAACTTGGGCTACCTGCCATCTGGTCGTTTGCGATTTGTATAAGGGGGTCTCTATTAAGGCCGTCGGCCTCTGCCTTTTAACCTGTGAGCCACTTGGCCTAATTGGGTTTAGCTATGTTAGTTGGGGTGCTTCTTTAAGGGATATCTACAGACAGCCTTCGCTGACTCGTTGGGTGTGCCAAGGGATCGTCCTCCATCACCCATCGTTGTCGAGACAACAACCATCCGTTGAGCTCGATACCTGCTTTTGTCGGCCCCCAGAACTCATGATAACGAGCGACCTTGATCGGAATCAATCAGAGGCGGCCAGTTAGCCAATCTCGGCAACGGCGCAAAAATTGACAGACCGGGGCGAAAAAGTGAATCGGGTATGGAAGTGGATTGGTTGGGAAGAAACAACACTTTTGTAGCGTTTTGTAAGGCAACAAGTTCTTCTCTGATCGAAGTGTACCCTTGTGCAAGTTGTTTTGTTGCGTATTCGAAATATTACGGGACACCAGGGCTAGAGCATTCGACACTAGAAACGATGAATTTCCTTTAAAAGCGGTATCATCGATTACCCGATATAAATGGGGACATCCCCATCATAGAATTACGATATTCCCCCATTTCCAGTTCCATTACCAGTTCCTACCATTTACATTGAATTATTCGACTACATCTCGCTCACATGAACTGACACCTCCTCGAAATCCTTTAATCTCGAGTAAGTACTCTTCGATGCTTCCTTCAGTTTGTAGCATGTTCCATGCTACATCATCCTTAAACATATCCAAGAGGTATAAAATTGAAAGGGAAACCCTGCAGCTATCTATAGACACACGAGGAATATGTCTTCACGTAAAACAAGAAACCGGATATAACTGAAATGATAAGCACACCTTGTAAACACGAGTTTTTTTCCATTTTCAATCCTCTTTCACTTAGGATATTCCCAAATCAAGAAGGGATACAAATTTCAAACAACAGGAAATGATTTACGGGCCTTTCGAAGCGAACAGCAATACGCCAAACGAAAAACAACACATGAAAGAAAAAGGGTAAATTGTGTAAACCACGCAATTTATTTTGAGGCTTTATCTCTTCCGGCACAGGACATGAATTAAAAGTGAACACCCGATTGGTCAAAGAAAACCCCATTAAGTTGAAGCCATTAACTGCGAAAGACTCAAGGAAAATGTTTCACTGAATTGCTATTCTTCAAATCCAAAGGAGGCTAAGAACCATAAAAAAAATCATCAAAGCTCAAACGAAGGAATGTAGCCTGCACATTATGAAAGGATATCGTATAAGAGCTGCCTATAAGGGTAAGGGCGAGATAGAAACTTGACTTAATTCCTTTTGATTTAATTTTCATTGTACTTTCAAAATAAAATCCTTTCGAGACCCTCAAGGCCTTAATAAAGAGAGAAAAATAAACACACACGACCCAAGAAGGTAGGAGGCAGTTTTGTGTTTCTTTTCTTTTCCTGAGCTTAAGCACAAAAGTTTGCTGCAACTCTGGGGACACTTTTAAGTGATGTAATCATTTGAAAGGCAAGCCCAGCCCCAGATGTGAGTACGAGTAAATGTCGCAAAGCAGCATTTAGATGACCTACTTGCCGTTAATCGGATTATGATTGAGAGAAGATGGTTTGAGGCATTGTTATCGCAATCAATGTCACTTAACTTAACTCTGTTCGGATTGAAGTTGTGCGAATTGTCCCGGCCGTTTATGACCGGTCGGTGGTTTGGATCAGTGAGTGTTAGGAGATTTGTGGCGACGACAATGAGGTTTGTGTGGGCAAAATATTTATTGTGTCGTTTTCATTTTTTTATTTTATTTTTATTTATTTATTTCATTTAATGCTTACCCATTAAGACATAAATTTATTATTTTAGTTAAAGCTTTGTTATGTAATTCAATTGTGATACGGGCTACTGAAAAGACCTGTTAAAATATTTATTAGATATAGGAACATTATTATGGAAACTCCCATGCAGGGACGGGCTAAGAGTATCGCAACAGCGCCCCCGCCCCAAAAAAATGCCTTGGCGGAAAAGGCGACTAAGGGGGAGAAATCACATCTAGGCGATTCTAACATTAAGGCGAGCCTTTTTTCGGTGTGCGAGGCTTTCTACATTGGACCACTCAGACTCAATACTGGTCCATTGTACTACCAGGCAGACGCACCACTTTTAGTGTTTGAATTTACTCATTTTTTTAAGAAAGATTAGTAGGCGCTTAGGTTAACAGCACTCACCACATCAACACCAAATACCTGCCACCTGCTACGAGCGAAAGCAGGACAATCACAGAGGAAACGTTCCGCAGTGTCATCGCTTTCTCCACAGGCTTCGCAGTCGGTGGCACCGCTTAACCCCAGCACCTTAAGATGCTTGGCAAAAGCGTAAGTTAAGAACGCCAATAATTTGTCTGCAGTCTTTTCTGTTGAGAGACAGCAAGAATGCCGCAGATTTTTTGCAGGCGTCGCGGGAGAATTCGCTAAGTCTGTCTGCACCCTGGAGAGTCATGCCATCTGCAATTGTGCTATCATAAGAAGCCCAACCGTCAATGGCAACCCTGACCGAGAACTCAGGCAGACATAGCGCCGGTTCAGGTCCTGAGAAGTCTTTCTCTGAGCCCTGTCTAGCAAGTTCATCGGAGATCTCATTTCCTGTGATCCCCTTATGACCCGAGACCCAGATAATTCTAAGTGAGTTCAGCATTCCTAGTGAATTCAGAGAGATCTTGCATTCACGAACTATGGTTGTAGGATGAAGCAAGGACTTAATCGCAGCCTGACTATCGCGACAGACGCAGATGCTTCGCCCCCTCCACCTGTTCCTTAAAGCATTGCCTATAGCCATTGGGATAGCATAAGCCCGCGTTTGGAAGACTGACGCATGTTTGACCAACGAGAAGAAAAGTCTAATGTTGTCACTCTCCATGAAAACACCAGGAATAGATCTTTGATCGGTTTTGGAGCCATCCGTGAAAATTCGACTGCATTCCTTTCCAGGCTTAGAGTCTATCCAGAGCCAGTCCTGAACACGAGGATAGTCGACTTCGTAATTGGGCATCAGCCGAAGTTCCGGTGTAATTGCATCGGACGGCATATCCGCAAGACAGGTGTCGAAGGACAACCGTCGCGCAAGTTCGAGTTCTATCAAAAGCTACCTCTTTTTAAACCTAATATAGATTTGATTGTGCAACCCATGATGGAAACATCAAGGGGCGGGATGTTCAATAATGCTTCTAGGCTAGAGCCAGGCGTAATGGGGAAGGCTCTCATGCAGCCGAGACATACCTTCCTTTGGAGTTTGGCGAAAGCAGTTAGGTGAAAGCTTATTCCACCAAACAACAGATACATATGCTAGAAATGGTCTTATTAAAGCCGAGTAAATCCATGGGACTTTTTTTCTGTGATAAGGCCCATGTTTTGTCGAAAATGCCCTTAAATTGTCAGAAAACCGACAGTGCCTTGGCAGTCTTCAGGTCAACATGCTTGGATGAAAGAAGTCTGTTTTATTTTTTATTTTATTTTTTGAAAAAAGAAATCCAAATCCCAGCGCACTCAGACTCGGTAACGGTCCATTGTACTACCAGCCAAAAATGCTGCTTTTGGTGTAGAGGCTGGAGAATGGGTGGCGTATGTTGAGGTGTGGATTGAACCTGCACCGCACGGGTCACAAGCCAACACACTAACCACTACACCATCGCCACATTGTATTCAAAAAGTTTGCTATCCAGGATGACTCCTAGATATGTTGCTTCTTTGGAGAGTTGGATTGTGACGCCTTTTAGCACTGGCTGAGACAGTTCAGCTTCCTCTTTCTCGTAAAAAGAACAACACCTTGGCGCAGACAGTAGCTAGGCATGATCCAACAGAAAGTACGCCAACATCATCTGCGTACGCCTCATCGCAGACGTTAGAACTGGTTGAGAACGTTCAACAGAGACCAGCATGCACCACCGCAGTGGAGACAGAAAGCCGCCTTGTGGGCGGTCTCTGCTTACCCCCGCCACCACATAACGGCCACAATCCGTATCCGCATGCAACGTTCTATTCATTAGCATTGCCTTAATCCACAGCACCAATGACTTGTCTACGCCGTGTTTTCTGGCAGAGCTACACATGCTGTCAAAATTCGCATTGTCAAAAGCACCCTCTATATCGATGGAAACGCCTATCGCGTTTTCGTTCTTGTCAAGCGCACTCTCAATGCGTTGATAAGCATGTAGCATCTGAGATAGGGGGTGCAATCAATCGCAACGCAGTTTTCCGGGTGAGCATAGCGACACATATAACATCTTTATGCTGTCCCGCAAGTGTGCATGCAAATCCGTGGTTTGACAGGACCGCAGATCACCGGTGTCTTAAAACGTCGACCGAACAATTATCAATAATGGGAGCATGCATGTGTTGGAATCGTAAAAATGAGGTAAGTTCTTGCCAAGACGATGGAAGACAGCATTTGTATAGCCCGTCCCCAAAAAAAGGTGAATCTTCATCTCTCTCTCCTCTTACCGACCAATTGCAATATCGTCCCTTCCTTCCAAGGCCATAGGAACGCTTATAAACCGTTAGCTGATCAAATATCTTGAATCCCGAAAACTTCCTAATGACCGGCAGTACAGTTTTCGCAGCAACAAGTCAAATGGTGGTTTGATGATTTATCTAACCGAAAAGGGGAACCAATCTCTACACCAAGGTGGTAAAAGTAATATCGTTGCGCTCTCTTGTCGAAAATACGTGCATTTGGAATCGGTGATACCTTTCTTCAGGGGATTAGAAACCACCTTTCGGACCGTTCAATTCAAGTTGTTTTGGGCAGTTTCAAGTCTGCAACTCACCAAATAAATGCAGGTGTTCCCCAAGGCTCTTATTTGTCTCCGACCCCCGATCCTGTTCGCAGTAACCACGACATTCACAATAGGGCTCTTTTGAGCCACTTCAATCTGCACGCCGAACTTGAGAATTGGCGATCTGAGAATAACCGAGTCACCGTATTCTATGACGAAAACCATGCTAATGCAGTTGTCGCTAATGGCCGAGATGCATCGGACTTGTTCGTGTCGAAATATGATCTTCTGTGCATCTTCGAGTTACTAAAGAGTAAAAAGTCGGCAAGGGGCGGATGGTGTCCCAAATATCGTATTGAGGTACCTGCCTCTAGAGACTGTAGATATTTTCACCACGCTGTTTAACAATGCGCTTATAATGCACATTATAAGCAAGCTAGCTTTGGGGCACCCTATCCCAAAATGGGGTACAGATAGGACGAACCTTACCAATCTCCGGTCGATTAGTCAGCTTCCGAATACTATCAATGTCTTTGAAAAGGTTGTCAATAGAGCCCTGTTGAAGTGGGTCGAGGACAATAACATAATTCCGGACAACCAGTTTATTCTCCGATCGAGGCAACACACTATTCATGCCGCGTCAAAATTGGTTTCCAACATTCATTGGATCAAACGTAAGAACCTATGCAAGGCTGATCGTCTGGTTGATTTTGAGAAGGCTTTTGACAAGTCCGGTAGAGGGACTTTTCTACAAGTTAACCAGGCGGGGAATGCACAAAACTTGTAATTAATAATATGCTTATGGGAAAAAAGTTCGTTGTCAAATGTGGCAAAGTGACTTAGAGCAGAGTCTTTGACATTAAAAACGGTTTACAGCAGGAGGCGGTGAATTTGTCTTTCCTGTTTAACATTTACACGAGTGGTGTGGTAGGTTCATTCAGACATGCTATAGCGTATGCCGATTATTTGGTGGCATACAGATCACGTCCTAAAATCGAGGTCATTAACATTCTTTTGCAGCGTGACTTCGATCAAATTAAGGGATATTCCGAAGACTGGAAGTTGAAAATTAGATGTCAGAAGACGAAACAATCTTGATCAGAACAACATTGGCTGGGGCCTCTAGGGATACCATAACAAACTGGAAGAAATTGGCCATTATTGGACAATCTATATATTAATACGGAGTTTCCTATAACGTGTTTCCACCCATTTTTGCTATTATACTCGTACGTCACATAGATATGCCAAGACTATATATACATATTTGGATAGGGGACAATACATAGAGGTGCACAATACAAAAATTATCCACAACACACATTATGAATTACAGCAGGTAAAATGAAGCGAATTGTATGAAATTACAACAACAACAACAACAACAACATTGCTGTGTGAGGCAATAATCAGCCAATCGGAACGGACAAATTTTATATCATGAAGTTACTTGAAAATACTTGAAGTTACTTTAAAATGCTTGAAGTTACTTGAAAATGCTTGAAGGTACTTGAAAATGCTTGAAGTTACTTAAAGCTACTTGAAAATGCTTGAAAATACTTGAAGTTACTTGAAAATGATTGAAGTTACTTTAAGTTGCTTGAAAAGGCTTGAAGTTACTTGAAAATGCTTGAAAACTTGAACTTACTTGATAATGCTTGAACATACTTGAAATTACTTGGACATGCTTGAAGTTACTTGAAAATGCTTGAATTTACTTGAAAACGCCGGAAAAATGTTATATCATGTGAAATCAGAGGCTGCAATGTCGAAAAATTTCATTCTCCGAATAATATGTTTAACAGTCGACTTTGTTTTTTTTTCAACTTATAGAATAAATTGGTCGAATTTCGACCATGGGGCGACCCCTAGTTGGACAAAATGGGCAGCCATTGGCGGTGAGAAGCGTAGTTAGATATCTGGGTATCTGCCTCGACCAGTGTCTGTATGTCGATAGATATATGCGGCCAAGAAGGCTTTTGCTCTGACAAGCAGACTGTTTCATAAGAGTCAACTTGGCTCCAGGGTGAAGGTCATAAGCTACGTGGCTCTTATAAGGCCGATCAACGCTTATGGTTGTCCTTTGTGGTTTAATATAGCGCCTAGTTATATGGAAAAGATCCGGGTTTTGGATAGACAATGTCTTAAAGCATGTCTCCGGTTGTTTCGAACGCCTGAATTCAACTATATAAAATACTATACCAACAAGGTCCTATACGATGGGGCTCATTTGAATAGGATTGACAATGAACTCATTAAGGTGACTCGAAGGCACGTTGCAAGGGCGATGGCCAGCGACAATAGTACTCTCGGAAAGCACTTGGGATTTTTTTTTTGTGTTGGGAATTCGCTGGAAGAAAAAATCATCGAAAGACATTGCAGAGCTAGTACGCGAGGGATGCTTCTGCAATAGTGAGAGACTTTAACCCGCCATCCCGAATGAGATTGCACCTAGTCGACGACTAATCGGCAATTTGTTTTTGAACTATATATTTGTTGAATTTAACAGATAAATCCGCCGTTTGTCGGATTTCTAAACTATTTCATTGTTTGAAATCAATACCTGATTTCTTAGCTCTAGCTAACTCTTATAGATCAAGAGGTTTTACCCGTCTCAATCTCCTGATTGCATTGTCATTATTTAATAGTTCTGTTATTTCTACTTGGGATTTGACGCGGAAGGATGGTGATAGTTGTTGATTATTTAAGCGTGGAAGGCTAAAGCTTTTAGTTTTGGTGTTGGTTTCTAAAAAGCATCAGTGCAATTTTTCGTCGGGTTAGACAACACTTGCATCCCAAATGTTTAACTTATCCAGAGCTCTTTCCATGATTTCACTTATTGCGTTAGGAAATATTCCCGATACCCTCAGGTTAAACACAAAAAAAAAAAACACTTTGTGTTGGTTAAATAAATACTAAAGCTTAAATTTAGTTCAATGTTCTCAAGTCCAGAAATTCAATTAAAAGGAATTGTAGTGAGTCCCAACCCAATTTAAATATTTTTTTGCTTTGGAACTCTGCGAACGACTGCGAAAGTCTAAATTAATTAACAGCTGCACAAAATGAGAACTGCTAACGAAAATATCCATTCCCACTAATCCACTCCAAATGCCCGGTTTCCAATGGAATAAATGTGCAATTGCGGTAGGATATGCCTTTTCGATACAAGTAAAATTCGAATTTAAGAGGTTTGGCGCATTCCAACACCCATCGTGAATTTTACACTGTTCAAAATGGAATTAAACCGAACATTCAGGCAGACCTCCAGGTTGTATTTGGCGGTCTACCCAATAGCCCCATGCAAGGGTAATTTTTCTTTATTCCCATACCTCTCATCTGGTGATAGTCTGCTTATCCAGATGAAACAAATTAATAATAGATGACATCTGAAGTGGTGCGGTGGAGTAAAATTGACAATATACGTTGTTATTTGGACAAAAAGGCAAACTAACTGCCCATGCCCAAGCATGACATCCACATGGGTTTTTGGAATTGGGTTGGGCTGGCGAAGCTATTTAAGTGGTAAATAAAGGATTTATCAATTTCCCAATTAATCATGCCTTTAGTGTTGGTGTGTGGTTCGATTGGAAATTAATTGCTTAACCGAAATTGATTAGCTTAAGTGACTTGAAGGTGCCAACGAAGGGTTATTGCATTCCATCGAATCAAGAAGAGCATAGAGCGATAATCACCGACAGGCAAAACATTTAATTAGGATTTACATGAATAAAGCTCTGATGATTTAGCAGGAGAAAAGTCTTCTAAGTATTCATAGGAAAAGGAAATGGTTTATGTAAACCAATTTGCGTGCTTCAGTGTTCTTTCCAAGGTTTTGTTGATTGCTTTCATCTCATAAATAAATTCCTAATTAAATAAGAAAATGTACAGCCGTAAAGCAATAATCCCCCGTTTGGCATTTCAATTGCGGACAGAATCCATTCCACACTACTCCAACTAGGCAATGACCTAGTTAAGCACCATAAAAGCGTTAAGTGTCCGATGAAATGATGTCCAAGCTGTCAAAGTATTATTATTGACACTAAGCGATTCCGAAAAGAACATTTCAGGGGTTTGCCATGTGGTGGTTAACCTGATTTCTGTTCGCTAAAGCCAGAACAAGGTTATAATGCTGCAAATTAAGCTCTGAAGTCATAACTACCAAAAGGGCAGTGATGCACCCTTGACTGCAAACTCACTTTAGTAATGGTCGCTTAATTACTCAGCAGGCGCATGGCGAACGTAGGTGGCGTATTGACAAACAAAAGAAGACTGCTTATCAAAGCTGTCGTTTTTCAGAGGGGAGTGCTTTCGATGATTAAAGGGTAATATTTCAGGGGAACATCACAGGCGGACCAGTGGGGGCCTATGATCCCTTTTGTTGTGATAATAGCCTCAACGCCATTAAGGAAGAAGAGGGGAGTAAATCAGGTATGAGGGGATATTTATATTTACAAAAAACATAACTTTATTGAATGGTTGTTATTATACGTCTTAATTACGAACTCTAATCAATTAAAAAACGAAACGAAAACCAAAGAAAAAAAATAAAAAAAACACATTTAATGTTAAACATCAACTCCACGACAGCTTAGCTGAAATCCGACGAAGAATTTCCCTAGGAGAACGTTGCTAGTTCGGCACAACAAATGGGTTGAAAATTCCTAACCCAGAGGACCTAGTGCAAGCTCTACAAAACAGGGATACCCGCAGTTCTGCTTAATGGCTCCGAGTGCTGGACGATAAGCAGGAAAGGAGAGCTAATATTGGGTTCCTTCAAAAACAAAACAAGAAAAATAATCCGTCGCATATATGCGAGGAGGGTTGGAAGACCTTTGTCGTGGCGTCAGCTTATGTCCCCTATGATTCGGTAGTGAAACCACCACCAAGGGCGATTGCTGAAATCATAGACTATTGCGGCACTTAGTTATATTTTGAGATGTCAATGCTCAAATCATTGTTTAGGGCAGCAGCAAATGCAACATGCGAGGAATCCATCTCCTGGATTTCATTCCGTCGTCTGATCTTACCATCAACAATGTTGGTTCACAGCCAACTTTTGTAGCGTCAAAAAGACAGGAGGTGATCGACTTCACTTTATACATAGAATAAATACTTTAAGACGGTTACCAACTGGAGGTTCTCTTCGCAGATCTCCCTCTCAGACCATAGATATATCGAATACCAGATCGAATGCCAAGCCATAACTTTTCAGGAGAGGAGGAATCCGAGAAAAAACAACTGGATACGCTTCAGGGAGTAGTTAGGGAAAACTCTCAAAACTCCAACCAAACTCAGGACGTAGAGGAAGCTGTTCAAGACCTGAACCATGCCATTACCAGCTGTTTCAAACTGCCGTGACCAGTAAACAAAAACCATGGCAGAACGCCAGTTCCCTGGAGGAACTCAGAACTGCAAAGAATCCGAAGAGGGGCTAGAAAACTTCTAAATAGGTCACTCAAGGCTGATTTTGGGGAAGACTGGAATCTCTTCCGATTGAAACAGAAAGAATATAAGAGGTTAATTCGGGTATCGAAAAGTGCTTCTTATAGGAATTTCTGTGAAAAGATTGAAATACTAGGTGGAACTAGTAGGGTGGTTAAAGTTCTGAAAAAGGGCTAACCAATCAAATTGGAATCACTTAGAAAACCTAATGTACGTTCACTGAGACGAAAGCGGCATCTGCTGGAGTCTCACTTTCTGAGTAACCTGGGTAACAACGAGACCCGATTACCGAGACTGAGAGTGAGCCGAGACATACAACTCGGCGTACCTGGTATATTGTAAAGGCTGCAGTAACGGACGAGCCTATCAAAGTTACCTGGCACGGACGGAGTATACCCAGTTTTGCTGCAACAAAGTTCAAACCAGTTGTTACCGACTATGAAGAGGATCTTCACCGCTGTCCTGGCACTGGCATAACGTTAGAGTTTCATTTATACCAACGATTGGCAGGAATGACTACTCACTCGCCAAGAGCTTCAGAATAATCAGTCTTACTTTCTTCTTGCTGAAAAATATGGAAAGGCTGATCGAGCTTCACGTGCGCAATACTGCTTTGCGATTGCATCGCCAATCTCAGATGCAACATGCCTAGCAACGCGAAAAATCTTGCGAGACTGCGATTGCGATCCAAAATCTAGTTGGTAGAATTGAGAGCGCGCTTAACAAGAAAGAATATTCGATGGGCATTTTCATTGATATTGAGGGTGCTTTTGACAACCCCACTTTTGACACCATGAGTAACTCTGCCAGACAATACGGCGTGGACGAATCATTTGTGTTGTGGATCAAAGTAATGCTAATAAACATAACGTTGGTTGCGGATGCGGATTGTGGCCGTTATGTGATGGCGGGGGTAAACAGAGGCAAGGCATCGTTCTGTCTCCATTGCCATGGTGCATGCCGTTCGAGTATCTGTTTAACGCACTCAACAGTTCAACAGATGATGTTGCCGTGCTTTCTGTTGGATCATGCCTACCGAATGAAAGCGCAAGCGGCGCTGAACGTGATTGACGAATGGAGTACTTAGAATGGGCTCTCAGGCAATCCTCTCAACTGTCAACTGATGTTGTTTTCTTTACGAGAAGGATAAAGCTGATCGGCTTGACTCAGCCAGCACTAAAAGGCGCCATAAAGGCGCTGCTTTCGCCAAACTCCAAAGGAAGGTATATCTGGGTTGAACAGGGGCCTTCCCCAGCTCGCCTGGCTCCAGTATAGATGCATTATTGAACTACATTTGGTCAGCCACATCGAGCGAATCGACAATAACGCTCCAGCGATGAATATCTTCGACTTCAAGCCCCAGGTTTGAGACGACAAGGAAGATCGAACATTCGTTTTTAAGACCAAGCCATCGCGGATACTAGGGCGCCTGGTTTCTACAATTGGAAGCAGCGTGCCCGGGATCGCGGTTCGCGGAGGATCACAGGCTGAAGTGAATCAAGCTGAAACTCTCTACGCGTCGGCAGTCCGTTAACTAAGTAAGTAAGATCATAGCCGGGCATGGATACTTTAACCTCTACCTCCACAAGATGGGAAAAGTAGAAAGCCAGCCTGCTATTAGGTGACTCTTTGGAGGATTATGTTTACAAAACCTTATCTGTCGGTAGCAGATGGACAGCAGAAAGAAACCGGCTGTAGTCGGAGACAAGCAACTTCTCCCCAGAAAACGCAGTAAGCCAGATGATCTCGAGTATCAATAGCTGGATAATAATAATGTCGTCAGTCATCGTGACGTTTCTCCAAATATAAAAGAGAGACGAAGGCGTAAATTTACCCTCATAAGACGAATGAAATAACCCATTTTAGAAGAAGACCGAGAGAACCGGACAAGGGTGCAAATTACGCTTAAGAACTATGGATTTTTTTTTTTTTTTGAAGTAGTACGAGTTGTCTCCCGCGTTTCCGTCCCTCGGTCGTCTGTCAGTCTGAAGCAAAGGCTCCACCCCTAATGGGTGGACGGATTAACTTCGAACTTCGTTTTTGAGGTTTTGTAGGATTTTATCTCGCGCTATTTATACCCTATTCTAAGAATATATTAATTTTGACACATAGTTTGTAACATACCTTAATATTGCCCCAAAAGTATATAGAGTCTATATAGAGTCTTTCATTATCGACTTGACAACTTTAAACTTTGAGTGTGAACGCGCCCTTAAACCGATTACCAAACTGTCAATGTCAAAATATTCAGTAAAATCAACATTTTCATCATGCTAAAGTTCAAGAAGGAACAACGTTTGCAAATAATTTTAATATTTTTATTGAAATTCCGAGTCGGTGGTCATAACTTTACGAGCGTTAACGCCAATTTTCGGCCGTAATTCTCGTCCCAGTAGACAAGCAATTCAATTGGGTCAGAATATTTGCTGCTTGATGTTACCGTGCCAGTAAGACTACGTTTTGCCCGAAGTGTGGATAATATTGCTAATATTGTCACAAACCTGACAAACCAGTCGATTCACTTTAAGAAAATGGCAGGGGGCAGCAAGTCCCCCGAATACGCATTGCACTGTTTATGGGATCTACTTGTGATTTCGCGACGCATCCCATTAAGAATACAATGTCCTGTAACCCCTGCTTGAGGTCACTGTTTGATTTGGACTAGGTGCAAGGGCAAATAATCAAAAATAGCACTAATGGAAAACAAAATAATGCCAAATTGGCCTTTTTTTACTTTCACAAAATAAATAATAAAATAAATAAAACATAAGAACGGGCTACAGTCCGCTTGGGCCAACTGTTGGATACCCTATTCTTATTCCTATCCCTCATAAGTGGGCGTGACAAAAAACTAAGTATGGTTGAATTGTTAAGAACGCTTTACATATTTTGTTATATAACATTTAAAGGATTTTATCGAAACGCTCCCTACTCAAACTTAGGTGTTTCAATAAAATTGTTTTATCTAATTGTGGGCGTGTCAGTAGGCGGATTTAAAAAAATTAACACACGAGCATAAAGGGCCCCTAGAGAGCATATATTAAAAATTTCAGCTCCCTAGCTCAAACTTAGAATTTAAAAAAAAAAAAAAAAAAAATTAATTATGGGCGTGTCAGTGGGCGGATTTTGAAAATATTTACACATGAGCATAAAGGGCCCATAGAGAGTATATATTATAAATTTCAGCTCCCTAGCTCAAACTTTGGATTTCCAAATATTAATATACCCTTAGAATAGGGTATACAAAATTTATTTTATTTATTTGTGGGCGTGTCAGTCGGCGGATTTTGAAAATTTTTTATCCCGAGCAGTTTTAGGAGTCATAGATCATATAGAAAAAATTTCAGCTTTCTAGCTCAAAATTCTATTTTTCCCAAAATGTTGTTTTTTTGAGTTTGTGGGCGGATTTCAAAAATGCGTAAACTTGATTATTTCGGGACCCTGGAGAGTATATGGTTAAAATTTCAGCTCTCTAGGTCCAGTTTAAAGGCCTAATTTTTGCCGACAGACGGACGGACATGGCTAGATCGACATTACTATCGATGCTCATCATAAATATAGTAACTTTTAGGGGTCTACGGGCAATATTAAGATATGTTACAAACTATGCGTCAAAATTAATATACCCTTAGAATAGGGTATAAAAATACGTTTTTATTCAAACTGCATTTTTTAATGCATTTAAGACAAAATAATATATAACTACCTGCATAATATTATAATCTATGTACATTCTTACGATTCTTTATTCTCTGCTTTTTCGAGTATAGAAATAGGCAGATGCGAAAAAGGGATTCGAAACTAATTCCTATGAGAGGAAGAAAGTCTTGCACTTTTTAGTAGATCAGGAGGAACCAGTACCAATTAGTTACCCGCAGATCAGCAGAAATAGATACAGCTTTGTTAAATGCGCTAAACAAAATATATTTCTTTCCTTTTTTAAGCCATAGGGTTTCATCGTGGTGAGGTAGCCATATTTACAACACTCAGCATCGTAAGGCATATGCAGTCTATGCCTACCCTGTGTCATTTAAACAAAAAATTCAAATTACATAGTCCCCCCTCAAAATTATTTCGTTTTGGCAAAATATCCCTTTTCCCAAACTAATAAACTGGAATAACAAAAAAAAACGTCTTACATTTATATTCATGACCTTATTAGGAAAACCATAAAAATGTTTTCAAGGAGAGACTAACTTTTGTCATCTATGTACTAAGTCAGGGGTCGCCGCACCCGGCAACAGTAATATTGAATCGAAAAACATAACCCCAAGCTTTTTGTCCAGACATGGTTTTGCATTTGAATTTACGCGGTTATTGCTGTTTATGTAGCTCATGGATCAACATAACATCGATAGTAAGGAAACAAATTATTATAATTTTTTGAGCGGATGGAAAAACTTTTACATAATTTCGTTTATTAGAAAATATTATTAACTTTGCTTCATGGTGTTTTTCTTTTATGTGATTGCGACTATAGGGCTTTGGTAATGACGATGGACATGTTTTGAGTAGCAAATAGTTAAATTGGAAAAGTTTACAAAATTGTATAACCAAACTACGCGCTTTAAGTAAATAGGCACGATTGGAATATTTTGGATTAATACTTCTGATGAACTTTAGGACAGATCTCAAGCATAAGCGACAACTTTTGGAACATCCTCTATACAAACAGTTCTTTTATAGGATATTCTTTTAGAGGGTTTCTCAACAGAAACTTGACTTTTTCATTAAGTTTAAAACGTTTTCGAATCACATTATAAAAAAAAATGGATAAACTTGAATAAGGTACAAAGGATTGCTTGTCTGGGGATAACTGATTTTATAAAATCCACTCCCCAATTGGACTGGAAACATTATTATACCTACAATCCTGGAGCTCTTCAAGAAGAACGTGGCTCTCGGACTGAGAGAGATCGAAATTTGTAAGCCGTACACTTTCGGACACTCCCGCGTACTGGTAACCCTTAGCCAACGGGGGGCCACTAACTGATTATGTGCAACCCTTAATAATTTTTTAATAAGAACTTCAAATCCAATACACCCGAAGTTATTTCCATCTTAATAGATGGCTGACAGACGGAGAAGGGAACAAGAGCAGGAGTCTTCTCAGCGGCACTTCGTATCATATCAACTAGTCCTACCGACTGTCAGATGACTGCAGTGTTTTTCATTCAAAAATCTACGCGGTGCAGACAGTCCTAACGATGAAACTTCCGGCAATGGAATTGACCATCTGCGTGGACAGTCAGGCAGCTCTTAAAGCGATCGACTCCAACCTCATAAACGCGAAATGCGTCAAAGATTGCCGTCAGGCCAACATTGTAATTAGCTTTCCCTCGGTACTACTCTGCTCGGTTCCTGGGCACGATGGTGTGGCAGGGAACGAGACAGCAGATATGCTGGTCAGATGCGGCTCTGATATGAACCCACTCGAGGCTGATCTGCAGGTTCTGCCTAGCCACAGCTAAGAGCTTTATCATTGGTATCACGACAAGACTAGTAGTGTGCATCGTAACTCGGTATCTGTAGCCCGTCATTGACAAAAATAAAACAAGTTCCCTACGTCCTTTGACGGAAATGAAAAGCTAGTGATCCCTACAAATGACTTCTGCGGAGGCTGCACAAACAAGGAGGAAATCTGTGGAACACCTCCTGTGCCACTGCCCGGCACTCCAAGAACTACGGTTCTCCTGCATGGGAGTACGGTTCCTTGACTGTTTGGGCGGCCTAGTGTTATGCACCAACAGAAATAAATTAAAAGATCAAAGTTTAGAGTTAGGTAATAAATAGTACCGTTTATTTCTGAGTTTTACTTAAGACTAAATTGTGTTTCAAAAAAGTATCCCGAAGCAAGGGACGAAATATTATCAACCCTATGGGATATACATACACATGGGTATTCGAGGTAAATAGATCTCACAAAGAAATGTGATACCTTTCAGATGGTGGAAGTGGCATGCATAAGCATTTAGCGATATTTTCTCGAGAATTTAACGATGAGCATAAACAATTTATGAACAACACTTGAAGAGTATTGGATTACAATGATGAAAGTCCCAAACTGATGCAATGAGGGAGCAAACAAATTTAATATCTGAAGTGGACTAACAGGAAATACTGGCCATGGTTGATGGTTATGCATAACACTAGCAGGGATACCTCTTACGGATATTAAACGGTTTATCAACAGATCCAAATGGTTTTGTTAGCTGCGTATCCTACCATGTACTAAAATGAAACTCTGGGTGATACTTATACAATTGTGTATGCAAATGCAACCCTCCTTACATAACCTAACCTAGTAACATAACGGGCTCCCGTCCCGTGAGGAGTCTCTGCCTGGTCATGCAAAACCACTCAGGCGGACCAATAAGGATGCAGTGAAGTGGGGAAGTTATTATCGCTTAAGTCCGGATCATAATCTTGTCGTTAAAAAGAAAGAAGAAGAATATAGTCATTGAAAAGCCGGGAATGGAAAATGTGTTTTCAAATACAGAGCTGATATTTTGGTAATGTGGATACACCAAATCATCAACCAAGTATGGCTGGTAGAAATCATGAAAAGAACGATCTTCTGTCTTGCAAAACTATCGATTGATTTTGCTGCAATATAAATACATAATAAAGACCACGTATCAGGGTGGCTTCAGGTTCAATATACTCTAGTTTGACTTTAGAAAACGCCTAAAAAGTCACAGCTTGCATTCCTGTTCTCTTTTTTTCTATTTTATTTTTTAATATAGATAAACAACTAAAATCCCCCCCCCCCCTACACATATTTTTTTACTGCGAGAACAACCACTACTGAAACTTTCAATAATTTTCTGCTGTTGCTTCCTTTCAACATTTATGACTTTTCCTTGGGTGACGGCATCCTGTAGGTACCCCTCCCGGGTATGGCAATTATAATTTTACTAAATTGTTTTTTTTCCGCATATTTTCACAGTGTGAAAGATATTCCGGATGTCCACCGTTAACAAAACAGTTGATTCTGAGTGGATTTTCTTTCACTGAACACTTGAACCACTTGCGCTGTTCCACAGAGGGGAAAGAGGACGGGCGCACCTAATGGCCACTTGGAGATTTGAATTTCGCAATCGCCAAGGATATTATCCAAATGAAAATATAATTGACACTTAATTGGGTTGATAATTCGTTGGACATTTGAGATAAACCTTATATATATGCATGAACGGTTTCTTAACGAAATTATTTCTTCAAGATAGAAGTTTGCTTGTTTATTCCAAACGATGCAAACATAAATGAAATAAAAAGAATCCAATCAAAGCTATTTCTATTTCGGTAGTTTTGGCCTGTGAATCTAGCAACCAAAAATTAAGAAAAGACGTGATAGAAATTAACATTGGTCAGTTTTGCAGCGTCAAGAAAACATTCCTTGCTACTTGTGGCGTAGTTTAAAAAAAAATACATAACTTGCCGCAACAAATCTATGTATTTGTTTAATTTCATACTCATGTGCTTGTCTGTATGATGAGAAAACATGTGGAAAGGTTACAGTCCGCTTGGGCATATCCATTTGTATATCCCACCATTCATTTTGAAACAATTTTTGCGGCTTAGCCGATCCTGGATCTAGATCTCCTTTGTTTTACCGCTGGCCATAGCACTCTTATATGCCTGCAATTTTCGAGATGTTTCAAAGTAAGTTTGTTTTATTTAGATTTAATTTAGATTTTTCATGCTAGTGTGCTCAGCGGAGTTCTTATAGATTTAAGGATTGACCGGCCCCGCTGACTCAATCCAAAGGGCCCCTGATTACTGTGCGCCCAGTACGACCAGCGGACCGGTATTACGACTACTGTCTGATCCTCCGCTTAGACTGCGTCAAGCATTGGTAACGAGACAATGGCAAAACCATCGCCCAGATCCGCCCGACCAGGTATTATCGGCTGTCTGATTCACCTCCTAGGAGGGCAGATATTAAGGCTTGTGGCCTGATCCGCCGCGACCGATCTGAGGCGAACAGGTAAAAAGGCTGACTCTATGGGTCGTTTGACGTCCCTTCACTGACACATTCCCGATTGACCCTAACTGTATCCCCCGCTTCTCCCGCAAATATTATATAAGTAACCGAAAAGAAACTAAGATTTATTTGTGAGTCTACAGTTTCTGTACTCCGCCTAAAGTTTTCGTCTTTTTTTTGGGAAACATGGCCTCCGACGAGCTTACCTCGGCCACAAGGAAAAAAAGACATCACAACATTCAACCAAGTAGGACTGCTAATACCAACCAAGGGAGTTAGCTATATTCGACTTCAAGTTAGTTAAATTCAACCAAGAAGGTTTGCTAATTTTAACCCATTGCGATTCTTAAATTCAACTAAGCATGTTGGTTAATTCCAAGCCTATAATTGGTTAATTTCAACCAATAAGGTTAAGTGCTTTGACTTTTAAATTCATTTTTTATTGGTTTTTCAAATGTCAACTTACGTACTAGACAAAAATGATTGAATCTAACTTAAAATTAACAGGATACTTATTCTAGATTATTGTTCCTTATACGGACGTCCTAAATTTAACAATATAATTATAATTATTGCCTTTCGGCCTAAAAACTATTTACGAGCTTATCTTACATTATGTAAGAGTCGTTAAGAAAATTAAATGAAAAAAAAAACACATGGTAAACGAACATTCATTTTATTTCTTCAATATGTTTTTTTTTTGTTTTATATACGGTATCTTGAAAGTCGGTCACTGGCAACACACTGATCCTGTAAGAAAAGGGAAATAAAGGAAAGCGGTGAGCCGAAATAGCATTTCAAATATTCTTTTCCCATAACCAAGCAAATGATAACATTTTACAAACTAAATAAAAACAAGTAGTCATACTACGGAGCTCGTATTCGCATTCCTTGCTTAGGGGAACCGGCAAGCGCTTCGAACACACGACCGTGAACTACAATACTCATATCGAAACATCAGGCGGAATAAGCAGGCTATCTGTATCCCACATACACACAAACGTGACTGGCGGTCGCCTCACACACCATCAGACTTTCCAGTCTTCAGTGGAAACTGGCTTATCAAAACCAATCAACTCACACAAGCGGGAAAAGGGATACAGCACCGCCACACACAACCCGTCATCGGTACCTTTTTGTTTTACATTATGAACACTAAACAAACATCAGATAGCAAACGATCCGGCTTATTATTTATTTCTATATCTTAGCACATTAAAGAAATTATGAAAACATCAGATAGCTAACGATCTGTTTTCTAGAATACCATGCAAGCTATATAACCAACTGACTCAGTGAATTACTCATCCCTCTTAGCGCTGTTTGTATACCCTATTCTAAGGGTACATTAATTTTGACGAATAGTTTGTAACATACCTTAATATTGCCCATAGACCCCTAAAAGTTACTATATTTATGATCAGCATCGATAGTAATGTCGATCTAGCCATGTCCGTCCGTCCGTCCGTCGGCAAAAAGTAGGCCTTTAAACTGGGCCTAGAGAGCTTAAATTTTAACCATATACTCTCTAGGGTCCCGACATAATCATGTTTACGAATTTTTGAAATCCGCCTACAGACACGCCCACAATTAAATAAAACAATTTTATTGAAAAACCAAAATTTGAGCTAGGGAGCTGAAATTTATAATATATACTCTCTGTGTTAATATTTTCAAAATCAGCCTACTGACTCGCCATCCTGAGGCATTTACAAACTTGACTTGAGTCAAAAACGGCACTGGAAGAGAAACCGTCATGGTTTATATTTTTTATGTGGCGGAAAGCTGGGCGGTCGCAGAGAAAGTGAAGAGTATCCTCCTTCATCCGTGCTGATTTTATGATGCTATGAGTGTTCAATGAATGAGTTAAGAAATGAGATTTATAAAAGGACTTGACAACTTTTTCTTTAAATAAAATCCAAACTACTTGAGATATCTGTAAAAAAAATTTCTTTCGCTTGAATTACTATCAAAACATTTTTGAATGCAATTCGACTTCGTTCATTATGTCTACCACGGGAACGTATGATTCGGCCGCACATTTCGACCGATACGGCCGCTATTTCTCGGTCAATATTGGCTCTAAGCCCCTCTAACATCGCCGGCTTGTTGGCATAGACCAATGATTAAATTAAGCCCAATAAAAAAAAGTCTAGAGGCGCTAAATCACACAATCTCAGCGGCCAATAGAAGTGTCCGTTTCTCGAGATAACACGTTCACCGAACTGAGACTTCAATAACTCGATTGTTGTACCCGCTGTTTGGCTTGTGTCACCGTCTTGTTGGAACCGCATACCACTGATGTCCAATTCAAGCAATTGCTCAAAGAAAAATGTGGTCTGGGTGCGACCCACAAGGTCCACATGAGACATGACTAACTTCCCAGTAGGATCAGTACGATTTATGCGATTAGTGGGAAATTTTGAAATGTGGTTAACCATAAGATATGGTTAAGAATTATTTAATTATTTATTAAAAAACCCTCTTTAATATTTTTCATGGAAATTAAATGTTGTTAAACAGCGAGGTTTGATATATATTAATGCAACCATTGTTATGAACACGGATACCTGTAAATTTACATATATACGAAATAACGGAGCACAATGTAATAATGATTTGCTCAATGGCTAATAACAATAAATAGTACAAATAAAGGCAAATTACACTATGTACTCGTAACAGCAAAAAAATCACCGGAATCCCGAACGATGATTCGTGTTAGGTATACTTAGTAGACAACAAAAATACAATTTGTATATAGATATCACGTCCCAAAAAAAAAATAACGGAAATCGTTCTTTGTTTACTTTCCGCAACACTTCTATGAGGGTAATCAAAAAAATATATCATTACCGTGTACGAAAGTCATCAAGACACTTGATTACGCATAAATTTACAAAATGCCGCGTGTTTGTGTTAATTCTTCAAACTTATTTTGTTATGTTTTGACCGCAAACACTCCTAAAAGTGAAAAAGCCAATTTTTCCTTTGTTTAAGAAGTGTTATAAAGCTTATTTTAAGATTTCAATTAAAAATCAAGACAAATCGTTAAAATTACAACTTATCGAAATCGTCATACCTCTTTAGCTACTTTTTATTCAAAAGAAGATGGATTAATGTTCTGTAATAACATTGATGGATTAACGTCAGCATTAGGTCACAGACATACTGTCAAAAAAGTGAGACTGTTTATTGACCGATCAAAACGTAGTTTAAAGTCAGTTTTACTTCATAACGGTAATGTACTTCCATCTTTGCCTGTAGAATACGGCGCTCACTTAAAAGAAACCTACGATATTTTTAAAAAAAATCTGTAAAAGTGCTTCCCAAAGACGGACATGACTTTTCTTTTCTCAAATCAAAATTTCCGACGCTTAGTGAGTCGAAAATTAAGCAAGGAATTTTTATAGGACCTGACATAGCTCCATTCCCAATTAAAAGAATGCATGGTTGGCTTTTGTCGACGTCACAAAAAATATTCTCGGCAACCATAAATCACCGGATTTCAATGAAAAAATAAAACTGATGCTTAATGCTTACAATCTAGGATGCACTATGTCGTTGAAAATCCATTTCCTACACTCTCATTTAGATTTCTTTCCGGATAATATGGGTGATGAACACGGAGAAAGATTTCACCAAGATATTGCAGAGTATGAAAAGCGTTATCAGGGTAGATGGGAACCAGCCATGATTGCAGACTACTGTTGGAGCCTTCAGAGGCTTCAGAGGGATAATGCGACTACTGACTACAAAAGGAAAGCCATTCGTTCCAAAAAAAAAAAAAAATATTTTATAATGTACTCGTACAATACAAATTTATGTTACTCCTTCATACAAATTTAAATTTAATCAATAAATGCCTTTCTCTACTAAATCTGACGTGATGTAACAATTTTATTTATATATTTTAAATAGTTTTAAGGTGACGAATTATGATCACTTACCCAGTGAAATTTTTTTTTTTAATTTGTTGCATAGTGTTATTTTAGTTATTTATTTACTAACAAAAAACGGCTGGACCGATTTCGCTGAAAACAAAATCAGTTCTGAGTTACGTAATTACGCTTCGAATAAACCCATGTCAATATCATCTTTGGTTCTCCAGATAATCGTGGCGAAAGATAATTCCGAACGCACATACGTACATACATACGCACATACGTACATACACACGGACAGACATCTCTATAAAAACGTTGAATTTGGATTCTGGCGACCTTGAAACGTGGAGATATGTCAAAATCCGCGATTCACAAAATCGGCCCCATTACAAGAACTTCCACTGGGATGTTAATAACGTTCCAACATGACTAATGGCGAATACCATTTATCGTAACGTGACTGTCATTTTCATCGATGAAAAAAAACGACCCAATGACGCCACGGGCATGAAAACCGCACCAAACAGTGATTTTTTGCGGATGAAGTGCTTTTTCATGAAGCACATGAGGATTTTCACCTGGCCAGTAACGCATATTTGCTTATTGACGAAGCCGCTTAGCCAAAAATGCGTTTCATCGCTGAAGATGATTTTGCGATGAAATTCTTCATTTCCTTCCATCATGTCCAGAGCCCAATTCCAGAACGTACGTTGCTTCATATGATCACGTGGCTTTAGTTCTTGAGTCACCTTGATCTTGAAAGGGTGTATAGGCCAAGATCCTTACGTAAAATTCGCCATAATGTGGTCTGGGAGAGACCCAATTCTTGAGAACCCAATTCTTGAGAAAGCCGTGAAATTGACTGATTTGGCTGGTTTGTGACGGACGGCTCTACGGCACCAATATTCTCCACACTTCGTTCTCACTGGCACGGCAACATAAAGCAGCGAATATTCTGACTCAAATTTGTTCACTGGGCTATGAATTGCTTGGCTACTGGGACGAGAATTACGTCGAAAATTCGCGTTAACGCTCTTAAAGTTGCGACCACCGACTCTGAATTTCAGTGGTACATTTTAATTATTCGCAGACGTTGCTCCTTTGTCGGGGTTTGGTGTTGGTGTTGGGGTTGGTGTTGGCTTCAAAGTATTTGGATTATGATTGGTTTCATCAATACATTGCGATTCGGTCTCGATAAATGTATTGGCCTTGTGATTGGTCTCGTTCTTTTCATTGGTTTAGGTCTTGCTCAAAGTGATTGGTATTGTGATTGATTGATTTGATATTGTTTGGATTGCAGTCGCAAATACCTACTATTGAAGAAACGAATCACAAATATTGATTGGCACTGTTCTACTTCCCAATCATTTTAACGACGTTGCGGTCATAAGCAGATATCCTGTTAAGATTGACTTTTCTCTTTTTGTCCCCCTATTTTTGTTTTTAAAAATATCCTTCAGATACATTTTAAATTTGCTACGCCTTTTCATTTTAATATGCCATCAACGGCCTGAATCATCAATAAAATATTTTCCTTTGCTGTTTTCCCCACGCATAATCTCCTTTTGCCAGAGAAAACGTGACAGAATGAGAAGAAGTAAATGAATGGCGACAGTTTGGTGCCAACGCTTGTGTTGACTTTGGCTCTTTCGGAAATCCCAACAGAGAAGAGTCCTAAATAGCAATGCAAACATAACTGCGAGATTCGTCACATAATGGACAATGAACCACTAGAGAACAATGAAAATGACAGGGGGAATTTTCATTTGGAGGAACACTGAGAAATCAGTTAAATACTTTGCTTGTGTATATGCGTGAGTAACTTCTTTAACGGACAATTAAGCTGATCATATTTGATGTAGGACTCCGCTTTTTGGCATTATCTAGGACATCATTCAGTGTGCCTGCAACTTGAATGTTTGCTGATACCCAAGTGGAGTCATTATTTTCGAGTGGTTGGAACAATAATTAAAGGGAAGGAATGTTCTTTGAAAGTCTTTGGAAGTTATTTCAGCAGGGTTATTATTATTTTAGGTCCTCAAGTCGTATTTGCTTGCTATGATGATGTTTTCTAAAGCAGGGAATGGAAATGAGCGGGTGGTAGCGCACCCATTCATTGCTCGTTTTTGGCTCACGAGTAAGTGCGATTTTAAAAAATCTTGAGCACGGGCATAAGTCATTGCATTGCAAGCGTTTTTATGGAAGCTCTGTCTCTTTTTGCTCTATTTTACTTTGCACTATGTTGCTTGGAAAGTCATCTACCCTGTAATTCGAGGGTTATTGTTTTTCTCCGTACTGGGTCCCCTGCCACAGTGGCACTCCATTCAGGCAAGGCGGACGAGCTAGCCAGACGTGGTACCACATAAGACTTCTCTGACAACAGAGAGACACCGGCTGTATCATTTAGACGTTGAAGTTCAATCAATTAGACAACGCATTAATAGAAGCGAACAATAGGTGGCTTAGCATCAAAACATTTATTATTTATTATTCTTTACTATGTACATAAAATCATAAGTTAAATTTTCTGAATATAAAGTTATCTAGAGATATGGGACTCATGCTTTCCTTTACAACTATAATATATTAATGATAGAATGAAATAGTGATTTTTTTAATTAGTTTTGTTTTTCAAGGGAAAGCTACAATAAAAAACCCTTTTTTAACACTTATATCTAATATTGCAGTTATCCCAATAATATGCATAATTATTTAAAATATTTATATTATAACAAATATAGATTCGTTTTTAATTAAAATTCAAACTGACAATATTAAATCTTTAATTAATTCATTATCAGAAAAGTAACATTTTTCGTAAAACTTTTGTGTGGCCTTTTCTGCAAGTATGTCTAAAAAGTTGATATTAGCAAGCTCGTGAAATCGGTGATTAGAAAAATGCCATGGCAGACCCAGCATCATTTTGAAAACTTTGTTCTGGCATATTTGAAGCTTATTTTTGTACGTTTTCGCACAATCATACCAAACAGGAGCACCGTAGAGCAGAATGGCCTGAAAGATCGATTTGTGACAATATTAACTAGTTAGCTATGGACAGCTCAGAATTTTTACTTATAAGAGGGTATACGATTCTTATATATTTGTTACTTTTATCGACAGCTGTAGATATGTGTTTTTGAAAATTAAATTTTTTATCTATCATAATGCCAAGATATCTGCAGTGTTCGGACCAATCAATATTAAATCCGCCCATTTGTAGTTGATCATTATTTGGCAAGAAACAATCTTTACGTCGACGTGTAAACCAAGTAGCTTGTATTTTAGTAGGGTTAACTTTGATTTTCCATTTAAAAAAGAATTTTTCTAACAAAGTTTGCAATTTACGTTGTACGTCCAAGTAATATATTCCTGATGTAAATATGGCGGTATCATCAGCAAACATGGCGAATTTAACGTCACGCCCAAGGTCAGGCAGGTCAGAACAAATATATTAAATATAATAGGGCCAAGTACAGTGCCTTGGGGAATTCCATAATATATAATATATATGCACGGAAGAATTCTCATTTTGAACACTGACTATGTACTTTCTGTTACTAAGACAACTTTGAATTATTTTAATGATTTCAATTGGAAAATTGTATTTTAAAAGCTTGTGTAGTAGTGCGTCATGCCATACGGTGTCAAATGCTTTTTCTATGTCTAGCAAAATTAAAGCAGTTGATTCTTTAGCTAAGAACTTATTTTTCACATGCTTTTTAATCCTAGCCACTTGATGGTATGTGTTATGAAAACGTCTGAAACCGAACTGATATTCAGGTATTATATTATTTTCATTTAAATGACATTTCAGTTTTTCTTTTATAACTCTTTCCAGAAGTTTCCCTACGCAACTTAATAAACTTATTGGTCGGTAGCTATTTAATTCGTCTTTAGGCTTACCTGGTTTTGGTATTGGTATTACCTTCGCTATTTTCCAGCAGTCAGGGAAGTATCTAAGTTTTAAACAAGCATTTAGGATTACCATTCAATAACTTAGTCCTGATGGGGGAAGAGCTTTTAATAGCTTATTATTTATGGTATCCAATCCAGGACATTTTTTACTTTTTAAGTTTTTAATTAAACTCTTTATTGTATCAAGAGAGACACTCAATTCAGACAGATGAGAGTTTTTCTCGGAAATAGTAACCAACGAATCGGTCACATCAGCACAGGTTAGAGAATCACTAAAATCAGCAGTGATTATATGGTTTTTTTGAAAAAATTGTAGCAAAAAGGTTAGCTTTATCCTTTGCTGCTACATACAGTTCATTCTGTACTTTAAGAGGAGGTATACTTGAACCTCTTTTTATACCCTATTCTAAGGGTATATTAATTTTTGACGCATAGTTTGTAACATACCTTAATATTGCCCGTAGACCCCTAAAAGTTACTATATTTATGATCAGCATCGATAGTAATGTCGATCTAGCCATGTCCGTCCGTCCGTCCGTCCGTCCGTCGGCAAAAATTAGGCCTTTAAACTGGACCTAGAGAGCTGAAATTTTAACCATATACTCTCTAGGGTCCCGAAATAATCAAGTTTACGAATTTTTGAAATCCGCCCACAGACACGCCCACAAACTCAAAAAAGCAAAATTTTGGAAAAAAAACGAGTTTTGAGCTTGAAATTTTTTATATATGGTCTATGACTCCTAAAACTGCTCCGGATTAAAAATTTTCAAAATCCACCCACTGACACGCCCACAAATAAATAAAACAATTTTTTTGAAAATCCAAAGTTTGAGCTAGGGAGCTGAAATTTATAATATATACTCTCTAGGGGCCCTTTATGCTCATGCGTTAATTTTTTTTAAATCCGCCTACTGACACGCCCACAATTAAATAAAACTATTTTATTGAAACACCCAAGTTTGAGCTAGGGAGCGTTTTTTTTTTTGGATAAAATCCTTTAAATGTTATATAACAAAATATGTAGAGCGTTCTTAACAATTCAACCATACTTAGACTTTTGTCACGCCCACTTATGAGGGATAGGAATAAGAATAGGGTATCCAACAGTTCGCCCGAGCGGACTGTAGCCCGTCCCTATGTTTTAAATTACTTTCGAAACTTTCCAGAAGGGTTTGCTTGCTTTATCAAGGTTGGATAGAAGGTTTTTCCAACGACAGTTTTTGAAGTCTGTGATTTCTTTTGCAATTGCTTCATTTAGAAATTTGGTATTCCTTAGGAAACTGTCATAACGATAGCGAAGCCATTTTCTTCTTTCGGCGTTTCTTAGTCGTATTAAAAAGATAATATTGTTCGGCAAGCCAGTTGAATGTATATTCTTTGCAGGATATTTAGCTAGGTATAGCAAAATCAGCAGCGTTATTCAGTAAGTGATTAAAACTATTACACATCGAATCGATTTCTGTTTTGTTACTTATTTGAGGAATATTATTTAATCTACAGTTTGCATTTATGAATGACGTAAATCGATTCCAATTAGCCGCAGAATACTTGTAATATAATGTAGGCTGTAGAATTTCTAATGTAAGGCTAACATTTATATTAACAGGAAGATGATATGATCCCAGGTTATTATAAGTAAATTATCGATCACAACTGGAAGTAATATTAGTAATATAAAAATCTAATGTCGAAGGGTTTTTGGATTGAGACTTTGGAATATAAGTGTAATCGGGAGGATAAAGTAATGAAAAGTTTGAGTGCCTCTCCAAAATTTCATATATCTAGGTAATACATTGCCCCAACAATTTGCTTGAATACAATTCCATTGTTGATTGCGACAATTTAAGTCACCACCAACAATAATTTTGTGTCGATAGCCAAAAATCGACTTTAGTTCGTTTTTAAAAAGAGTTAACTTTTCAGTTGCTCTGTTACCGCCAGGGAAATAGACACAGTATATGCTAAGTTTAGAATTATCATTCGTATAAACATCTATTCCTATTGATTCAACACATCGTAGTTTTAGATTAGTACATAATGAGTGCTTGATATATTTTCTTATGACGACAGCTACGCCACCACCTCTTTCGTTTCTCCTGTCCAGACGATAACAATTAAAATTTAAATGCAAAAATACTTTGTCAACTTTAAGCCAAGTTTCTGTAACTAGTGCTTTATCAACTTTTTTATCAATTAAGAAATTAAAGAATTATATGCTTTTATTATTGATGCTTTGAGCATTCCAAGTGATAATATTTAAATTATTATTATTATACATCGTGATTATTTGTCCTCAATGCCAAAAGAAGGTCCAAACTCCTACCCATTAGCAGGAACAATAGCAGGTCGATAGTTGGAGCAATCACTGGTCACTGTCTTTTTGCAGATGCTGTGGAGACGTTGAGGAGGAGGAATCCATGACACACCTCCTGTGTAGCTGCCCCACACTAGCCAACTCAATGAAACAAATTATTGACAACCATTTCTTTGAAGATCTAAGCGATCTCAGCGAGACAGACGTTTGCTGCATCAGCAAATTCATCACAAAATCCAAGTGGTTAAACTCATCTAGAGGATGGACACCCCTCCGACTGTGGCAAGAACCGCTGCCTGCTCCCTTCCCGCCGACCAGTGTAAGCTTGTGAATCGTATTAAAACAGTCACTTCAAGCTGCACTTCCTCCGCGATGCGCGTAGCATTCAGGGCTCGCTTGCTTCAGACACCCCCTCAAGCACAGTTCCCAACCAATAACTCGACGGTGCGGCTGACTCTTACCCGGCCCCCCTCCCCAGATAGTTTGATGACGTGCTTGAGGCTCGACCATATCAGTCACCCACCCGACTCGGAATTACCTACAAAAGTCTAGAGAGCAGGTTGATGTTCGATTAAAACAGAACGGCTCTCCTTTTCGTGGATCAAGCTTTCACTCCGCTGCGCAGTGAATTGGGATCAGCCTAAAGTTCGATTGTATCAGTCACCTCACCCTGATCCTAACCATTGGTTTCGGGGTCGAGCTGTGCTTGACTGTACTGTCACTCTCAGCATATTGCAGCCACTGTTACTACACCGATTCCCACCAGAGATTTGAGCGACGGGTTGGTGTTCGATTGAGTTCAGTCATCCCAACCTGGGGCCTATTTCACCAAACTACAAATTACAACCACAAATTTGTACTTGTGAATCACAATTACAAATTTGTAATCTGGTTTTCCGTTTCACCAAATACAAATATATGAACCCACAAATTTGTGATTAGACAAGAACAAATTGTAAGAATAAACATGTTGATTACAAGTGTAAAAATTCCTGTTGCACCGGGTTTTTGTGCAATGTGTAATCTACAAGTGGTTTCTCACAAATTTGTGGAATATCGTCGTGCAATCCCGGAATTTAAACGAAGGGCAAAATAAGACTTTTTTTTGTCTCCTTGATTAGAGAAAAGAAGGAGGTTTTATTTGGGTGAAGTAAACGCGTCGAAAGATATTTCAATTTCATTATCCTCTTAATTCAAAATGGAAAGGATTGGAAATATCTTCGAGATATTGCGTGGCAGAATTAAAAACGGGCTACTCTGGTAAGTACATAATATGTAGGTACATATAAATTTAATTTTTTAATTTTTTTTTATATTTTAGCTTAAACTTGATAATCTAAAATAAGCTTCTTTGAAGACTGGTTCTGAAGGTGGCACTAGTCGCATTTTAACCGATCTCGATATATCATTTTTGATATTATCGGTAAAGAATCGCCAACAGTTCAAGGCATAGTTGATGAGTCCTCTTCAGTACCTACTGAAGAGGTACTGCCACCCCAGTGCGCAAACGTGGGGGCTATTGACGGCGAAATAAGGTAAATGCAAATGATTGTTCCTCACAATTGTTTTTAAAAATATATGAACGTATTTTTTAATTCAATCAGACCTCAAGTCTGCAACAACAAAATGCTAACTGACCAAGCGGATATTCTTCGATTGAAGAAAAGGAGGCCTCAAATCGAAATTAATAATTTTCAGTTGAATGCCTTAAAAAAGGAACGCGACTTGGGGACTGCGGAGCTGGAAGAAAACACTTAAAAATTAAGTGACTATTAAAAATAAAATAAATAAACATATATTTCATTTAAAGTTCAAAAGTCTCGTTATTTAATATGATATTTGCTAACGAAAAGTGATTTAAAAAATATTCTAAGGAAGCCCGGCCATCCTCACCGAGGGCCGTTTTTCAACCAACCAAGCCCGGCCATCAAAATTTTCAGCATTTTGAGTATCTGCGTCGCGTCGTTTAAATCCGCAGTGGTGGTGAACATTTCAATAATACTATCTATCTGCCGCTTGTCGGGAAATGTTGGTTAAGATGATGCAAAATTTTATAACAGTAACTACTTTCATGGATTGCAATCGTAAGTGCGTCAGACACGGAAATTTCTCTTTCAAAATTCCAATCGCGTTTTCTATTATTCTCCGAGTTGATTTATGTGCACGAATACAACGATCAACTTCAGGAGTTGGGTTTCTCAAAATGAGGGTAATTAACCAATCCTTTAAAGGATATCCTATATCCCCAAGCAAAACAGAATGAGAAAAAGGTCGAAATGCACCTTCAAATTTTGAAAAAAGGGACTTCTTTGTAACACCCTTGATTCGTGCACACTTCCCGGCCAATTCACATATGCGTTATAAAAGGTATAGTCTGGCCCACATACCAACATAAAATGTATGCAGTGCTGTCCATTAGAGCTGTGTCAATCGTTCAAATTTAATGATCAAATCGTTCAAGTATTGGTTGAAAAAATGATTCGGTCATTTCAATCAATCATTCAATCAATCAATGACAGATGGGACATGGGAGTATTGTATTGATCCATTCAATTTCAATACAATCAAAAACCCCAATCATCATTCGTTCAATTTAGTTTCGATAGAGACAGATACATTCGAATGGATTGTAAGAGTGAATACACTCAAAAATACCAAAACGCCTTTGAATAATTAGGAAATGGAGGTTATTGCACAGAAGCGATATTTTTGTAGAACAAATATGTGTTGGTAAAACGAAATAAGCCGAAATAAATAAAAATATTTTGATATATTAACACATTTATTGGTTCAGTAGATAAGAAATCAGTAATAAAGAAATGAATTAGTCAGAACAGAACAAAAGTATTGACTCGATGAACGATTGACTTCGGGCATTGTGATTGCAATCACCAATACTTTATTGTGATCGGGTCAAAAAGATCGAATCAATCACGATTGACACAGCTCTACTGTCCATGTCTGCCCACATATGCAGATTCAAACTCGAGAGGGGCATCTATGTTTGAGTTTGTTAAGGTTCCATCTATACATCCGTAAACACATGGCATACCTTGTAAGAAAGAAAATTGTTTGCAAAACTTAAGAAATTAAACATTGTTTACCTGCAATATTGTAAGACTTTTCACAAATACTTCCGTGTTTATTTGGCCAACATACAACACTTTATAATTAACATTTGCTGCACAAACGCGAGAAACACATCTGCAAACGGTCGATTTAGATATCCCATGCATATCTGCACCATGGTATTGCCCTCCATTTCCAAGCCTGTGAGAAACTGCTGCCTTGGTGTTAATAGTTTTTTTCCAGTCGTGTCGGCTAAATGTAGCCCAATAATTGCAATTATTTCCTCTGACTTGCATCGAGTCAGGCGAAATTTTTCATTAAAATTAAATAACTCCGAAATTACATTTTTTTCTTAAAATGAACATGATCGTCACTTTCGCTACTATCGCTACTACTATGCCTTCGTTGCAAAGATATTTTTTCTATTACTTTCAATATGAAACAAAATTTGTAGGAGGAATTACACGTCAACTTTCAGTTATAAAATATTCTCACATACTTCACAAAATTTGAAAATAATTTTCTTTGGTGAAACGTAAACTCACAAATAAGTCAACTTTTCACAAATTTGTAACTTGTAAATTACAACTGTAAATAACTTTTGGTGAAACGAAAATGGAAATATTCCCACAAATTTCCCTTTGTAGAATACAACTACAAATTTGTAATACCCACAGTTTGGTGAAACGACATAAATCAAAAAAAAATCACAAATTTTGTTAAAAAATGCTTGTAAATACAAATTTGTAAGTTGGTGAAATAGGCCACATACTCCTGCCAAAGAAAAGAGATCTCACTGAGGTTTGGTTATAACAGTCACTTTAGTCAGCACTCCACTCCGAGAGCTAGGAAACAGGAAACCGGATTAATACAATCAAAATGGGACCAGAGGTGGGGTTCAATTGTTACAGACACCCCACTCTGCTCCTCTCCTATGGCTCTGGAGGTTGAAGTGTGTCTAAACACCTGCATTACATGCCCCCAAAAATCATTCATCATAAGTATTACACTTAAATCTAAACTGTTTCAGCTAACTGGAAGATGAAAGCTGCGTTCTCAAGAATTGGGGCTCTCCCAGACCACATTATGGCGAATTTTGCGTAAGGATGTTGGCCTACACCCTTACAAGATCAACCTGACTCAAGAACTACAGGCATTTGATCATATGAAGCGACGTACGGGCTCTGGACATGATGGAAGAAAATGAAGAATTTCATCGCCAAATCATTTTCAGCGATAAAGCGCATTTTTTGTTAAACGGCTTCGTCAATAAGCAAAATATGCGTTACTGGGCAGGTGAGAACCCTCATGTGCTTTATGAAACAGCACCCAATTCACAAAAATTCACTGTTTGTTCCGGTTTTCATGCCTGTGGCCTGTGGCGTCATTGGGTCGTTTTTTTTCGTCGATGAAAATGACAGCCACATTACGGTAATTGGTATTCGCTACAGAGATATGTTGGAACGTTATTTCTTTGAGCAATTGCATGAATTGGACATCAGTGATATGTGGCTCCAACAAGACGGTGCCAAAAGTCACACAGCGGGTGCAACAATTGAGTTGTTGAAGTCTCAACTCGGTGAAGGTGTTTTCTCGAGAAACGGACCCGTCTATTGGCCCCCGAGATCGTGTGATTTAACGCCTCTAGACTTTTTTTATGGGGCTACATTAAATAATTTTTTTATGCCACCAAGCCGGCGACGTTAGAAGAGCTCCAGAGCCAATATTGAACGAGAAATAGCGGCCGTATAGGTCAAAATGTGCGACCGAGTCATCGAAAATTGGGTTCTACGTATCGACCGCTGCATACGTTCCCGTGGTGGACATATGAACGAAGTCGAATTCCATTCATAAATGTTTTGATAGTAATTCAAGCCAATACAATTTTTGAGATATCTTAAGTACCTAGTTTGCATTTTATTTAAAAAAGAAGTTGTCAGGTCATTAATGGAAGGCCCTTTATATAGGCGCTGTAATAATCATGTGTGGCCTATTAGCGAGGGTGTATCTCATTCATGAGACATAAGTGAGGTAAGGTGTGATCCTCGACACTACAAGCAGCAGCTGTGGGGTGGGTCTTTGCTACTTGATGGCTACCTGACTCCACAAAAAAAAATTGATCGTGCAAAAAAAAATTCAAAATGAAAGAAAGGAAAAGGGTTATTGAAACAGACCGTGGCCATTGTGTCTGAAAAAAAAAAATAAAATCAATACGGGTATGGAAACAGAGGGACTTATATGGACTTTTATCAGCTGTGGTGTCGTAGCTGTGTTGACACCTTTAAACGGTAATTATCGATTAACCATGAGTGCTCTCGCCACGATGCTTTGAGAACCGCCCCTAAATCAATATTCAATTGCAGTCTAGAATTTACCAACACATCTCAACAATTCTAATTTTTAATTATCACATTTTATTTATATCTATTAGGATCGTTTCATAAATTATTCATCCTGCCAACCAGTGAGGCAGAGTAGAAGGATAAAATTACTTATGAGTAAGGCAACTTAGAGGTAATAAGGATCCGTATTATATAAATATTTATTTGATTAGAAAAATGATATGAACATGAAATCCCAATTATGCAGGTTAGTCATATATGTAGGTATGTATAGGTAAGGATAATAATATGTTACTTCAAGTATGTCGAAATGCAAATTTAATCTTTAAGGGTAAATGAACTCTTACGAAAGCCGTTGAAATTTTTTTTATATATTTTTATGTGTGTATGGACTTCACTTATTATTCGTGGATCTTGATGCGTCGAAGCTTGTGCACAGGTTTCTCGCTGCTAGATCTGTCGCTGTGTTTAGGGTAATAAAAAAAAAAAAACAAGGTGTAACCGTCGAAGGTGTTGTCGGTCGTTCAGGGGTGTAGATGTGTGGGTAGGCTCTCGTTTTCTGAATGAAACCGTGCGGCTTTTAGCAAAATTGCAACAAAATCTTGTTTCCCTCTCTACCACGAGTATGCGAAGCGCAGTACTCGTTGAATAGGCAGGTAAGCAAGCGTGTATGAGTGAAAGCGGACAAAATGATACCTCAAGACAAATTTAATTTTACAAAAACAAAATTACTTTATTGGTATGTTCATAAAAGAATAGCTTATACAAAATGTATTGATCGAGTAAGAGGATCTCAAAAGAAAAAATTGGTCTCAAGTGTGGTACTTTATCTTGCGACTAAACGTCTACAAGTGGAAAATCTCAAACTCAAGTCAGCCTCATAAAATTATGTTCCTCCTTTTATACTGGTTGACAGCTTTTTCTTGTTACATAGAAATGCCAGTAAAGGAGCTTTTTGTTATACAGTTCTTGTAAATAATAATTTGGCAATGATCATAATTTATGTGCTTTTTGGACACTAATGGTCAAAAGTTTGATGTTGTAAGTTTACAATTTTTTTGATGTGAAAGTTATATAATTCAATTCTTCTCTTTAATTAAGTTGCTTTATAAAATTAATATATTATTCTTATAAATAATCCGTTGTTACAAATGTATGTAATCCGTGCTAGTAGTAAGAAGTAAGAAAAATCCGTACCTAAGACTCGGATTCTTTTCGGTGGCTTTGTAAAATAAATAGTTTCTTTATGAACTAATTCACTTAATATAATTTTAGGGTTAGGAAACTGGCTAATACCGAAATTTCGCGAACTCTATAGGTATAATACACGTGAATATATGTGGACAGGAAATAATAGTGTTCCCTAGTACGGCTTTAGACGAATGATTTTGTTGTTGGTTCTTATTGGACTTGTTGTACGACCATGCGATGGTCTTGCACGTGGTTTTGCGTGTCTAAGCGAGGTCTCAGGATGAGCATATGCTTGAGGTAAGCAGAGCTTAGGTAGACGCTTGGAATCTTCAATCCTGAGTAATTTTGGGTCTCTGACGAGCACGTGAAACCTAGCAGTTGAATTTGTCTGCTGCGGATATCAATGTTGGTGTTCCGTCTGTCAAAAGGAACGACCGCAGATGATTCTTTTATTTTTGCTGCAGACGCTTTCTGTTTGAGTCGGTCGGGCGCGTTCTGTCCTGTAACACCGTGCCGTGGATGGATATTTTATTCGGGTCACTGGAACACTTTTCACCTTCAAACAGAAAGGTTATCCGCAAAGCTACAAAAAAAAAATTGTTTTATTTAGCTGCAGAAATCTTTTCACGTTTGAAAGCTTACCTCGAGAATTAGGCACTATACATATATACATGTATATCTCTGTATATACATATATGCTAAGGCCCGCGTGGCTGGTGGAAATGACGGAATTTTTACTTCTTTGTGGATTTTCTGCAGCTTTTATTCGGCTCTCTCACCGAAGATCTGGGGTGGAATCGGTTTAGGTGATAGTTGATTGTTGACAATAAAAATCATACCTTTACGTCCACGTAAGGTGATAATCAAATTGACTATCACCTTTATGCAGTCAATTTCATGTGACAGCTATTTAGGTGTCGCTTTCATACATTTTTGTTATTTTCATAGGTATGCACCTCGGATTCAACTCCAAATAAATTAAATACTTTAGTGAAAAAAGAATATATATTAAATAAATTCAAATAAAAAAGTGAAATTGGAAAATTCGTGAAGTGCAATTTTTACTTCATTAGAACTTTTCTACACAAATGAAGAAAATAATTACACAAATGTCCAACTATTAAGAAGAAAAATGAGAAATAAAGCAAATATCTTGGAACTTTCAAACCCGATGAAAGAATTCATAGAATTATAAATATTCACTGTTGATTGCTATCATTTATTATTGTGTATTTTAGATTTTTGAAAAACTTTCGCTTATCAAAAGAAGCGTTTGTGTTTGTTTTGGGACTGCTTGATTTACCAACTGGAATAAGGTCAACGCATGTTCCACCCATCCTTCAATTGGCTGCAACTTTAAATCTTCTTGGGGGTTGGTGGCTATCAAAGACAAGTTGGGTCTGACTGGGCTGCACCAATGGGTCAAAGTACGGTGGCTGAAATTACTGCTGCAGTCATTACAAAAATGCAGTCAATACTTTGTCCATTGATGATAAAGTTTATGCCGAAGGATTCAACAAAATCATATTTTTTTGAAAAATATAAAATTCCTGGAGGTTTATATTTTTGCTATATAATACATTATTAATCCTTAAATGGCTCTTTACATTTTACAGTTATAGGGTGCGTTGATGGAACTCATATCATGATTATAAGGCCCATGGAAAATGAGAACATGTTCTTCAATCGGAAAGGAAGGCATAGTATAAATGCCATTGTTGTAAGTTTAACTTAAAACATCGTTTTGTAATATAATCTTCATACCTATATGCATATGTATTATATATTCCAGACTTGCGATGAAAACACACAAATGTTGGCTATAAATGTAAGATATGGGGGAAGTGCTCACGACAGCTTTGTCTGGCGACAAAGTGAAGAAAGAATTGTATTAGAAAGAGATTCTATAGCAGGCAGGAGCTTATCATGGCTGCTTGGTATTATTATATTTGATATATAAATTGTTAAATTCTGTAACATCTTTTTTTTTAAAGGTGATAGCGGCTATCCACTAGAGCCTTTCCTACTGGCGCCGTATAGAAGCGTTAATGAAGACTCCCCCGAATCACACTTTAACTCAGTTCATTCTAAAGCCAGAAGTATTGTAGAACGATGCATCGGTCGTTTAAAAGGTAAGTCCTTCTTTTATATTATGAACAACTTTAAATACAAATTTAATTTGTTTAGGTCGATGGCGTATAATACTTGAAGAACGAAAGTGCAGATATAGTCCCAGAAGAGTTGTCGAAATCGTAAATATCTGTGCTGCATTGCACAACAGATGCCTCGCCTACAACAGGGTACATCCGGAACGAGAAAATAGTATTTCCCCAAACTATCCACCGCAAACACCGCAAACTGGAGATACCCTCGATATTGGAGAAGGTAGAAGAATTCGCGACAGGATAAGAGACGATTTATTTGCAAATCATTAATCGCCGTGCTGTGTTTTTTTTATTTTAAAAATAAAAATACGAGTAATAATTCAACGAAAAATAACAAATTGGTTTTTATTCTAACAAAAAAAACTTAAATTTAACTCAATAAACTTTTAAAAATATTGCTTTTCTAAAGCTTTGTACACATTCGTATTGCAAAATAAAAAAAATAACATAAAAAAATAAAACTAACTAACTATAATATCACTAGTGATGAGATCATGTATACATATGACTTTTTTGGTAAATACGTTACACAAGTGATAACTAGGACTTTGAGTTGAACTCCATTAATTTGATCTCATTTGCCTCTTTTGCCACCTCTAGTTCCAAGCGCCTCATTTCGAGTTCTTCCCTTTTGAAAGAAATTTGCGATTCTAATTCTTTTGTTTTGGTATCGCACAACTGTCTTAAACAGTCGCGAATCCCCACCAAGTTGTTGTTGGTTTTGTTGGTGTTCTCCACTTGACTAGCAAAGAATTGTTTTTGTATTTCAATCTGCTCTTGCAGAACATCTTGCTTTTGTTTAAAAATTCTTTGCCGTGTCTTTGGTGTTGCAGCTGGGGGATGTGTGTATTAGTCGAATCTTGCAACGGCGTTCCAGTGAGGTAATCTAGGAGCTGCTCAAGGCCATCGACATCATACACGTTTTCATTGGTTACTGTTTATGAAAATAGAAGATACGAGGGGCGTTCAATATATTCTCGGTATCGGGGTGAAGCTGTGATTCTATATATAAATTGACTTGTTTATCAAGTAATACTGTTATTTTAGTGCATTCATGTAAAATTTCATATAAATGTGATTATTAATTCGCGTTTTATTTCTAGTTAAACAGAATCATAATGGCAACTGAGACGATGATGGTGAAAATTGAGCATCGCGCTGTAATTAAATTTCTCACTAAGCAAGGAAAAAGTCAAAAAACTATTCATGAAGAGATGGTGGCTGTTTACCAGGGTTCCGCACCTTCATTATCAACTGTGCAAAAGTGGTCAAGTGAGTTCAAGAGAGGCAGAGAGAGCATTGAAGACGACCCCCGCTCCGGCGCCCCGGCTACTGCTTGTACGGGAGAAAGCATCAAAGAAGTCGAAAAACTTGTTCTTGAGGATGCCCGAATAAAGGTGAACATGATGGCAGAGATCACCAAACTTTCAATTGGTATCATTCACACCATTCTTCGTGACCATCTTAACCTTTCAAAGGTCAGTGCAAGGTGGGTGCCACGAATGCTCACAGCGCCTCAGAAAAAAGTGAGAATCGCATGCAGTAGAGAGCTTTTGGAGATGTGTAGTGAGAACGCGGACGGTGTTATGTATCGAATTGTTACTGGGGACGAAACATGGGTCCATCACTATGACCCTGAAAGCAAACAAGAGTCCATGCAGTGGCATAAAAAAGGAACAGGCCACCCGAAGAAGTTCAAAGTCACTCCGTCTGCCGGGAAGCTCTTGGCCACAGTTTTTTGGGACTCAAAGGGAATCTTGCTCATTAAGTACAAAAAAAGGCGAAACCATCAACGCCACATCCTACGTTTCCACTTTGCATAATTTGCGGGAGGAAATTAAAAAGAAAAGACGGGGTAAACTCGCAGCGGGTGTGTTGCTTCTTCATGACAACGCTCCTGTTCACACGGCGCGAGTTTCCAAGGCTGCTGCGCGAGATTGTGGTTTCGAAGAAATATCCAACACCCACCCTATAGTCCAGACCTTGCCACTAGTGATTATTTCCTGTTTCCGGATTTGAAAAAATGTCTTCCTGGAAAAAGATTTTCGGATGATGAAGAACTCAAGTCGGCAATAAATGGGTATTTTGCAGAAAAAGAGGAAATTTATTTTTTTAATGGTTTAAAAAAGCTTATCTCAAGATTTAACAAATGTATTGATGTTAGGGGAAATTATATTGAAAAATAAAGACAATTTAAATTGAATTCGCATTTTCCTTCATATCGATACCGAAAATATATTGAACGCCCCTCGTATGTATTAATATGTATTTACAAATATTTAGATATATTCTACCTTTTTCACTTTTGCCAAAACTCAATGAGTTCGGAATACCGCTCACACATGCTTCCAAACCACATGCAGCAACTATGGCTTCATCCGTCTCGTCCAAGCTCTTCAAATCGAATGGACCACCACCAGTTTTTTTGAGCGAATTCCTGTTGTGGGTATACTTTTTTTTGTCTTGTATTTTCTTAGAGTCCATATCTATTAGATTAGGATGTAATAAATTTATAAACTTAACAATTGGTGTGTATGTTTATTACTTACTCTTTTCCACTCAGCAACGGTTTTTTTTGGCGGCTAATTTGTATTTAGTATCTTGGTAAGCGCTTCCCATTCCTGCCTCTGTGCTGTCCGGGCAGTGCTGGAAAGTGCATTATAGCACCTAGCCAAATCAGGATTTTCCCGCATGTAGGTCGAAAGGATCCTTACTTGTTCTTTGTTTGCTTGAGACCTTAAAAAAACAACAAAATATTGTAATTTGTGAATATATTATTTTCTCAATTTCATTTACATTTCTTACAATGCAAAATAAACACACATCAGCTGCTTGGAATAACAGCGTCGGCAAGGAAGTGACGTTTAAAACTTTAAGTGCTGCCACTAATCAATCATTTTTTTGTGATCGCTTTACGCAGAGAAAAGAGGAGTTGATTATCAAAAACGACAATCAACTATCACCTTAGCCGACTCCACCCCTGATTGCGTTAGATTCACGGACGATCCAGCCTGGTAAGACTGCAGTGAAGTAAAAGGGTGGGCGTCAGCTTAACAACTAGCTTAGGTAGAAAAAAAATAAAAAAAAAATAAAAAAAAAAGAATTTGATAGCCAAGAATTTAAAGATGTTTCAACAAAAAATATTGTATTAACTCACTTTGAATATAGGTATATCGATCGCAAAGAAATTTGTGCTGAAAGTTCCGCCATGATGAGTCTTCTGTGACCATGTGTGTTCTTAGGCTTTCAACACATGCAAAAATTAAACTTTATTAATTTAGTAGTTAGGTATAGAATAAGAACTTAATATTTTCACTTCTTTTTTTGTTTTTCTTTTTTCCTTTTTTTCTTTTCTCTTTTGTTTGTGTTGCACACAGAAAAAAACTCTAGCCACTACACTTTATTAACTATGTACATTAATAGAGGTACATATATGGGCATCTGGTGATTGCGGGGCTTTACTGGCAGCTGGGGTCTACTAGATATTTAATGTTGTTGTGCTCCACGCCATCGGTGAAGGGAAATAGGTAAGGATTGGTATTAGGCTGAAAAGTGGTATGACAAAAAAAATAAGGAAATGACGGTAGGTACCTGTTCTTTATTTCGCACAGCGTGTGGCAGATTCAATATCCTTTCTCGGCAAACGTTTTATTTCGCTATATATTGGAGAATCTATTATCCCCAAATAAAATTCTAGAAATTCAGGGTTAGAAGTTGTCAATTAGACACGCGGACAGAAAAGGAAAAAAAACGTTTCTTTGCTGTACAGTGTTGGCTTACTTTTTTGGCTTATGGCTCCTTAAACGACAAAGAAACGAATGCAAAAGAGAATGTGAGCTGACTCGTGCTTGCATAAGTATGCTTCTCACGTGTCGTCTTAAAACGAAAATTCGGCAAGTTCGAAACTAAAGATGGAAGACGAATGAACGAATTTGTTTAGAAGCTTTGTTTGATTGAACAAACTTAGGTCCCACACTGTGGGTAAGGTAGGTTGTTTCCATGCCGAAAAGTAAAGCTAAGAAAAGTGTCTGTAGGATTGGGGATGCTTATGAAATGCTCAGTTTTTCTATGAAGTACGTTACAGAGCTTTAAAAAATGCTGACATGTACATAAAAAATCGATAAACAACCAAAACCCAATTTTCAGGATGAGCTGAAACTTTTGACTTCAATGGCACCGTGCATGAGTATGCCTGAGACGCTGGTCTAGGTTCGAATCCCACTGGAGGTAATTTCGGAAATAATGATTGGAATAAACAGACAGAACCACAAAAAGAAGAAGTCTGATGATCGGTTGTAGCGAACCGTGAAACAGCGCTGTAACTCCAGGCGTCAACTTCACGTGGTAGCTATTGTAAGATATGGTTGTTCATTCGAAACTGCTTAAAAAAGATTATTGTTCACTTTTATTACTTTTTTTGCACTTTTGCTTCGATGTACTCGTAGTTCAGGAGTTTCAGACTTACCGAAAACGAACAAAATCCCACATTGTGTCGTGCGGAAATTCAAAGAGGCTGGCTGATGGTAAAACAAACAGCAAAATGAACTGAAATCTCTAGTAAGCATCGTCTCTGATTTCAGTCCCATCAGTCGTTAGTGCGTTGGAATACGGACCGAATGGTTTTAGGTTAAAATACCTAAAGTTGTTTTCATAGCGCAACCTCTTGCAAAAGTATGACAAACATCCAAGAGTGTCTTTTGCCATAAGAAGCTTTTCGAATTTTCCATTCGGAGTCGGTATAAATTTGAAGGTCCTTCCGTTTGCGCCAGCAATATAACTTCGAACACACAATTGTCTGGAGGTGCTAGATATTAGTCCCTACATGTGCCGTTAATCCCTTATACTTTTTTTATGTTTTTCAATGAGCATCGTAAAACTTTCAGTGTAAGAAGCTCGGCCCAATGTGAGAACTGCCTAATGGTGAAAGAAATTGTATCGAAAATTTGATAAACGTTATAATTATTAAGATCATGCTCTCTAGTCTTCTTCGTTGTGCTAAGTTCGCTTTGATTTTTTTAGTTATTTTAGCTCGAATCGCTTGAAATTGGCGAACGGCACGGGAGGAACATGTAGGTATGTGTTGTCATCGCAGCATGTGTTGGCATCGGATAACCCCAATTTAGATGTCTGTACAATACAAAATAATCGATGTGTTTAAGAAAATGCAAATCTCCAAGACTACATGTTAATAAAACCAATGTGCTGACACGAGTGAAATTTATAAGGGTTCCAGCCTTAACCAATAAAAGTTGTTAAAACAAGCAAAACCACTTCATGCTCCCTTGAAATACAAAAAAAAAATCACATCACATGAAATTTACGACAATGTCTTCAAAGTGCCTTCAAACATTACTGTATACTCCCAAACAAAGCTCCTTAATTGTAAAAGAAACAATAATTTTTTCCCTCTACAACGTTTTATCTCCGCACAAGGGCTTCACACGTATTCAGCGAATGAACTAAAAAATAAATGCTTTGCATACAGATGCCTTCAAAAAGGACCTTATTGAAACTCCCAAAAATGTATTTTCATTGTCAGCTCACACAATCGCGATGAAAAAACAATTATTCGCAGCTTGGAAAGGATATTCAAAGAAAAAAAATATTAAAGCCGCATGGGATCCATTTTCTGTTGTAGGATCTTTTTTGGGGCAGCTTTGTTGATTTTCTATTAAAAAAGTAAGACAGGATAATACGAATACGTGTCTTAACATATTGAAGTAGACAGACGGTGCTACATTTATGGCTGTGTATGCAAAGGAATGCCTGTTTGGCGATATATATATTTTTTTGGAATCATGCATGTGCATATGCGGATTATTTACGTTAGCCTTGACTTTAATATTGAGAATCTCTGTACGAATGTGATTTTCATATTCGATTTTGAATTGTTATGCCGAACGATTTATGGCGAATTGATTCAAAAAAAAAGCAGAGTTTGCCAAGTCTTCCCTCTAAAAGAGAGATAAGGGAATTTAAAATGAGAATGACGACAATAAGACGATGGAAATGGCTACAGTCCACTTGGGTGAACTGTTGGATCTCTTTTCCTATCCCTCATAAAGTAAGCATGGCGAAAATCTAAGCATGGGTGACTTATTAACATATTATGTATTTTGTTATAAAAACAAACAAAAAATATTAGGCATTAACGGCTCATACAGGGCCTCTCCAACCACTTTCTTATAAGAAAAGGAAGTTACCTACAGGTTTAAATTTTGGATGTTTCTCAGACGTTCGCAAGAGGTGGGGATGTAGAAAAAAAACTCTAGATGTTACTTGGCACCGGCGGAAATTGAACCTGGGACCTTTTGATTAGTAGTCTGACACACTAACCACCTTGCCACTGCGCCAGGTGTGTAATAGGCAGGAGCAGGAGTGGAAAGGCAGTTTGGAATTCAAAAAGGATAGGATGACCGGATGAGGAAGAAAGGTTGGGAAATTTGGGATTTGTGGAGAGCATGCTGACTTCCGGAAACGTGGCACGCTGGCTCTGCACGGCTGAGCTCGTCAGAATGGGGGGGATTCTTGTTCCCGAAAATCAACAGCACCTATTGACAAAACATATATCGTGCCGAAAACAAAAATTATTCAATTTGACAGCGGACGGACGGTTACCACTTTGAGAAGCGCTCTTAGGTGTTATGAGCGCGGCTAATTACCCACCCAACCTGGAAGTTCATTGGCCTCAGAACTTCCCCATTGTGTGTATCCTCGCAGTTAAGTCATCCGCCTAGACATTTTTAGCTTACCTTGGTCCACCCCCTGAAATAGAAAACCTCAGCACATCATCGTGTGCTCAAATAGACGCAAATATGAACGCAATAAATTTCGATAGCGTGATTTTATTTAATCTTACAATTCTAACAAAAATATATGAACGAAAAAAAAAACAAAAAGGTAATGAACAGGACTCAGTTACCATGACAAAAATAATTTTTAACAAGCAAAGAAGATTGTATAGTAACCCTAACTAACATTAACTAAAAACTAAATTTATTTTTTTTTACAAAAGAATGAATAAATTTTTTAAAAAAAATATTTCCTTATCCAAAACAAGGAAATAATAAAAAAATAAATAAACAAAATTAAACTGTAGATAACAAAAACAGGGGTGGTAACCCTTAACAAAGAAAACTTCTTTTGTCAAAATAAATAAATAACCAAATTAAATTTAATGTTGAACAAAAATATAGTTGGTGGGATGTCAACCCTAACCCAAAATCATTAACCAAAATCGAAAAATAACAAAAATCAGAAAGTAATGAATTTAGACTTGCACAAGGCAATAGTAAATAATGGGGTGGTAACCCCTAAAAAAACTTTAAACTAAAATAAATGGATAACCAAAACAAAATAAGAAAATTAAACTTTAACAAAAAAAAATAATAAATAAAGGAGTGGTAACCCTAGATAAAAAAAAGTCTTCTATAAACCTTAATTGCTTAATTAAATTGCAAAATTAATTGGCAGAATTACAACACTAAAGGTAGAACCGCCAAAACAGCTTTATAGTACACAAATATAAATTTTACTCGCTACAAAAATCTAACCGATATTTGGTTCTCGCCTTACGCAGTCATTCACCCTCACCTTTCAATGTAGGTTTCGAAGAGGGGTACCTAGACCAGAAAAAGGCAGGGAGAACTTAATAAAAGTTAGAGGAAACCCGTATCCACAAGATGTCCTGGTACTACCACAAAAGAATCTAGGTATGTACCAACAAAATTTTTTTTTTACAACAAAAACAAATAATTTAAACAAAAAAAATAATTGAATAAAAATCACGCTTAAATTGCTTATCCTAATACAAAAAAAAACATTCTTAACTAGGATCTTTTATGGTTCGCCATTTTATTTTCAAAGTTAAATTCCACTTTCTTTTTTTTGTAGGCACACAAATACCGCAGGCATTGTGACGTCAAAAAAACGAATGATGAAAACTCGACCCCTTGGAGCACCAATATGTGGTTCCGTACGCCAGGACACTTCGATGGCCAATGTACCACGTATGTTGTCTCAATTTTGTGCGTTGGCGTTTTCAAAAATTCGCACCACAATTCACTTTTTTGTTGAAGGCCACACAAGGATTAAAATATTGACGGTCACGACTTCCTTTTTGTGTGTGTATTGACGGATAGTCGATGACCGCCACTTGACCTTCACTGGTGCTACGTCTTATCAATTTCAGATTTTATTGTTCACTGATTTTACACAACAAAATTTTAACACTGCCTACTTAGGTCTTGTGAAATTCTAATAACTATATTTTTTTGTACTTTATTACTCGTTTTGTTCTTTTTTTTTCTAAAATGTGTCTTTGCACTACTTTACTCTTCAAACGTGTGATCAGTACGGGTACTTTACTTTTTATCTCAAATGTTCTCCTGACTTGAATCAGCAGACCATCATCCGTGTGGAGCTACCAACAACCACACTATCTTCCCGCTAGTGGCCAAAATCCCATCATCCGATCTTGGATCCTACCATTCATAACCAGCAGTTGTATTTAAATCCCCCGCTCACTTATCTTCTACGAAAAGGTTGGGATATTAACTACTGCCAATATTGTCGCATTTACCCAACCATCGTGAATGTGTCCCCTACTCCGAATTGTTAAAGATGACAACTGACAATCAACACAGCTGGTGACATCTGTACCACGTATGTCGTCTCAATTTTGTGCGTAGGCGTCTTCAAAAATTCGCACCACAATTCACTTTTTTGTTGAAGGCCACACAAGGATTAAAATATTGGCGGTCACGACCTCCTTTTTGTGTGTGTATTGACGGATAGTCGATGACCGCCAATTGACCTTCACTGGTGCTACGTCTCATCAATTTCAGATTTTATTGTTCACTGATTTTACACAACAAAATGTTAACACTGCCTACTTAGGTCTTGTGAAATTTTAATAACTATATTTTTTAGTACTTTATTATTCGTTTTGTTCTTCTTTGTTTTAAGATGTGTCTTTGCACTACTTTACTCTTCAAACGTGTGATCAGTACGGGTACTTTACTTTTTATCTCGAATGTTCTCCTGACTTCAATCAGCAGACCATCATCCGTTTGGAGCTACCAACAACCATACTACCTTCCCGCTAGTGGCCAAAATCCCATCATCCGATCTTGGATCCTACCAATCATAACCAGCAGTTGTATTTGAACCTCCCGCTCTCTCGTCTTCTACCAAAAGGTTGGGATATTAACTACTGCCAATATTGTCGCATTTACCCAACCATCGTGAATGTGCCCCCTACTCCGAATTGTCAAAGATGACAATTGGCAATCAACACAGCTGGTGACATCTGCAATTTGCTGCACAAATTTAAATTTTAAGAGTCAACACGGGTAAGTTTATTCTTTCTTATTTGTATTTTGACCTTAATTCAGAATTCTAGAGACGGCCAGATCCAGCTTGGACTATATGTGGGACACACCAACCAGACTCATCTTCCTATGGATTGGGGTAAGTACTGTTTATAAACAGTGTTTATTTTCCTGATTGTTTTTTTTTCTTCCCATTTCGTGGAATACATTTGGGCTCTCCAATCTACCGATGGATGTGGAGTGGCGGTGTGTGAGGACGAAACACGAACCGCACCGCATCTGGAGGATACCCTTTCCGTTAAACACGGTGGTTTAGTGGCTACGGAGAGCACTCTCAATGTTTGAAACTATTGGGATATTTCGATCTTGAAGGCTTTTCCTTTACAGGTGACCGTAACAGGTGCCTGGAACCAAAAGATCTAGAATGCGATTTTTTATATATTTTTTTACGAAAGCATTAACCGAAATAAATTCTTAAGCATTTTCTTCTTCCTTTACAGGCGGTGAGGCTGTGATCAGGATTAAATTAATCATAAGCTTTCCATTTAACTGCATCCCTACTGGTTCGCCTGTGCTGTTCGCCGGTTCGGCTTCATAAAATAACGGCAGGCCGCTGAGGTCAATCAAATGCTGGAGTTGCTGCATTTGTTCATCCAGGAGTTTTTAGGCCTGCCTATCTCACACGTTTATATTGGAACGTTGATTGATATTGACTTATTGGCAGGGTTCGTAGGATCTCCATTTTGAAGATGACAGTACCAACTGAGCCATGTCGTGAAGCTTTTATAGCCCCAGTGGCTATTCTAGAAATGAATTAATGCGACACAACCTCTTCGATTAACTGATATTTATTCACTTCAAATTTAGTTTTAATATTACACACATACAATTCATTATGTTTGACTTCCTATATTTTAAGAAGGGAGCTTCTTTTTAGCACTAGCACACAGTTGAAAGGTAAAACGAAGACTGGTAAAATGAAAATGAGAATGACCGTAGGAGACAACGAAATAAGATGTTCCGAATGAACGCGTTCGATCTACTTTAGAATGAAACGTATTGTGGGCGGGTTCACTAAAACGGTTGACACCTGTCTTGCAATTATTTTGCGTGCGATTTAGTTTCCAGATTGAGTTCCTAAGATATTCCATAATTGACCAAGAAAGCAGCTTCCCCGGATCTCGGAACTTCTTATTCATCAATCTTTGTTACTAATGCTCAGCTGACGTTAATTTGCCCTCATACCTTTTGTACGCAGTCGAACATTGTGAACCGTTTGAGAGAGACTGGCGCACAACCGCGTTGCAACTTGGGAGCATCTTTTCCATTCATATAAATATCTGGAATAGGTCAAAGTGGATCATAGAATAATACGATACCCATTCCCCTCCAAAACTTCCACCCATACAGCAAGTACTTGTTTCAGGCACATTTGATACTCGTTTATGGTGAATATTAATGTGCTTTTTAGTCCGTCACATTTCCGTCAAGCAGATAATCAAGGACTGCAATAAATGTAAAGGGACTTAAAAGACTTCCCTGGTGTACGGCGACTTTGATTGCGAACTCCTCGGTGACGCCAGCGAGGCATCTCACTCTTGTCTTTGCTCCCTCATACATGTCATCGATCATCTGTACGTAGATTTCTGGAACTACTCGTTGTCTTAACGCCACTCATAATAGATCACTTGGTTGTCTAAAGCCTTTTGAAAAGCAACCAACACCATATGTAAAGGAGACACAATGTTTTTCCATAATTATCCTTATACAAGGTGGCACAAAAGTAATCCTCCTATCAGAAAATGCTATAAATTTTGCGATTGGCCCCTAATGTCAGTTCTGTTTTGACATTTGTGTAGTAAACACATGCGAAATACACGTTAATAAACAATGTTACGCTACACTGCTCCAGAACGCGGAATATTGGTGACTATTTATTTGAGCAATAATCGGTCGGTGACTTTGGCACAACGTGAATTTCGTCGCAGATTTCCTACCCGTCCAACGCCTACTGGTGAAACACTGCGACGTTTAGCCGCTCGCCTCGAAGAGACTGGTACAACACGAGATGCTGCCAGGCGTGGCAGACCCCGGAGTAGCCGTTCTGCAGAGAATATTGCTGCTGTAGCCGAAGATGTCATGGAAGCGCCGTCGACATCGACCAGACGACGTGCCACGCAATTGGGTATCAGTCGACGGTCTTTACAGCGAATTTTGGTACAAGATTTGAAGATGTTTCCGTACAAAGTCCAGACGGTGCATCAGCTGTTAGCTGCTGACCGCCAATCGCGTCTAACATACGCTCAAGCCATCCTTAATCACCACCAAGAGGAAGATGATTTTTCATCAAAAATAATCATGAGTGATGAGGCCCATTTCCATCTTAGCGGGTACGAAAATAAGCAAAATTTACGCTTCTGGGGCACTGAAAATCCGCGTGTAACCCACGAAGAGCCATTTCACCCGCTCAAAGTCACTGTATGGTGTGCTGTTTTCGCTGGAGGAGTCATCGGACCTTTTTTCTTCGAAGACGTCGCGGGCCAAACGGTTACTGTGAATGGTGAGCGCTACAGAACAATGATCAACGAGTTCTTTTTGCCGCAACTTGATGAATTGGGATTGGAAAACATGTGGTTCCAACAGGACGGTGCAACGGCACACACTGCACGTGCCACAACCGATATGCTGAAGGATGCATTTCCCGGGCGCCTAATCTCCCGTTTTGGCGATTTGCACTGGCCAGCAAGATCGCCTGATTTGACCGCACAAGACTTCTTTTTGTGGGACTTTTTGAAGTCGCGGGTTTATGTCAACAAGCCTCAGACTCTTGCAGCTCTTAAAGACAATATCCGTTAACAATGTGAGGACCTATCGCCGGAAGTTTTGGCCAAAGTGATGGAAAATGCCATAAAAAGGGCTCAAATGACAATCAACTGTGGCGGCGGCCATTTACATGACATCATATTCTCGACTTGATGTAAAAAAAATTAAAAGACCAAATAAAAATAATCCACAAGAAGAATCAAAGTTTTTCATTTTTTTTTAAATTTTTTTAAATACGGAAGGTTATTTTTGCGCCACCTTGTAGTAGACGTGATTTAGCTTTTTGGAATACATCCACATCTTGGTGCAGCTCATAGAGTTTGCTGTTGTATCTTCTCCTCCATTTGCCTTCCTCACAGACGGAACCAAATATCAGACATACTCGTAGTATTTTTCTTTCAAAAGAAGTTATTATTGGTTCACCTTTCCTACTTATCGTCCAGCACTCGGCCACATAATACACAGCTGAAAGGATTAATGTTCGATAGAGCTGGCATTTTGTTCTTCGAGTAAGGAGTTTTGACACGACGCACGTTTCGAAGTTGGATTAAAATAACTCTGACTAGCTAGCTGC